>VZSE01014921.1:744611-1201615 GCA_013398275.1 Promerops cafer | reverse complement strand
CCCCCCCCCCCCCCCCCCATTTATTTATGTATCTATTTTATACCAGCGAAAATCCCCTCAATTTAGGAAAAAAAGCAAACTAAACATTTTGTAGTCATTGTAAATAAAGCAGATCTTTGTACTCTACTTAATGTATTTACCTTGTCTGTTTCTGAGTTTTAACCTTCATCCTCTTTAATCTCCTTCAGAGGAACAATTACTAGAAGGTATGTCAATAATGCAAAAGAGAAAATAGAGGGTGCTTTATTTCCATACTCTCCAATCTGCCAGGCAAATTAATTTTCCTGAATAAGCTTTTTATAGTGTTATGCTGTAATATATGTTGGAAGATTAGATTAAACAGCGTGATAATATAATGACATAATATCATTATGCTGTCACATCTGAACTGGAATATGGAGAATCAAAGATCCCTGTCATGTTAATACTTATAATTTTGTGCATGTCCTGTGCCATCCATGCTGTGTTCCCCCCTTTCTTCTCCTCACTCCCGCCCCATTTCCCCCCTGAATCCTTTGGTTTCTTTGTTATACAATAATAATTGTCTTGGGCACCTTCAATTTAAACAGCCAAAGCTCTCAGTAATGCAAAGAATACAGAACAAATATCTGATGATCATTATTCCAATACTGGAGCTCAGCCAGGTTTGGATTAAGCAGGTGCTATAGTAGTGCTATATAAAACACTTCGCAAACTGAAAAACATAATCTAAATTTCATTAAAATGTACTCCTTAATGAATTAAAACCACCATGCTTTTTTTTCTTCAGGCTAAAACTAGAAGTGACAAATGGGTGCAATGCTCAAGATAAGACTCCTCTTTTTACATGGCTGTAAAGCTATGCTTGCATCAAAATTTGCAACTGACTTGAATCAGACATGATTCAGATTTCCTTGAACATTATTCTTCTGACCCAAAATGCTATTGAAACACAGCAACTCATCTAGGAATGTGTTTAGTAGGTTGCTTTGAAATGAAATACACATTTTTAGGTAAGAGATTTTTTAAAGTGTTTCCATTTTCAGGTGTTTCTGCCTGGGGCATAGAAAAAGAGATTCCCTGCTGGTATTGTGAGTGGAGGCTATGATAGGAGTAGTTTAAAGCACAGCTACACTGTAGAGTTTAGATCACATGTTCTTAGTTCACAGTCAACTTTTTGGTTATCCATGCATTGGAAGGTAAATTCATTTATGGGTTTTAGAGACTTTAATTTTTGCAGAAATACATTAATGCACATTAACTGAATGTGTGTTTTATTATATTAGTATTTCCACCCACAAACTCTTTAAAACCTAATTTTTTCAAGAAAACAGTTATTTGGATTTAAAGTCAATTGAACTAGGAATGTTGAAAGTGTCTGTCAGTCTTCCATCATGAAAAAAATCCTCTTTGTTAGAATCATTAGTTCTTGTATAAGACTTCATAACTGACAGAAGTACAGTCCAGGGAAAGCTTTCCTACTTTGCTGTCAGGAACTGTTGTTTGGGAGACTTGATATCCTTTTAAATTCAAACTATGATTACTTTTTTCCTCCTCTTCTTTTCTTCTATCTTTGTATTTTACTGTGTGTCTCTTATGTTTACTAATTAAAAAAAAAATTCTATCTGATTTCAGTATGTATAGCTAAAGGTTAGCATCATATATTTACAGACAAATGGAAAACTGTGGGTTCATGGATGGGCAGAATAGTTTTGAAAGAAAAATATTTGGTTGGTTGTTTTTTTAATTTTTGTACCTTGATCCTGTATTTGATCCTTTCCTCACTTTGTTTTTTTCGTTATTTATTTTGAAATAGCGAAATGGAAAGTGATAACTTATGTGAAAGAGGAATGTATATTTGAATATGTTTTTTTCTGGTCCTTCTTGGAACGTCTTTGTTTTTCTAACTTTCTGGGAAAATCCATGGAAAAAGTAAAAAATCTGGAAGTCCTCATTTCTGTCTTAAAACTGAACTCCTAGTCTAAGCCATGCCTTAGGGCTCCTCTGCAGTGTTTGGAGAGCGAAAGAAGCAGAAGGATTAGACAAGGTTGACTTAAGCTGGATAACTCTTAGATGGCTTAAGTTAGGCTAGATGAACCATGTCCCTCATGGAATCAGCAATATGGAGAAGTCAAAATGGACTGAGTAGGGTTTTTCATTTTCTCCCCAGGCTTTAGTGTCTATTATGACATATTGAACTAATTTTTTTTCAGATGGAAATTTGAAAGGGAAAGACTAATATATAAATGGGTCATCAGTTTCTTCCTGACATGAAAATACAAAAATGCTGAATCAGAGACCGCTCACTCATTCTGCTAAAAAACTTGCCAGCAAGTGGGTGGTTCTTGTTTTCACAATGGATAATCACAGCTAGTCCTGTAAATAAGGACTTGTTTGTGAACACATATATTTAACTGATTACTTACTCTACAGAAATTTATTGAATAAAGCTTATCAAGCTTGCTTCAAAAGGTGCAGAAATATTTCCCTCTGAAAGACTGTGCCATACATAGCTCTTTATGTCCAATACAGTATTTCAAATTGTCGCATTTCTCTGAATATAGAAATAGCTATTACTTTAAAATGTTTTGTGTCCTGAGGTAGCACATACTGAATGTAAACATTTTTCTTAAAAAAAATAGCATATACATGATTAGGTAATAATCTGGGCAAATTTATTAAAGATTAGTTTATTATTGAACTTGCAAGTTATTTGGGCTTTTGTCCTTCCCCAGGAGCTAAATATATACCAGCTATTTCAATCAGCTCAAGAGCTAAACATGTCAGCTATATCAATCAACTCACATTTATGCTGTTACTTAGAAGTTGCACAATTAGGACATGATTTACCAAAGAGTCCATAATTAAAATAATTACACTAGTGAGCATGAAACATTTATAAGAAAATCTGAGTCTCATAGCTCACAATTGTAAAATTTGACTTTCACTTTTTTAAGCATGTAAGCAAATATTTTCAGCCATTTTATTTGGAAACCAATTAATTCTTCTATTTCTACCTATCTTTTTAGTGTGAGTGCTCGATCATCAGTCAATACCAAACACTGAGATTGTCAGAGGTGTACAGTCCTTGAGAGTTTAGTGCTAAGTTGATTTATGATATTGTGTTTTTATTTACACCATGGATAGGAAACTACGTAAAGTTTATGTGTAGTGATTCCAACCAACAATTTATGGATCAAATATTGAAATAAGATAACTTGCAGTATGCCTTAGGTCTGATTATCTTCTTACTTTCTGTTCAGTTGAGTGGCTTATGTTAGTATGAAGTGAAATATGAATCAAAGCTGTAAGCTGTAGCATGCTGTTTAGAAAAAGAGTGGCTTAGATTTCTCTAATGCTGAAATGAAGAAATTGTGTTAAAGTTCATGGGTATTTGCTAGTTTATCCTAGGTATAGTCATTGCCTGTATGAGCTGGTGAAGGAGTGTTCTTCCTAAGCTGCATGATCAGGTCCATAGTGATGTTGAATACAATGCTCTTCAAGACAAACCATCTGTACTGGTTACCATTAGCAAAGATGCTAATTCCAGAACCTGCCTTTCCTCAAAATTTTTTTCCCCAGTTATGTTTTAAAGTCACACTACCATTTTTTACACCTACATTTGTTGTTTACTTATTGACCTTAACAATATGGAGGCATGTACTATAAAACAAATTCTACATGATAAAAATAATTTGACTGATGGTTTTGTTTTTGTTTTTGATTAATTTTTTTAAAGTTGAAAATGGTATACTCACTGGTTAATGCAGTTCAGTAGTAGCAGAACAACTTGTTTTCCTGATCAAATGCTGTAACACAATCGGAAACATTGTACTATGTAGAAGTATATGTAAATAATAGTAGCAAACATGAAGATTACATATTCTGTAAGAGAAAACTACTTTCTAAAGCAATAACTTAATTGATATTTGGAACATTTAACCTACAAGGCAGGAAATCTTTAAAAGAAGTTCCATGATACTTATTCATTAAGAATTTGGGAAAAAAAGTACTTTAGGAAGCTTAAAACCACACAGAGTACTCTAAAACTGTGTAGTTAATTTTCTTTTAAAATGCTTTTAATCACAGTGTTTTTTGGTTTTATATACATTAATGGGAATAAGTAGGTTCACATTTTATGCATTTTAATAGCAAATATTTGTTTAAAAATGTCATACAGAACTTTTAAGAAATTATCAGTGTGAATTTGAGTATTAAAATTCATTATTTTTGTTTTGTATTGTGCCACTTAAGGACCAATATCAGGACTGAGCCCTAGGGAATCTAACTTGCAACTTCTTTGCTTATCTGATTTCTACTGTTTAATAATGTTTACAGGTTTCAGGTATGCTATGTACAAACAAAGTTGAGGTTTTTTATTCAAATGATAAGAAGACCTTACCCCCAGCCACCTTTTCAAGTTAATGATTACACATTTTAAAAAAGTATTTATATACTGCTTAGAAAGACATATTTTCTCTGGTGTTTTGAGGCACCCGTATATGCTTCTAGTCCGTGCAGCAATGAAAGTTTGATGTTTCACTCTCTGTAGCTGATTTTTGAAAATATTACTGTGCAAAATTAAAATGCAAGGCCAGTGACTGGTCAGAGCTAATTTGAGGGCAAATTTGGAACTCTTCTTTTAAAAAGAAAATATCGAGTACTGAGGGAGTATGTCTTGCTGATTTTTAACAACTGTGCTTTTGAACCAGTCCATTTTCAAAGCTGAAGTTTTTTGGTGCTTGCCTTCATACCTTGAGGTGCTGATCTATTTCAGTCAATGAACTACTTGGACACGCTCCCAGATAGTCCTGACAACACTGTTCTCTTCATTTTGTTGAAAGAAAAAAAGTTGGTAAGCAGGATGGAGGTGGTTTGAGAAAAAAAATGCAGATGAATTCAAGGCCATCAGTGTTGAACAAATAACAGAAAGGAATTGAAGAGGGTTAATGGAAAAAACACTGTTTGCCTAAAAAGGCCATATACAACTGTGCAAATAGTAAGATTTTTGTTTCTGCCTAGTCAAAATCAAACATAAAGATAACATTTGACAAAATGATCTGATAATTCAACAAAATAAGTATAGCTTTATTTATTTAAATCAAGAATTTGCTCAGTTAAATCCCTTTGCTTGTTATTGAATATTGAACATGATGCTTACATAAAAAATAGAAACATGGTTAAATAATCTGGTTTTACTTAGATTTGATCTTTTCTTAGCCTTGAAGGAAGCATGCATGGGGTTAGTTCAGGAGAAGTGGTAAGCCCTATGCACACCTTGTCTGTAAGCAACTAAGGGAAGAAAATGTAAAGTGTGGAAGATACGTGTGACTTCCTTCCAGTAATGCTATATGTATTTGTCTGGATGTCCTTGAGAAGGAAAGACTATAAAATATGAGTGTTATTAAGGCTTATCTCTTCAGATCTTGGCAGACTCTATCATTCACAACATTCAATATGCCTGCAGAATCTTACTGTGTGACTGTGATACAGCTAAGAAAAATGTGTTCAAAAATGCATTAAATCATATTTCCTAATGTCTTTTCAAACCTGCCTAAACAATGAAAAGTCACATTTAAAGATCAAATCAACATTAGTCAGTCAGAGAATGTTCAGTTTTGTCCACTTGTGACCTTTTGTGTCTAGACACTGGAGATTTCAAATTGAGCTGTAGATTTGTATTGTTCCGTGATCATCAATGTTCATTAAACACCACTTTTGTTGTAACTTTTGGTAAGACTATACCCTATTCTCAAATAAGGAGTGTGGCTTGCTTTTCAGAGTATTTTCTACTCTTTTCATTCATGGGAAGATGCTCTAGTTGGATAAAACTGTTGTATTTAGCTATCATGTGGCCACAGGCACCCTGTTCATAATGATTTCCTTATTTTCCCTACTGTCATCTTCTAGATTATAAGAGAGTTGTAACACATATTTTTGGAAGCCTTCTCCACTTTGTTTCTACAGACAACTGGTGTTCTACTCACCAGAACCCATCTGATGGTTGTAAGGATAGAAAATTAGAAGCTCTTTGCCTACTATTCCACAGTGGTTATATACTTAAAAAAGTAAACAGCAATATTTTTACCAATCCATATTAACAATTGATTATTGTATTTTTGATGATAAGTCCCTTTACTTAATTTTGGCAATAATTTGAATGTCACAAAGTACTCTTTGTGACTTGAACAAAGGAACTAGGCAACAATGATTTTACAAGTAGAGCTCTGTGAATGTGCGCGCACACACACACACACACACGTTTTTTGTGCTGTGGTGACCCAAATGCAGAAGAAAAAGTGGGAGTATGTTTCCTTTGCTGGAGCTGCTGTTAACATAAACCAGGAGAAGTGCCTGAGGGTGCATCAGGGGTCTTTGATGGAAGGACTCATAATGATTATCCATCTGCTTCCTGACAAGTAGTGTGAGCCTGGGATAGCAAAGAGCTGTGAAGGTGGCAGAATCTGTTCTCACAGGGTGTGATCTTCATGAATATTTTCAAAGTGGTCGTGAAAATAAAAAAAAATCAAGCAAGAAACCATGAAATTTAGCAAAGAACCCATAAAGTCAAGCATATTTATGACAGAAAAAAAAAAAAGAGAGAAGACTAGAATTTTCTAAGATAAACTAAATTCTGTGAATGAAGCTGTGGATGTATACATGCTCCTACCAACAATACCCCACTGCAATGCTAAAAATGTAGAAGTGGTACTTGTTAAGACATCAACTCTGTTTGCCATGGACCAATATCCTTGGTGTAAGGGAAATCTTCATGTATAGAGGATTTACCTGTGTGAGACCCATAGTAACTTCCTTTCACTACACTTTTAAGAGGAGGTGATTATGCCAATGTTTCAGGGTTCAGCTAGCAGTGCTGTAAATCAGTAGAGCCTAGTGAAGTTCATTTCTGCTACGGTTTAATCTCTTAGTTAGATTAAAGCTACAGTACTGCAACAAACCTCTGGCTAAGTTTTCTGGGTCTTCAGCCTTAAGGAACCATGATATGCTGAGCTTTTAGTTCTTTGCTGATCAATTAGGGGAACTCCTGAGGAGACAGAAGAGTTTTCATTACTTCTGTATCTGACTCCCTTATTTCACCAGGCACATTTGCTACAAAAGCTTACCCACATGGATAACTACACAAATATAATTAGTAGGCACAAAGCCAGAAGAGATTTTAATTCCATGAATCCCATGTTGAACCATAATTTTAAAGACCAAGAAACTGAAGGAGTGATAAAATACTAGTTTAAGCTTTAGAGTTCATGTAGCTCTGATACTGAATTAATAAATGAAAACTAATTTTGTGTATTTTGTGAGAAAATAAACCAACTGATAACCAGAAAATATTGGCTTTTTTGTCACCATAAAGATAGTTGAGCTGTTAAGCAAACTGAGAGGAAAACTGGAAAAGGCTTAGTCCAGGTATTAATGAAATATGTTATGGTTGGTGAAGACTTTTTTGTGCTGTTACACAAAATTTCAAGAAAATTTCTATCAGGGCTGGCAAGGAATAGGGGTATGCTAAGATTTTCAGATGTTTTATGAGTTGTTGAATGCCCTAAGTACAATATCTCATAAATACAGTGTTAGTGACCTGGAAATGCAGAGGATTGCAGTGCTTTTGATTTTTCAAATATTTTTAGCCCATGTTTTATAATTACTTCTCTTAATTAAATATTTTTCAATATTTTTAGAAATTAGTTACCTTTCAATAGAATTTCATATTTTTAAGAAAACCTAGGTTTGTTTGCTTCACAGGTAAGATTTTTTTTAACACATTGATTGTTTCAGAACTAGGACTAATGCTAAAGCTTCTATAAAAAGTGCTATCATATTAAAAAAAATCATCTTGATTACAGCATTATATATATTTATAATAGTTCTTTCAGTAGCAACCAAATATTTTCCTTTTTTCTTGTGGAAACACTTTGTTCAGTAACACAAAGTGGCATGAAACTTTTCAAATGAACTCAAGTTCCATTTTAAAATGTTTCACATTATTATATGTAAAAAAAAGAGATGTATTGGTCACTACAGGCCCCAACATTCTCACTGACAACTGCAAAAAGACAAATGAGCTACATTTCCATGATCATGTTTCACTACTACACTTTACAACTTTTTCTGCTGCAGGACTGAATGTCTTTGGCTGAATACTGCTTTACCAAGTATTTACTTTGCCTTGTTCCATTATTATTCTATATTCTTCCTTGCCATATGACATCTTTTAGTGTAATTTCAGCATTTATGTAGAAGAATGAGTTAATTTAAAGACTTGAAGTTATCATTGGAGATCTCCAGTAGTTTAGTAACATACTAAACAGAGTCCTGACAATTTTGCTTCTCTGAGGTTTGTGTCGGCAGTGAAGTATATGGCCTCTGGGTATGAAGAGGTATGGAGGATAGTGTTTTTAGCTACACAAGCTAGTATCTGAGTTGGCAGCTTCTTGTCTTATTTCTCTCAAAAGAAGAATGTGTTCAGCTGCGGTAAAAATATGAAAAAGTTTATACAAAACTTGGAGTTGAGTGCTTTGATCTTATTTATGAAACCAACCAAACAAATAATAAAAAAAAAAAACAAACCCAAAACCCCAAACTGAAATACATCCCAAACCAAAACAAAACTGTTTTTCCTTCTGAGCACCAATATCATTGTTTTAGAGACAGGAAAACACAATTTTAAGAATGTAGAAACTACAGAGCATAGTTTCATTCTGTACTCAAGCAGTGCTGCTGAGAAATGTTATTGTGGCACAAGAAAATAACTGTTGGCCACTGTTAAATAGGTAGATCATTCTGATCATTACTAGAGAAAATTTATTATTCAAAGTAATCTCACAGCTGCCCAGTAGCTGTTGAGAGTCCAAAGCTCAGAACGACAATCAGCTCACTGGTTACACGGAATAGAGCTGCATTATTTTATTTTTCAGAATTTTAATGGAAAAAATGATGACGATGTTGATACTTTATTAAAGACATTGTGTTTGTGTACTTTAAGCAGTTGGAGTTTTTATCCATACATTAAGATTCTTCATGTGCCAGTTTTCTAGAACTATTTCCTTTGTACAAAAGAAAGAGCTGTAAGTATAACCATACATAAAACTGATGACACAAATATGAGATAATTTGTTATAAATAAATCTTAAGCAGTGTTGATCAAGGATATTGTGTTATCTATCTAATTTATCTTTTCTTGAAATGGATCTCCCATGACCTTGCATTTTAACTGGATACAACTCCAGTAAACAGATAAATGTTGGTAATGACCAGACAAACACAAGAGAGAGAAACTTCAATCATGTTAAAACCAAATATTACTTTCAAAAGAACACAAATTTAAGTGAGGACCATACCTAAATCCCTGTCTGTGGTTCTTGGGAATCTACCAATAGTTACAGGAAGTTAATTTTTAGGATGTCGATAAACGCTGAAAATGTATTAAATAAATGAAATAAAGAAAGTTATCTTTTAAAAAGAATGCCTGTCAGTCATGTGCCGCAGTTGGATTTTACATCAGTTTTTACAGGTGCATCTGTTGGATTACAATGGGAAAGGCTGTGTTTCAGAACTGGGTGTCTCACTTTGATGTTACTTCTCAAAACATTCTTAAATCGATCCTAATCCTGCTTAATAATAATACTAAATGTTCAGCTTCTTACAGTAGTGATATAAAATTCCTGCATGTAGTTTGCAAAGCATTAGAATCACATTTTAACAGTTGTAGTGGTAGGTAATAGGGTTCCATATGAAGTGATAGAGAAGAAAAAAGCACACACAGAAAATTAAGCATTTCCTACGTCCTGTTTTTACTTATGGAAATAGTAGGTGCATATTGTGTCATGTCCCTGTGCTGTTCCGCCTGAATTAGGGTACACCTGTTGGAATGCATAATACATACTTTTTGGTCTGATCAAAATGACAATTTTTTCCTGTGGATAAACTCAATTTTTATATGTTGAAGTCTGGTCAATAATCATAGGTTTTATTTAATGACCTTACATTTTGCATTTAAAAACTTTTGGATTTTAAATTTGCGTAAACTTGGAATCTGTGTTTTTTTTGTTTTGGTTTTTTTTGTTGTTTGTTTGGGGTTTTTTTTGGTCTTTCTTTTTTTTTTTTTTTTTTTTTTTGGTAGGTCTTCTTTAGAGAATTTTGGATGTGTTTTGTGTGTTTGGAGTTTTTTGATCCATAATAAAGTAATAATATTTTTTTATTAAACGAAATTCTTCAAGTTTGGTTTTGAGTCAGCATTCTGAGGAATCTATCAACATGAATAAGGTATTTAGTTCCTGATAAAACCAAATTCTACTCCCCCCAATCTGGTTACAATATTTTTTTTTTTTCAGTGTTTGCACAAATAATCTATGATTCTTATGCTGACTGCATTATCCACACCTGCTCTTTGTGCTTGGGCATGCACTTGGGGGTGCAGCCGCTCTGGATCATACATCATCTGGTTGTTTTTCTGAGAGGAGAGAACTCCTAAAAGTTAACATTTGACATTAATCCTTCCACATTTTTTCCATTATTTGGGATTTGGCTGATGAGATGAGTATACATGACAGTAGTTGATTTTACTGCTACTTTGTTATTGAAGCTTTTCTTCACTCAGACTTGTCATATTGAATCTCTGATTGCTGGGAGATTGGTTTTCCCTCACATTTCAATGTGCTGTTGGAATAACCTCAAAAGTGAGCAGTCTTCTTGCAGGGGATTTTGTAGCTGGCTAAAGAGCTGTAAACAGAAAAGATTGGCTATTAAGGAATCTGAGGGTTTGATGGATTAATTGCTCACATTATATTAAAGAGTCAGGAAATGCTAATAACAAGTTGAAATATGCATCTATAAGCAAATAGAATCTGAAAATTATTTATTTGATTTTGATTTTGACTTAAGTTCAGGGCTTTATTGAATCCAGGATGATTCTATGTGTTTACATGCTTGTCTTAGAAAGGTATACCCTACACGGCTGCATAACTGTGAAACAAAACAATTCTGCAAAGGTGCTTAAATCTGAATACTTGAGACTAGTTAAATACCTATCCACTTAGAATTACAGCTTTCAATTATTTACAGACTGTAATGAATGACTTCAATAATACAGAAGTTAAATATTCACAGAAATAATAATACAAAAATTGCTTTACATCTTAACTTCACAATTTTGATTTGAAGCTTAATGCAATTTCCAGCTTCAGAAAAAGTTCTGCAATTTCCTTGGAAAATTTATGAGAATATATCCAAATAACATAATTGGTTTACAAGAAATCCCATTGTTGTTCAAAACAAGTATTGTGGACCCTTTCAATTGGTGTATGTTTCATAAAATAAATGTTATTTTGAAGCATATCTATCAAATCAAAACAGATGGGTCTCGAAACAAAGCATATGGGTCTACATATGCCTAGAATGTTCTTTAGAACGAACCTCCTATGAGATGTGTTATGGAATTGTTGGGAAATGCTCTCCTGGTGAAGTGACTGTTTTTGTCTTCTTAGATATCACTGGAAATATAGCTATTTAACAGTAAAATTTTACTGTTACTGTTATTATGTTTACAACATAATATCAGTGTGTGCTGGGAAATTGCTAGCAATGTTTTCAGCAGTACTTTCAATAAAAGGTTTCCAGTGTAACTGTAGACAACATCATATGAACAGAACTTGTTTTTTCTGTTCTTAAGCTGGCTGAAATGTAGGCAGGAAAATATGAAATATCTTCAAGCAGTAACTAAATAATGTAAGCATTTGTTTTCACTTGTGGAATGTGTTACTATTCTGTGACTATTTTTGACTGTTTTCCTCTTGCTTGATCTTGGAACACCTAAATGCCAACATCTCAATATGCACATACAGCAGCCTGAATTTAACAATGAATTGAATTAGTCTTCATGTCTGAGGGAAATCCCAGGAACAGATAATTTGGCAGGGTTCTTACAGTAAACATTATTTTCCATAACTAGATATACATTTTCCATAACTAGACATACATTTTCAATAATTTATTTTTCAGTGGAAGTAAATGCTTTCAAATTAACATATATGCTGGTGAATGTCTGTAATATTCCAAAGGTGGAATTTCCATTTTGCACTATGACTGCTTTAAATAAAAGAATATTGCTATACAATTTTAAATTTTAAGAACTGAGTAATGAATAATAGCTCCTGGACTTCTCTGTTCCTTTTTTTGTTTTATATTCCATTTCTATTAATTTCTTTCTTCATTAATCCCACAACTTTATCCAGCCTTTGCAATTTCAAGCTAGAGGAAACAAATTAAGAAAAAAAACTCCTGTTAATTGACTTTATTTGCTTTAATGCTGCTAGTCCATATTATCTGCTCTCTTAAATTGAGTTTGGGATTGCCAGCTTTAAGGGTATTACACTGCATTTTGGGATGCTGCCAGCATATCCTGAGTAAATATATTTAAATCAAAGCTAAGCTGCTTAAAATATTCATGTTATGCTCTTAGTATGGTTTAGAGGAATGTGAAACCATTTAAGACTTGCAAACCTGTTTTATGGCAAAAAATGCATTGGGCATGTAGCCTAAATTGATAGTCACTGTTAACTTTTTTAATAGGGAATGGTTTCATAGTTTTATTAGCAATCAATTATCATGATTTGAAATTTATGGCATAATGCAACTGCACAATTTATAGATATAAATAAAAATATTTTTAACTGAAAACAGTTTTGAGAAAAGGAATATTCTGAGTAGATAAAACAATGCATGTTTGCTTTGAACAGTTAAATATATTTGTTTTATGCATTACATTTTTATGTATTGCAGGAAATTTTGAATATCAAATTCAATAATGCACTAATTCAAAAGTCAGTGTATTTTTAAATAGTAAGACAAAAGATAAATATCTACAAATATGATGGTACAAGTATGGTATCCTGTGGAGAAATAGATCCTGTAAGAAAAGCAAACCCAGAAATTTTAGTATTCCTGAGGCTAGTCAGCCTCATCTCAATCCCTGGAAAGGTGATGGAATGCCTCATCCTGGAGGTCATCTCCAAGCACATGGGAAACAAGAAGGTGATCAGGAGTAGTCAGCAGTGATTCATCAGAGGCAAACCATGCTTTGCCAACCCGGTTGCCTTCCACGATGAGACAACTGCCTGGATGGAGGAGGGGAGAGCAGTGGATATTGTCTACCTGGACTTTGGCAAGGCTTCTGACATTGCTCTCACGGTATCCTCCTAGGTAAACTCTGGAAGGGAATGGCAGATCCCAGAGGGTTGTGATCAGTGGCACAGGTTTAGTTGGAGGCCTGTCACTAGTGCTGTCCCCCAAGGCTCAGGACTGGGCCCAGTATTGTTTAACTTATTCGTCCATGACTTGGGCAAATGCCTCCTGATTGCTACAGAATCCAGAAAAAGCAAATTCTGTTTTGAGAGTTATAAAACTCTGGATTTGTTTTACAGTGTGCCTGTGTAGGTCTCTGTTTGCCAGTCTGTCTGTCCATCTCATACAGAAAAAGACAGCTGAAACTCTAAACCAAATAATATGGGGTAAGGATGTGTGGGCGAAGAAGTCTTAATACCAAGACCTGTCCAGTTTCTGAATTACCAGTGCTTAAAATGTGCTTATAAGAAAGGTGGGGGCAAAATTTTTAGTAGGGTATCTTGCAATAGAACAAGGAGTAGTGGTTTTAAACCAAAAGAGGGTTGATTTAGATTAGATCTAAGGAAGAAGATTTTTTTTTCTGTGAGGGTGCTGAAACAGATTGCTCAGAGAGGCAGTAGATGCTCCATCCCTAGAAACATTCTAGGTCAGGTTGGATGAGGCTCTGAGCAACCGGATCTGGTTGCAGATGTTCCTGATCACTGCAGAGAGGTTAGACTAGATAGTCTTTAAAGGTCCCTTCCAACCCAAACCATGATTCTATGATTCTTTTCAGGGAAAACCAGCTGAGAGTAGATTATTCCATCTGGGGAAGGGAGAAGGGCGGACACAGACATGTTGAGCCTACGGCTGAAATGTGTGTATTTGCAAATAGGGACATGTATGCACGTATAAACATAGCACTTTATTTTTGTTTCTCCAGTATCTTGATGTAATCTTACTTTCTATTTTTTAAATGGAATTTTGAATCTGTACTTTCACCTCTATACATAGATTCACATACAGACATACATGCATACATACATACACATTACATACATGTATATGCAAATTGAAGTTTCTAGTCAGTACCTCATGTTAGCTTCTACAACCTATCTGTGGAGCGTTTTGGTTTCTTTCTCTCCTCCCCTTCATTTTCAGCAAAATTCGTTTATTGCTGTCCTTTGAGTTCTGTAAAGCTCCTATTAATATTTTTCCAAGGCTGAGAGAAGATGGAGATTTTAACCCCCTCCCTATAAGGAAAGAATTGAATCTGCATGTCTGCCTCCGCAAATTATATCTCTGCAAAATTTCTATGTCATCCCATCAGCCACCTGTTAAGAACCACTAGGTTGCTGATCATGATTACCTAGTGGACTCCCTAATTTATGTAGGGATTTTAGATATGGACTTTACCTTGAGGCTAGGCTCTGAAATCCCTGCGTGGATCTAGCCCTTAGTTGAACTTTGCTTCCAAAATGAATGTCCTGTTTCACTGGGTTACATTTTTCACCTCATTATACCTGTGTAATGCCATTGCAGGCATGACAGCAGCACTACTGTAAATCAAAGAAAAACTCACCCAGCATTTTTAAGGGATGTTTCATTTCATTCATATTATGTTCATCTTTAAAACTCCTTTTCAGATATAATCTTTAATTTCCTTTCTGGGTTACTGCATAATGCTAAACAGTGTATATGGCTGAAGGGACCCACACTGATGGCATCTAAAAACTAGATAAATTACTATTTCTAATGAATGATATGTGTGTATATATGCATATATATGTATTTAATGTACAGCTTAGTGTTTCTCTCTTGTGCAACTAATTTCTAGTAAATATTATTTCACTGTTAGGGTGAAAAGAATCCACTTGCTCTGGATTTCTGGCATAGACACATTGTGAAGACATGCACAGCCACTACTTTTATTTGTGAAGAAGTGTCCTTGGAGGATAGGATACCTGCTCCTTGTGTTAAGTCCTTTTGCTGCCATTGTGCTGTCAATACTCTTCTTTCTGTATATGTGTTCACAGTATGATCCTTAAAAATAAACCAATGGAACACAGAGACCCAGAAAGTCCTCCTAGTAAATATTTCCTTATTGTTTCCTCTTTTTGGAATAAAAACTTGCATTTTCACTTTCTGCTGTAGTTGCTATTTTTTTTCTGCCAGGAAGAGGAAGAACTCTTCCAAAGCAAAAGTGTTTTGAAGCAGTATCATTTAACAAAAGGAAATTAATCTTCTTATAAAATTTCTGCTGAATGTAATGGAATTGAAATAAGACAGTAAAATCACATGATGGCTATGTGATCAGTTCTCACTAATTCTACTTTTACATAAGGAAGCAGGTCTTCTGACTTCAGTGAAAGCACAGTGTCTGAAAGACTTCTTGAACAGCCCTAAGTGGACACTGCTCCCTGAACAAACGCAAAACTGAGATGTGAGATTCTAGTATCTCATAGGTATGACAAAAAAAAGTAAAAATTTTTGAAAACATTTGATTCATAGCTTTACACACACAAGTCATGAAAAGGCATTGAAAAAAAAGTAATAGTTATTCATCTTCCAATAGTATGCTCAGATTTAATATGTAGTTTTAGCCACATTTTTTCACACAGGTCTAGGCCTCTTAAATTTTGATAATCAGTTTGAGCAGCCAGATAAATATGAGACACTTCCAGCAACAAATGAAAATTCACGTGGTTGTAAGATGCCTGTTGAGGCACTTGGCAGGATTTCCAGTACTGGAAATCCTCTTGGAACCAGCTTGCCTGGAGATTCTTTGAAACAAAAACCTACTACAAAGAAAATGGTACCTCTCTGTTAAATAGCTGACATGATCTCTGTTTTTATTTGAGTAGCCCTATGAAGATTTCTAACAGCATTTAAAAGGTGAGCTTCTTATTACTTTATATTTTCCTTCCGTTATTTTGTGTATCTTTATGTCTTGAATGTATATAATATTCTTCAAGCGTAAGTGATGGTAAGAATTGAGTCGTGCTCTCTGTGGGTAGAACGTGTTGTCATTTAGAAACTTAAGAGTAACTTAAACACTGCAGCAAAGGCTTTTTGGTTGTTTGTTTGTTGAGTTTTGTTGTTTGTTTATCTGGGGTTTTTTAGCACTGTAATAGATGTGAGATGCAAACTAAACTATTAAACGTTTTCAACTAAACAGAAAGTTTTAGGTCCCAAATATACATGCAAAAAATTCAAACAGCCTCAAATTGTTTTAATTTCAAAGATTTATCAGAAAAATTGAAATACTGACCAGTTCTTTCCAGTATGTCCAGATCTTGTGACAGGTTATACTAATCAGTCATATCAATATCTGACTGTTTATTTCAATACCTGAATTTGGGAAATTGTATCCTAAAAAGGAAAGCAATATCCTGAGTTAGGTACTCAGGGTCTCTATTGGGTATACAGAGAAAGGAAGCCACAAAAACTGACATGTGGACCAGTGAATAGTCAAAAATTAGCAGATAAATGGGGAGTGACTAATGCCCTGGAATTGGATGTTGTCCATATGAAGAGGTGGCTTTATGTCTCAGGAGCTATTTTTTACAGTTGTCTGTAAAACTGGCTTTAAAAAAGGAACAAACTTAAAAATAGTTCTATCACATTTTATTTGAAAAACTGGTAGAGAAGATGTCCATTTCTTTAATAGAATTATCAAGTAGCTAATTAATTCGTACAGGATGTTGTAATTCTGAGGCCAATTTTTGCTATGCGTGATGGGGATTTAATACACATCTGTTGCAAACCTACTGCTGATGCTGTTTCAGCTTTTGTATTGTAATGTATTGAGACAGACACCGTAAGAAGGAAAAGGACTTTCTAGCTTAGCAGTTAACAGACTTGCTTGCAAGAGTTCTCTTCTAGACATAAAATGACTTTTTTTATCCCTTGACTGTTAAAGGCATAATAATCCTTCTGGCAAAAGACTGAGCCCCATGACTCCTCCTAATCTGTTGAGTTTTATACTGCTCTTTCTTCCTCTGCTGGTCTTTTGAATCTTGAATGCTTTAATGTACAACAGAAATGCTTCAACTGAAGCAGGGATTAAAGGCATTCACCAATTCTGTGACCTTTGAATTTTCAATAATTTGATGGTTAATACAGTCAGATTCAGGATTAAAGCATAGATTTAAATTCTTGCAAGATTGAGGCAGGTGAGTGTATTGAGTCCTGCAAAAAGTTAGGGAAGCCATCTCTTCCTGTGGCTGTTGTGGTATTTTGTGTGAAACCAAATCCAATAGGCATGCCATCAGATTAAGCACTGCAGGCAAAGCAGAAGGAGGAATGGCTCATCTATTTATGCACCCCAGCAGGTCTAAGCCTGACTTGAGTACAGTCTGGCTCTCTTGCTACTGTTGAGCCTTAAGTGCTTCCAGGCATGCACAAAAGCAGAACCTTTGGAGGGTTGGAAAGGTTAAAATAAGAAGCAGGCTTTACTGGCTTTAGGTGTTAAAGGATTAGTTGATAGAATAAGATGGAAACTCAGTGGGGTGAAAAACTTGGACTTGGGGTATGGTAATTACTAGACCTATATATTAGAAGGAAAAATAAAAGTGAGGATGTTGTTTTTATTGAACTAAAGAAAGCAAAAGAAATGTAACAATGTTCAGATGTTTTTACAGTGAGAAACTTCATAATTTCTTTGTTATGATAACAGTGATTGGGCAGCTTTTTTCAAGCTAATTTATGAAGCTGGTATATGCTTTGACACTGCTGTAATCAGAGAGTCAATGACAACCACAAAGCCTTACATATGCAGTGTTCCCACCAGGTGTTCAATATGTTAATATTAGTGACAGCCATACTCACCAATATAATTGAATCATGGAATGGCTTGTGTTGGAAGGGACCTTAAAGGTCATCTAGTTCCAACTCCTCTGCTGTGGGCAGGGCCACCTTTCACTAGACCATGGCATTCAAAACCATGCCCCACCTGGCTTTGAACACTGCCAGGGATGTGACATCCACAACTTCTCTGGGCAACCTGTTCCAGTGCCTCACCACCCTCACAGTCAAGAATTTCTTCCTAATATCTAATCTAAAGCTTCTCTCTTTCAGCTTAAAGCCATTCCCTCTTGTGCTATCACTACATGCCCTTGTTAAAAAGTCCCTCTCTGACTTTATTAAAAGCCCCTTTTAGGTACTGGAAGGTTGCTGTAAGGTCTGCCAGAAGCTTTTTCTCCAGGCTGACTAACCCCCATTTTCTCAGCCTGTCTCCATAAAGGAGATGCTCCAGCCCTCTGACCATCTTCATGGCCCTCCTCTGGACTCCAACAGGTTGATATTCCCTTGCCTCAGACCTCCATGGCTTTCAATCAATGTCTGGGCCCATCCTTTTGAGTGCCTGGAGGTTCTGGATACTTACAGGTTTTCAGTTGCTGGGATGAACCTGGTTTACAAAGCATTATAGAAATAAACTATGGAAGAATTAGCTACTAAAATATCAGAAGAGAAAAAGCCCTCAAACCAAATTTTGAGGTGACAATTATAATTAGCTTTGGTAAGGAAATCACACATAAAACCATAAAGCAATGAAGGCATAATTACTTTTTCTTGGGTGAAGGTCTAAAAAAAGTTATGTGTAACATAAAATATCCTATATTATTATTATTTAAGGGATTTGTTGCAGTTAATGTTGTCAAAATAAGAGATCGGTTTCCCATAGCCTGAATAGATGTTTGAAATGAGATTATGTGGATGACTGCAATACACGACAGCTTCTCTGAAATTATATATTGTATGTCTAGGCAGAACACAAGTTCTCATATTGCCTATGTGTTTGATATTCTGAAGATTATTTTGGGGAGCAGTGCAGTTCATTCCAGGTATGTAGTAAAATATGAATACAAAATGATACTGACAGTAAGCCAAAAACCTTCTTTCACTGGAAGAACAAACATCCCAGAATTGTCTCTTCTGGGAAAGGATTTCAAAGCTGGTTAAATAATAGATGTATGTGAGACTGAGTGATTTCATTGAGGTGACTAGTACAATCCAGCAAAAATGTTTAAAGCATGCTGTATCTGTACAACACTCAACAAATCACAAAATATTAATTTCTTTATTTACATTCTTAAGTAAGTAATAAATCTGCTGTCAACCAAATTAACTTCCTATGTGAGGTAAATCAATCCTCTGTTGAGATTATACCTTAAAAATTGTAAATATAATAAGGAAATACCATTTGATGATTATGAAGGACATAGGAAAAAGTACTTACTTTTATAGAATATAAACTTATAATGAAAAAGTTTAAGCATAAACTTTTCTCCAATGATTAGGACTTTTTTTTGCTGGCTTGTTGTGATGTCTTACACAAAAATGAAATACAGGTAATTAAAAAAATTAAAAATACTTTATAATAATGATTGATTCCTTTTTCGTGTTTTATAAAGCTCAGAACAACCTTATGAGTAATTTCAAGAGTTAGGAAAAAATCAACAGCCCAAATCCTCCTTCACTTTAGAAGTGTAACACTGCATAATATGCATGAATGACATCATTAGTTGGGCTTTTTGATTTGGAGTCAGTTTTGAAGATAGATTTTGCAGGAGATATTGCCATGGTATGATTATGGTTGAGGTGCTCCCTATTGTGTATGGACATGGTAAAAGATGCTTTAAAATAGAGAAAGTAATTTCCAGGAATTCTAATTATAAAATGCATTATATTCTCATAGAAAAAATTAGTAATAATTAGTAGAAATATATTACCAGTAATGAAAAAACAGAGGCCAGCAGGTTTCTTTACCCACCATTGAACCAGCAGGACAGGATATATACCTTCTTCTAGAAGTGGCAAGACTTCACATGGACTGACATTAAGGATGAAGATTAAATAAGAGAACCAGCATTCTCAATTTTAAAGGGCCTTGGTAAAGTAAGAACATTGGTTAGGGGTAGTCAGCTGGAATAAGAGCCTTCCTGGAATGAGGCAGCATAAGTATAAAATGAAAGTTGTCCAAAGTTAAGATGAAATAGACCTTGCAAAGAAAATTAATATGAAAAGTTTTCTTAGGTTTGTAAATAACAAGAATAAAATATAAAGTTAAAAATACCCACTGAATCAAAAAGTGTGATGTGAACAGTTTTCTAGTAAAGATGAGCTGAAGAGTATATAATCTGAGAGATCTAAAACCTAAATGCTTTCTTCAATGTTTGAGTAAGGTTTTTGATGGTCATAGTACAGGGTACAACATGGAGCAAAAGAAAGAATAACTTATACAGAAAGCTAGAAAATTATAAATACCACAAACTGAAAACAAATAAAAATTGAAGCCCTTTAATAATTTCATAGTAAGGATTTAGATAGTCTCTCTATGTACTGAAAACAGGACGATATATGTCAATATTAGCAAACAATAAACACTACTAAATGTACAGTCTGATAGTTCATGCTAAACTGCCAAATAAGTTTTTGAAGGAAAGCAAAACCTCAAAAATTAGATTTAAACAGAAAATAGGAACTACTAAAGTGTTTTATGAACCATAGATTTTATTTGCTGAATCTATCAGAGAAGCTTATTTTTATTAGAGAAAGTAGGTTAAGTATATCTAATCTTTCTAAATCGCAAAGTGATTTGCCAAGATGCTACATGGGAAATGCCATAGTTAGACTAGAAATGGTGACCATTATCTTGGCATGATGTTAGGAAACTTATTGAAGAGGAGGTGATGTGGACTATGCTGATGGGCAAGAGCAAAGGTAGCATTGGTGTATCTCAAGTTACACTTTGACAATGGCTGTTAAACTTCCTAATTACTAACATAATCAAGGAAAAAAGAACTGTGAGGGTGAAATCTGCATAAAGCAAGAAGGAGCATCCTGTTGACAAGATAGTAGAAATGAGATGAAATTTGAAAATGTAGATTGCCTATGACTTAAGGGCATGAATATGTGTGTAAAAGAAATAATGAGATGCAGGAAGGGAATGCCAGAGTACAAGGAATGCACTTGGAAAGAGGTAGGCTATTATGATCACCCATATTCAGTAAAGACGGACAGAAACTGAAAAAGATGTGCAAAGAAAAGGAAGTGGGAATAGTCAGTGAACCACAACTTGCCTTAAATTAGGAAGCTAAGATAGTCTTATCCATGCAAAATATCATTGAGGAAAGATAAGACTATGATCTCCATGTAACACACAAAATGAGATTTTTGGGAGGCTAAGTTACCCAACTTAAAGGCGAATGCTAATATAGGAGCACAGTTCATCTCAGAATGTCAGGAGTCTATTTCAGGGTTTTTGGATTCACCTTCCATAGGAACAGTGGAGTAAAACGTGAAATTATATTTAAGGCAGAGTCAAATAAAAATAGACAGCATATCTGTGACAAGTTTCTTGTGTTTGATGAAAAAGGTTTCAGAGATCCCCTCCAGTCCACTGCTTCTTTATATTTGAAGGTAATTTATTGTTACCATAGTAACAGACATGGAGGCTGAATTGCTTTATTATTCCTAGATGCAGTCTAGCTAGCATGGACAGTGAAAGACTTAATTTTACTTTGTTAATTTTTCTCTCAACCCTGAGTGGCACTTTGAAAGTTAAATGGAAATGCTGTGGATCTGTACTGTATAAATGTGTACCACTGACTAATTCTCCAACATTGTCTTGGCCTGTTTGGGTGCTTGTGTTTAATCAATAGCTTTGACTTTTGGGCCACTGATGTTATTTGTAGATCAAAACAGAAAATAACTTGCTGCAAGGTCCGTCAATGTGTGAATTTTATGGAGATCAATGAATATCAGGTTTTGAAAGTGAAAAAATAAATTTACAGCATTTAGTGTAGTTTTCTAGCTCTGGACAGTAATGTGTAGCAATAGCAACATGTATTTTCCCAATTTGAAAAAGTATTGTAAAAAAAAGTTACAATGTCATTAAAAGAGGATTTTATCATTCTACCCTTAATACTGTGTTACAATGTTATAGAAGTGCCTAATGATTTTGTCTTGGTGATGTGAAAGTAAGATGAGCACCTGTGATTTGAATTTGCATTTGATCTTTGAACAACAGCATGTTATCTCCCCTTCATGATTCTTCACTTCTCACAGTTCAGGTCTTATTTTTTTTTTTTTCCAAGAAATGGCCTAGTAATGGATTTTTTAGCTGGATATAGATATGTCCCTCATTAAACTCTGGGAAATAAGATAGTACCTGGACACCGGGTGGTCTGGGACTATGTTGACAAATTTGTATTCCATTGATGTCATAAATAACTTCATACATTTTTACAGCACTGGACTATAACTTGTTTCAAGAGCAGGGAGAAATTGCAGACACAGTGAATATGCAAAGCTAAAGATAAAGAAAATTGATATAATAATATCTGTTGCAGAAACCTAGTTATTATGTACCAATAGGCTGCAGTCCAAAATACAGAAAGTATATCTTTATATGTTTTTCTGTTATTTTATGTTTTGTTCAGAATTAAATGTCATGTTGTTGAATTTCATTTATATGTTACGGCAAAACCTCAACAGATAAAAAGATAAATAAAAGTCGAATATTATTGCAGTGGAAGATTAAGATATGGTAGACACTCTTTCTTTTTCTCCAGCAGGCAGCTGATATTATGAAGAGTTGTTGCATAGATCCCTTCAAACAATGACTTTGGTGTATCTATAGGGATTTCTGTTTTGTTTGAGGTTCTGTGTTGTTTTGGTTTTTTTGTTGTTGTTGGTTTTTTTTTGATCAGACAGTGCTTTTATGCTGGCCTGAGTCTGTTTATAGACTTAGCTGTAATCATATGCTGAAAACAAAATACCGTATGTAAATAAAGGTATGTACTGCATTTCTCTAGTAGGAAATGAATAAAAGTGTACTGCACAATTCAGCATAAAGTGATGTCATGAGCTTAGAAGGACAATCATTTGAAGTGCATCACTTGCACAGAACAAATTGCTGGCAAATGGATGTGACTGGGATCTGATACATAAGAGGGGTGTCCTAAAGGGTCCAGTCCCATGCTCTTATTCACACAGAGCTTAAGTGGAGTTAGTAGGAACGGGTGAAGAAGCAATTGTAAAAGAGAGAATATGCAGTTGAAAGTCTGTGGAGGCTCAGGTCCTCTGGGAATTCTTGCCTTTTAAACCAATGGGGAAATTATTTTTTCTCTAAATTTAAAAGAAGGCTAGTCATGCCTGTTCTCATAAACTGGGTTAAACTGTATTGGTATGACTATTATGCCATTCTGAACAGTAAGGGGACACTAATCTTAAAATAAAAGACAAGCCTCCCTCCCTTGTTTGCCAGCTTCAATTTCTTAATGAGGTTACTCAAGTTTGACTGTATTTTTACTCTTTAGAAAAAGAAGAGCCCCTTCCTTTTTATTAACTTGAATGAAAAGGCTGTATTGTAATACAAAACACTAATGTTTCATTTAAAATAGAAGTTTTTATTGAAGATAGATGTAACCTTTATGATTCATTTAGGAATAATTTTAATATAATTTCTGAGAATGTTACCATTGTTTAGATAGTGACTGATTAACTGGAATCTAGGAAAAGGAAAGGAGAAACAGCATGAAGGTGGCCAAAGTACACTATGGGCTAAGAAAATACTACTGTATACATTTTTTCCTTTTGTAGTGGGATTATAGTGCCAGTAATTTGCCTGAAAAAGTGAGTTTTCTTCAAAACTTTTTACTCTTTGGAACAGTTACTTTTTTTTTGTTATCTGGAATTGTATTGTTTAATTATGTGCAAAAACAGTTGGCTTTTATTCAGAAGGCTGGAGAAATACATATTGTACTTTGAATCTGGGAGAAGAATTACTCTTCTTAGAAGAGAAGGGATAAATATTCCTTCTTACCTTTTACTTCCACATTTCTGTGACATTGAATGTGACTGGATTTTCTTACTAGGATTTTGTAAATGTGAACTCTCAAATGTGTAAATTGAGTGCATCTGAAAGGGAAGAGAAAGTCTTTGTAGTGTAGTATGGCCTCCTGCTTTATATTCAGCAAGGATGTCTTATGTAGCTAAAAGAAATTTTGAATGAGGTTTTTCTAATTCTTTCCTCGCTGTCAAAATGCTCATAGAAATGAAATCTTTTCATCACACAGCTGTTTTACTTCAGTACCCACTAACACTCCAGCTACTGCTTTAGAGTGCAATTAATTGTGAGATAACCTATGTTACACCTTCAACTCACATCTGCTGGAAGACTGACCTATTTTGGGAAGTGAAACAACACAAAATAAAGGAATAGCTGCAGGGGTTTTCCGCTCATCAGATGCTTTTGGCTAAAAGAATAGGGGACTGGAGGGATTGTACAGTGGGAAAAAAAGTGTGCTTCAAGATAAGGAGGTGTAAGGAGGTTGGGTAGATGTATCAGCACATCAATCAGCTACTTCAGTCCACTCAGAGAGGGAACAAAGGTTTCTCATGTTATCCTATGTATTTAAATGGGCTATCTAGGACACGTTCAGATAAGATTCCATTCAAATTGGTAGGGTGAACTTAGGCCAAAATCACAGCACAATTTTTGCATTTACCAAACTATTACAGTTTTGTAGAGCTTTATTTCCCTAAATTATAGCCAGAGGTTTTGTCTGCTCAAGCCCAAAGATGAGACAAACTAGAGTCAAAATCACCCAACTATAAATCTTGGAAGAATGCAAGCGTTATATCAGCTTGTATCTTCCTTAATATTGTTATTTTATTTTGGCATTGCTTTTTTTCTTAAAAAAAGAGTAACTATAAAAATACTGTTGTCTTTTTGTTTTCAGCTTTATTCCTGTGCTCTAAATTTACACCATTTGTTGGAAAATAACATGCAAAACATGAGTATTCAAGCCCTATGGAAAATTGCAGGAAATACAATCTCTTTCTGTGAGATGACTCCTTAAGTCTTCCTCAGTCCAACATTTTCTTATGTGGTTTTTACAACATTTTTCTTGATCTGGAATTTAAAAATCAGGAGACAATTTGGCTTAGCCCAGTTTTCATTTCCTTAGTTAACACTGTATAATAAATATTTTGTAAAATAAAAATATTTATTTTTAAGTTAATAAAAATTTTGCTCTTCATTTCAAACTTATCTTTGCAGCATTGCCAATAATCTCTTTGGAAAATGCACATTCAACAGGCACTCAGAAAGTCAGATTCGACAGTATTTGAATCTTTTCTCACTGGTGTTCATCTGCCTGGTCACAGCTTCCTAAGTTAGATCAGTCCCCAGAGTTACTACTGGCATTCTAACACTGCTAATGTGAATATGGCAGTTATATAATAATAACCCTGAGTGACTCTCTGGGAATGTCCTGTGAGAAAATGTGTGTAGTGAGTTTCATTCCTGATCAATCATAACTAATTTCAATTTAACATCTCTATGTATCCATCAGCATTTGCATAACCACAGACATAAATTCTGAGGGGAGAGTTTAGTCTTTATGCAAGAAGTGCAAGACAGGAGTAGAATATGTATACTATCTATCTACCAACATGAAAGCAATTTTAAAAAATTGGATTTTTGACAGTTTCCCATATACTGCAGAGATCCAGCCTATGGAGTAAGGTGTACTTAAGCTCCTCCTATCTGTGTCTAACAAACCCCAATTTATTGTCCTTAGCCAAAAGCCACATAGTACTAAATGTATCCATGTCATCAAGGAATCAACATCCATTTTAAATCTTGAATTAAACACCATGTCTACACTGGGTAGTGACAAAGAGAAATGTGAATGAAGAACAGCACTGTTAAAATTGAAGTCAGCACAAGATGAAAGCCAATAAAACACTTGCTTTGTTTCATATAGCAAAACTTATTTATTTATTAATTTTGGGCCTTAAAGATATTTTTTGTCTGGCTTGTAAACCTGCCAGAAGCTGCACATGTTAGTAAGAAAGTGTATATCTGAAGCAGAACTAGAGTCTTTTTCATAAAAAAAGCAAAATCAGATGCCCATAAAGTCACCCAGACAACAAGGTTTAAAAAAAATAACTTCTGTAAAGGGAAAAAGCATTTTCAGTACAAATATTTTCAATGCAAAATTCCAATAATCACAGTGTGTGATGAACAGAAAAGGACTGGGCAGACTGGGACTACCCATTCTTGCCTCAGGCTCTCAAGGCCATGGGGAAAACCTGCCATACCTATGTTGCTCCTTGAGCTGTGAAGACAGAGGTGGCAAAAGAGAAAAATCAACAGTAAGAAAGACAAGAGGGTTTAATTTTTTTTTTTTTTTTTTTACTTATGAAAGTCTGATAAGTATTTATTTTTAGAAAAGAAATAACTAAAACATCTCACTTCTGTTCACAAATCTTAATGTTTCTGTGGCCCAAATGTTAATATGTAATTTAACATGTTATTTGCACTTTAGACTCTGTAATCCCAAAATGTTCTATTAGTTGAACTGCAAAAAGTCCTTCATATCCAATACCTAGGTAATAAGAAATATCTGGAGAAAGGAGAACCAACCAACAAAGCTGAGGCTTGAAGAGGGGGGAAAATTGAGGAGGGCAAATTGTGATTTACATTAAAGCTCTCGATTGTATTAAAAATTCTCTTTTAATTATTTTCTACTTATGACCATAAGAATTGAGGAAAAAGTATGAAATCATAAGTGAATTTCTTCTTAGAAAACACATCTGATTTGTTTTTACCTTTTCTCCAAATATAATTGCCTTTAATTCTTGCTGTGTCAGGAGTCACTGAAGATCACTAATAAAGACCATGGTGAATCAAGATGCAATTCTGCTTGAAAAGAAAGAATGCAGAGGACTAAAGTGTTGTAAATCCTACATCCTTATACCTCAGCTGATATGGTATCTAGGTCTTCCATCTTCAGAAGAAATTGTGAAACACGTGACATTAACAACACAGGAGGCCCATGGTAGCTAAGTCCAGCATGGAGTATTTGCCATGGTTTTCTATGCAGAGGAAATGGTTGTGATGATGATTGTCAGCTCTTAGTAAATGCTTATGGTACTGCATTATGTGGGAAAAACTGTATATCTCCTCTTGGTCCATTATTGCCTAAGATGTAGGTGAAATGCCTACTACTACTACTACTGTTACTATTATTATTATTATTATTATTATTATTATTATTATTATTATTATTAGTCTGGCTGTTAAGGAAGAAGATGAGATTATATCCTGGTTCTGGAAACAGCCATTAGACCCTCACAGACATGTATTTTTATGCAGACTCTGTCCCACTTGTTTCAACATGAGTCTCGTCAGATGTTTATTTGCTAGAGAAAAATTAGTCAGCCTTTCAGGTCATAAACTTCTTCAAACTTTAAGTATTTGAAAGGGAGGGACCCCCATGGCTGGTCATCATTTTAATCTACATATTGCAATTTACAGCCAAGGCTGTACATTTATATTACACAGGAATTAAGATGAGAATAATGAAAGAGAAATTTCAGAGGAGTGAAAACCCAGTAGATGGAGACCAGGGATATGAAATATATGATGATGTATTCCCCCAAAAGAGAAAAATAATTTTAGATACTGATTCAGGTTTGGGGTATTTTTCTTTCCTTCACTTCAGTAAAGGCAACAAATATTTTTTATCATATCCCTTTCCAGATAGCTGATGGGTGACAGAGAGCATTTTGTCAGTATAGGTTTTTATTCTCTACTAAATAAGGAAAGTCAGCTCCCATCTACTGGTTAAAATTGTTGGGTACCCCAAACAAAATAAATATATAAAATGTTATCTTCTTTGGAGCCAGCATTCAGGCCTCATGTGAAATGTATCTCAAATCCCTCACAATTGCCATTGAAAATATGATACGACCTTTGTTGTCATATGAATATGGATAAAATAAAGCAGCTATTGCTTGTCCAGTATTGTTTTTCTTCTGTGTAGGTATATCTTTATTACCCTGGTAGATGAAAAATATTGAGGATTCTCTTACAAACATCTGCCACATCTGTTGCTTTTGCATTGAGGGGGATGTGTCCCACTTTATCATTGAGTTCAAAGGATTTTTTGGAGTATGGATTTGTGGCTTCTTAAGTACTTAGGACAAGAAGTCATCAGTCTGAGGCATATAAAAATTGGTGATGTTACTATTGTGAAAAAGATATTTCTTTTCATAAAACTTTCACTTGAGACCTAGGCAGTTTTGAGCTCTCTCTTGACTGTGTTTCCCAGAATATCCCCAGTTGGGCCAAGCAGGCAACAATGAGCAAAGAATGCAGAGCACTCTGGCAAGGAGCAAGGCAGATAGATAGTCTTGGCTCCATTTAGATCCTGGCCTCTCTTTCAGGTGCTTGCATATTATTTTCTTGAGAGATGTTACTGTGAATGTTAGCAAGAAATAGGCAGGTCCTCTGCAGAGGACACGAATTGAGTCTATTAGGTGTCCATGGTGCAAGATGTATTGAGTGCAGATCAAATTCTAGAAGAGTCTCTGCTGGGTGTATTATACGACTGGTAAAATAAGTGTGTTCAAGTGTACCTCAAGCTGGTCACAAATCAGATATATGTGACTTAAATGTTCTTGAAGTCTTGCTGTATTGATTCAATGGAGAGAGTGCTCCAGCCTTGGACCCCTCACTGAACAGATCGAGAAAGTAATTTAATACTCTGGTGTGAACACAGCTGTATTTCCTAGGGTTTTTAATGCACCTATATGTTTCTTTATGTCATTATAAACTATCTGTGAGCTGTTGAAAGATTATGAGAGTCTGCTGGAATTTCCAGCACTCTGGTTTGTGGGTAAGAAATATTTTCTGTGTTTAGTCCTGTAGTTTCTAAGCATTTGTCAGCCTGCAGCCTGTGCTGCCTCTGTATAAAATGTTTCAAAAAAACCCCCAAAAACCCAAACAAAAAAACCCCAGTCCAGAATGCACTGTTCAGGGCTGTTCATAGCATGGACTGCTGACTTTACAAGCAAACACAGCGTGATGTCTAGGAAAAAAAAGAAGACATATCACACTTGGTTCCAGTGTGATATTAAAATAGGGATTTCTCTTGCTTTAAATAAGGCATTTCACAGGGGAATTTTTTTTATTAATTAAAACAGATACAATGCTTTTGCATAAATTATCCAGCAATTAAGAGGAAACTGTTCCAATATGCAGTCATCCTGGCCTATTTTTTATGTGGCTCTTTAAACAAGGATACAATGGCAGGTACAAAACACAGTGAATTTAGGATGGTATGTGTTCTGCTTAAACACTTGACTCAATTCTGTTAATGTATTTTCAGTTTCCTTTCAAATTTTTAATATATATTACTGCTCCATTAGAAAATCTATTTATTTAAGTAGAAAGAATTTAGTAAACTGACTTCTTAGTCAATTACTTTTCTCACTGCTTGTTTAGTCTTGTATTCAATGCCTTGTATACGTATCTTAATATGCAGCCACTTCTTTCTGTTTAGTCCTTGCGTTTCTTCATTTTTTTCTGTTCTGATTTTTCAGAATAGAAAGATTGCTATCACCATTTCCTGATTCAGAAGATTGCTATCACCATTTCCTGATTCTTCAATATTTGATGCATGTACTATTTTATTTATTTCACAAACTTTTTAGTCTAAAGAAAGCAAACCATGGCTTTATTACTTCATTGTATTGATAATAATTTATTATATTTCTTTATAGTTATTGCTTATACTTTATCACTTTATTTATTAGAGAAATTCTATACTTAGTGGCATCCTGGACACAATGATACAAGTTGTAATAATAATTGTTCTTTATTTATGTGTAAAATAATAGCAGCTACCAGTTAGGGCTTAAACTTCTAAAGTTGAATTCTGAGTTGAATCCTGAATCTGTGAAATCCACTGTGGAAAAATCTTCCTAGAAGTGCCCATGTTTTGATAATGCTCTTCGACATGCAAGATCTTTTAGAGAGGCTGCTAATCTTTCTAATGCATGAGGAGGAATAACTGATTCTCAGATATGCCAAGCAAAATCTTTTCATTTATATGGTGTTCTTATGAAGTCATTCACTAGAACATCATGGTAATACAGGAGATTAGACATACAACCCTAAGTTTCAGTGGGCTCAATGTGTTTTTCTTTAATTTCAATAAATACCTATAGGCTGTGAAACTTGACGCAAGATAAAATTCACCTAGTGAAATTTGCCCATTGGTTATGTTGCATGTGATTCCACTGCTTTTAATATTGTTTGAGGATGTAAGAGAGACTCGGGTTTTGGCATGTGCAGTAGGTGTATTCATATGGTCTCCTTGCACTCAAGTTCTTGCTCTCTGCTTTGGGTATGAAGTGATGATACTTTTAGCCTCAGGTCACACACGTGTAGTTTGTTACACCTTCATGAGGATTCCCTTTGAGACCTGAATCCTCATGACTTTTGAATTGCCTGTATTAATCTTTCAGTGCAGCGCTAAGCTCTGTCTGTTGGATCCATGTTATAGTTGGTAAAATGGAAATCTTGTCCAGGCAGGATTTCAGGACTTTGGACGCCTGTCAGAGATTTTCACATACCTGGAGAAATGGCCCTTTGGAATCTTCCAAGCTGCTGCACGTGTGTTGTAACTGTGATTTATCCAATCACACTAAGTCCAACTGATTCAAGACATGCACAGATTTGTGGTTTAGCTGTTATTAAGGAAATGGAAGCCTGAATTTTTCTTTAGTGAGATTTAAAAAAAAAATCATTTGGAACACCTGGCTTAAGAAGCAGCCCTAAATAAACTCAGCTAAGGTAAGCTAAACTAAATTTAAAAGGATAAGTAGGCAGAGCCATTTTGAAATACACAATCTAACCTTGATATTGCTGACCTGAAAATAGATTTTGGCGTTTTTCTTTTTTTTTTTTCTTTTTGTGTGCAGTTTGTTGATTTGAAGATCCCTAAAATATGGCAGTATTTGGATATAAAAGAGGAGAAAATTAAATGCTTGGTAGGTCTGGCCCAGAAAAGCAATGAGCACTCAAACACTTTTGGTACAAATTCAGCAAAGCCGATATATTATTCTGCATTTTGCTGTCAGGATGCTGCAGCAACAGGAGTCCCCCAGGGTCTGTCAGGGCAGGGCCAGGCAGGCAGGACCAATCTCATCATCCCAGCTGGAGCAGGGCAAGCAGGAGTACTGGGGGCAGCTCCATTTCTGGTTATAGAGCACCTCTCTGGGGATGGGCTGAGGCTGAGTCACAATGGGAGCTCAGCTTGGTGGGGCCCCTGGCCAGGCAGGGCAGGGCTGTGATTAACTCAGTAGCAGTGTAATCCTTTTTCTCTTTTCTGTCTTGTTATCAAAACAAAGACATTATTTCACTGGCTTCTTGGTCCTAAAAATGTGTTCTATAATTTCCCCTTCCCCCTCCCTCTTCATGCTTTAAAACTCCTTTTTCTCTGTAAACTTCAATCCATTGTGGAAGAGACTTCTAAAGCATCTGGCATATAAGCTCAGCCTGTTTTGTTCTATCATTTATTTTTTGTTACCTTCCATCCAGCATGAGAATCTAGACAGAGTTTTGAAACCATCTTTAGGAAACTGTATTTCCTTCTGATTTTTCTTAACATGAAATAGCTGAAATGCATTCTGTTCTAAAAAAATCCTATTCCAGAGCTTAGCACTTATTTTTAAACTTAAAATTGGTGATTGTAAAGGGTAAGGATTACTGTTCTAAATGTAGGTATTGATTCAAAAGAACTGTATGTATATTTAAGTTAGAGAAAATGAATGAGAAATCTGTTAAGGAAATATCATCATGTTTCTACATCCCCAAGCAAGCAAAGGGTACAGTAGGCACCACAAACTACAAAATGAAGAAGTGACAATGTGATGATATGCTTCTGTTAAATATCCAACAGAAATCACAATATGTCATGTATGTCACTTAAAGACAAGGGGATCAATATTTCTTTGTAAATTCCTCTGAAATCAGTACCAAGTGTTTCATTGCCTTTTGAAGTCGTGTGAAATGTGAGGATTTTACTGAATTTTTAAAGAACCCTTTGTTCCAGAGAATGACAGTTATGTCTTCTATATAGAAATCACTGACATTTTGTAATTAATCTTGCTAAAATATGTGGGTATCTATTTGGCATATTAAATGTGTAAATTCAAAATCCATTAAAATTCCTGCTATACACAAAGGAAAAGTAAATCTAAGAGTTCTGCTTTTAGCCATCAACAAAGCAATTATGAAAATTAGGTTATGGTGATTGATTCATAAGTATAAAAGTAAGTAAATATCATAAAAACAGGTGTTAAATTTAACAAGAAGGTAATGATATTACTTCCCATGAAAAAAGATTAACCAGCAGTTATAATTTTAATTTATTAGGGCACATATCATTTGAAAATTGAGGTGTGATTCTACACAACTTTGTATGTCATGTTAATATTTTAATGCTTGGAAGTTATGTAGGATAATCGGACCAACTGGATCTGTAATGCACATAGAATGAATGTTCATATGTTTATTTTTTGTCTTTGTAGACAGTCAAAACAAGTTCTACAAGATGTAAAGCTTCCTTAATCATTTTTTATTGTATCACTAGGGAAGAAATCTGAGTTCATTGATTGCAAAACATCTTGAGAATATTATGAATTTACTATTTCCCAGCAGGTGTTCTACCAGGATGTTTATAAATACAAATAATGAATATTATGCTGGATAGGTAAATGGTAGTCACGTAAGTTTAAAGCAAAAAAACCCCCACCCTTGGGTGAGCAAAAACCCCAGTAATTCCTATGGAAAATGCTATAATTCCTATAATGAAAGAGGTATGGAGATGGAACCTGTAGTGGTTGATTCTAAATGGATAGCAATAAGGTAATAACAGACAACAAGGATAAAGAAGAATCAAGATACTTAATTTTATTTCTGGATAATGTTTTTCCCTTTGCTAACATGAAGGGTGGAAGGAAAATGAATATTGCAGATTCAGGGACATGCCAAATTGGATAATATATTTAGTTTGATTTCCTGCTTGGTCAGGTAGCAATTGAGAACTGGGGAGGGAAGTTTTACAGGAAAAACAGGATTAACCCATAGAGTCTGGGAGGGCTTTATTGAAGTAATGGCTTGCTGATGTTGGTAACAGACATGAGTCTGTGCTAACCTTTCATTTATTTTCACAGATGGCATACTCTTATGGACTTGTTCTTGATAGCTCAGATTTTCTGTCAGAAAATATTGCTGTCATATCCCTGAAACTTCTGCTCATTAGGATATTTTTTCTCCCTCCTAGCCTAGCAAAACACATGGATTTGAGGGAATCCTGAAGTTGAACATTAGGACCTTTCTATATCCTTGGTCTCAAACTACTCTTTGTGTTGATACTACCCCAACCAGAGTGATGTTTACTGTCAAATGCAGAGTAGAAGTGCTGTCAGAAAACCACAGACCTGGAAATTAATCTTTATTTCAGTAATATTCATTGAAGTTCATTGTCTTCCTCCACATTCAGCACGTGAAAATGCTTTACAACTCTTTCTAAAAAATTGTCATCTACTTTACAAAGCGTTTAAAAAGTTCTATGCGACAACATGGGTAATGTTAATAACAAGGAAAGTAAACATGATTTGGATGAAGACATATATTTTCTCTAGCTGGTACATAAACTGACACACTTGGCATCTAGTTGACTATTTGTGAGTAAGATACTAGTTGCAGTATGACTCAGCTCCCAGAAAAAGTTATGACTTGGTGGGGATTATGTAAAATAACTATCAGGTCTTAACCCAGTAAATGGCTCAGATATTTATACATCCGACAGTATTGAAAATATAAATAGTAGAGATTCACTAGCATATTTAAAACCCCTCATTGTTCCTCATGCCTCATCTTCATCATCTTTTGATAATTAAAATTGGAAAAACACAACTATTTTCTGTTTGGGATCTGGTACTTTTGAATAGGTTTAGATCCGCAGTGTTTGATAAGTTCCATTGGACTCTTTTGGAGGGACAAAGAAGGTAAATATCTATGAATTATTGTTTCACTTTGTTAAACCCAAGATAAATGTGTATAATTTTTTCTGATGTTCTTCTCATTGAGAAGGCATTTTTGTTTGGTGATTTCAATACCGTTGAGGACTTATCCACACAAAGATGTCTTTTCCTTATGTCATATGCAGAAAGAGATGATGGCTTAAAAACTTCTACAGTAAGAACTGGCTGTTTGTTGTATTATTTTTCAAAACCTCCAAAGGTATATGTTTACACTTGAATATTCATTACTTGACACTGTCAGAGAATTTTAGTTTTCCTAAACTGAGTGTATACACTAAAAAGAATTCAAGGGTCCTTTGTAAAGAGAACCAGGTAGGGCTATTCACCTGCAAAAACCTGGTATTTTTAAAAGAATGTATATTTTATGTCTTTCTACTTTGCTTTATATAACTCAGGTCTTCTGCATTTAAGATGCAAGGCAAGACAGTACATCAGTTCAAAATTCATGAAGTTACAGGTTTTTAAAAATTACATACTTTAGCGTATGAATGAGGACAGATTTCTATTTTAGGTTTCTTTTAAAAAAGCACAATATGTAATTATAATTGGTTGATTGGCAGTCCTTCAGATGGTGATTTTAAAATGTTATACATTTTGTTCTACAATCCCTTTTCCAGAGTTATATGACTGCTAATTTTAAAGAAAGATAAAGTTTGTGATATGTTATACTTTAGGGACTTGAATAGTTAAAAGTCATATTCATATGCATTTCCATTAAAACTTGAATGTTAGCCTTTTAAGTATGATGAATAATGCAGAAAAGTCTGACACATAATTTTGACCACTACAAGTGATCTGGTTGGGATGTATTTATGCAGACTATTCCTAGGAAATGTTTATTTATTTCGACTGAGAAATATATTTTCATCCTGTGGTCTGTTGAGTGTTTCTGTCTCTGTAGAGAATATATAGACTTCTACCCATTATATGGGATGGAATAATTAAGAACTGACATGTAAAAATTAAAGTCAATTTTACTCCATTAAAACAAATTTTGGAAATCCTGTTTTAGAGAGGATGGCTATATAATTTATGGCATAATTCACGCTGTGTAATTTCTGCAAACTTCATGTTTCAGAGAACTGCTTACCTGCTTAATTTTTCTACTCTGTTAAGGATCATAATTCAGTGATTAATAAAGACTTCTTCTGTGTATTTCATGTTGCTGAGAATTCATCTCCCGATATTGATCTTGAGGAATCAAATTTTATATTAACATGGTTTCTTTCTTTGTATTTCAGCAGTTCTCAGTTATTTTGTTTTTGGGGTTTCTTTTAGTTCTATACAAAGAGACAAACTAAAAAAACTCATGCCAAATTTTGTAATATTTCAAAACCTAGTTTGCCATCTACAGATGAAGTAACATAGCCTGTTTCTGCAGATTGTTTTTACTGCCCTTGCAGCACTTCTAAAACAGCTCAGCCTCTCTTTGCTATTATTAGTTCCAAGTGTACACTTTGTTCTAGTGACATTTTTAAAGGACCTTTTGTGCCCTTAGGTATGTTAGACATAATATTTATCAGCTTAGTTCTAGAGAAAAGCACTTAGGTCCTTTAGCTTCAGGAAAGCAAGTTTGGTGATCAATCACTGAAGTGCAAAACAATACCACTGTAACATATTCAACTATTCTGCTTTGCCTTACAAAGTCTAAACTAAAACTGTAGCTGTAGCTGTCAGTATTTGAACTAGGAAATTATTCTATTCCTCCACCATTAGCTCCCCTCCTTAACCTGTCAATTTGGATTTGCTTACTGTAATCTGAAGATCTGTCTCTGAAATATTTACATGGTACTGTGTGCTTAGAGCAGTCTTTAGGTCTCTGACCTCTGTAAGGGTTACCCTAAGAAAACATATTGGAAGGACTTCCTAAGATGATATTTCTGCTGTTAAAAAGACCCCCTGGTTTAAGCATACTGGGATTTGCCTGGCTGAATTTCAGAGAAATCAAAGCCTTTCCTTATTCTGTCTCATTCACCTGTGCTCCTTTCATTCTAGAATTTCTTCATTCAAGCCACTGCCACTGCAGCATGTCACAACTGCTGAACAGGAGGGAGTGGCAATGTGCATAAAGAAGATACTAGGAATGCAGAGGTTATCTCTATCTTTTACTTGTGTGCAGATCATGTGCTTAGTGAGAAAACGATAGTCTCATATCCAGGGTCTAGAAAAATCCCATCTAAATGGACAGCTTCCTTGAATCCTCGACTGAATGACTGGCACAGATATCTTTTTTAAAAAAGTTCTCAAGCTACAGAATTCCAACCAACAACTTTTGTGCTATGGGAGTAAGGCTTTTGAAATTTCAAATACATAGGAATTTTATGATCATTGACAAGAATATAAATAAAAAAATATTTCTGTGAAAATAGATGGGATATCACCAGTATAAAAAAATTAAAGGATTACTAGGTTAAGACATCTGTGATTATGCAGGCAGCTGTAGCACAATTCCTTTCAGTTTATGCCCTGTTTTCCTGTCTTATTCATATTGAGAATTGAGTGCATGATCTTTTGAAAGGAACAGGGTTACATCTGTTTTCCCTCATCGCTTTCTCATCTAATTTTGACACTGAAGGACAGGCATAGAAGACCTCCTGGTTTCAGGGAATGTTATGACTTACTCCTATTTTCTCATGCAGAATAGACGCTTGTTAGAATATGATTTTAGTTGTATATTAGGGAATTTTGAAGAGAAGAATGCTGAACTAGAGGAACATATTTGTATGCAACTTCTCACAAGATTTTTATGTAACCTCTCTACACAGGAGAATACCCAGGAAAGTTGTACAGCTGGGTAATGCAATACAAAGATCTCACGATAAGCTACAGCAAAGTAATTTCCCCCCCAAACTAGTCTTGACTTCCTTTCAGTGTAATCCTTTCTTTCCTCTTAGCCTTACATTAAAACCTACCTGTTTTTGCTTGATTATCAGCGGCTAACTCAGCTTTGTTCTGTAAATCAACAAAACAAGATCGATGTTTTGAAACTTCTTCATACTTGTGGCAAGGTGTTGGTGAGCAGGGAGTGGGCTCTGGGACAAGGTTGCCATATCCTGAACACAGCTGGTTTCAGGCAGTTCCCCAACAGACCCACCACATGACACAGCTGAGTCCATCTGCAAAGTCAGGCGTGTCCACTTAATCCTGACCCATCAGAGAAGAAGGAAGGGAGGAGATGCTCCAGGTGTCATAGATACTACCCTGCCACCCATGGAGAGGATGTCTGTGGAGCAGGTATTCCCTGCAGCCTGTGGAGTGGACCATGACAGAAATAGGTGACATTCCCTGTTTCTGTGGGAAGAAACTGTGGCCTGTGGAGGGCCCACACTGGAGCAGGTTTATCTTCTCTGCAGCCTGCTGAGAAGACTAGTGCTGGAGCAGGGGAAAAGTGTGATGTGGAAGGAGAGGCAGAGAGGAGCTGTTGAGTATTGACCACAACCCCTCACTGCCCATCCCCCCGTGGTGCTCTGGGGTGGACTAGAGCAAGAACAGTGGGGAAAGGAGTGAAGCTGAACTTGGAAAAACAAGGATGAGAGAATTGGACAAAATGACAATTTAATTTGTGTTTTTTTCTTTCCCACCATTCAACTTGTTTAATTAGCCATAAATTAATTTTCCCCAAGATGAGTTTGTTTTGTCCATGACGTTAATTGGTAAATTAACATCTCTCTGTCTTTATCTCAACCCATGAAATTTTGCATGTTGTCTTTTTCTTCTGCCCTGCTGAGGAAGGGGAGTCAGAGAATGGCCGGGTGGGCACTTGACAGCCGGCCAGGGTCAACCTAACACAAAACTATAATGTAACTTCTCTTTAACTCCTGTGTCCTTAAATAACAGTTTGATAGCACCATGCTATTGGAATACTACATGCATAAACATGCAAAAGAAGATTTAAATTTTTAGTATGTGTTTAATAATTAAAACTGTACATTGAGATAAAATGGTGACACAATGATGTCACAATCATCACTGGACAAAGGTTTCTTTGCCATTTTTGAGGACTTTGTACCATAATGGGGTAGTAGAAAGCTGATGGCATAAATAAGATCTAAGAAAGGGTATTATGTTTTCTTAAAGAAACACTGAAACTGTAAACATATGCACACCATGGCAGTAGTCCCACTAATTACAAAGTTCCTGTCTTTCATTATTTTTCTAGTAAAACCAAACAGTTGTCAGGCTGTATAAAATTTAGCAGTTACAGAATCTTAGAATCATAAAATATGCTGAGTTGAAAGGGACCCATCAGGATCATTGAGTCCAATTCCTGGCCCTGCACAGGCACCCCAAGAGTCACACCATGTGCCTGAGAGCATTGTCCAAATGCTTCTTGAACTCTGGCAGGGTTGATGCAGTGAACACTTCCCTGGGGATCCTGTTCTAGTGCCCAACCACCCTCTGGGTGGAAAATGTTTTCCTAATATCGAACCTAAATCTCTCCTGACTCAGCTTTGTGCTGTTTCCTTCAGTCCTGTCACTGATTAGTCCTGCTAATTGCAAATGCAGCCTTCCCTGTTTCAGCATGCACAAAAAGCTAACCAATATGTATCTTGTTGGTTCTTTTCAGATGTCTAAAAGAGCTGCCCCTTACATTGCTCTGTAACGTAAGATTTTCTCTGAGACACTGAGAAGTAGAAAAGACTTATGGAAATAAAGTTTTATCTCCCTTCCTTATTTCTAATGACTTGTAGCAAGGCATCTTAAAGGTGACACATGTTTAAGCTAGGAGTAATGTAACGAAGAGATCCAATATTATCTTTGAAAGGCAGTGTTACTGCATTTGCCATAGTTGCACAAACTTGGAACACTCCTCACAATGAGCAATTTCCTTTAAAAACAAAGGAATTTTAAGGAAAAAGTGCTTAAGGATCTCATTGGAACTATAATATAATGTATTCCCTCAGTTAATGTGTGAAATATTCATTTCTTGGGTGAAGAGTTAGTTAAGTGACTATTTTATTGTTCAATATTGTTTCTTTTTTGTCTCAGTTTTTTCTTAACTACAAGTAGTATTTTAAAACTGGCTTTTAGGGGTCAAACATTTTATTTTTCACCTTTGTTTATTTATATACGTTCTTACTGCTAAAAAAAGCCCTAGAGGTGTGTCTTTCAGTGTTTTTTTTTTTTTCCTATGTACTGCTGACCTTGCCTTGTCATGCCAACTTGACGCCTGACAAACAGTAGTCTGAGGCTAGGTGGTGCACTTGGCAACAAACCCAAAATATCAAAACACATACCGAAGAAGTTCTATTTTCACTTATTTTTAAGGTTGCCTGCAGTTTAATACTAGGGAAAAATTCCTTTTGGGCATCATTAGGTCTCTCTGAGATCACTGATGACTAATATATGCAGTTCTTTCACAGAGTGAACATGTTCTGTCCTGGTGCAAAGGTGCCAAAGGTGCAAATTCATTGAGCAACACCAAGTAAACTGCAAACAGTTGATTTTGACTGTATTCCCTGATTTCCCTAAGTAACCAACACTCGTCTCTTGTAGTCTCAGTGAGGTGGTTTCCTGTTGTTTTTGTGTAAACCTACAGCTATTTCAAGCAAGGTGTGGAAGAAGGATGTGCATTTTTATAAAAGGAAGAGAAGAATTGCACAACAGACATAAGACTAGTAAAAGAAGGCAGAAAAGGTTTGAGATAAACTGGAGGCTGTCATTTAAACATTGTGAGGGGAGGATAGAACGGGTTTCAGTTCAAACTGGGGAATGACAAGAGAAGGGAAGTATCTGACTGCTACAAGAAGTTGTATCATCTGTAGTGTGGCAAGGTGAAAATTTCTAACTCTTCCACTAATCACATATATCAGATGTGTCTCTTTTTAAAGCAAAATGTGGATTTTATATTTCCCAGTATCCAGGAAAATTCATATAACATCTATACTTCTGAATGAAGTGTAAATGTTAAATAAAAAATAAAGTGTAAATCTTAATTAAACTATTATACAAGCTTTCCCTAAAAGAACTAAGAAATGAATGTTATGTGAGAGAGATTGCAGTATAATGTGTCACTAAATAATATTTTTTTAGTAATTCAGGCACCTGTAATCAGGTATTTAGGTACTGCAGTACTGCAACAATGAAACAGATATAAGAGTGGAATAGATTTTTCACTCTTCGAAGTGAAACCTTTCCTAAATAATGTGTCTGTCTATAAAAATAATAATAAAACTATCATAAAGGAGGAAAATCCCTTGGGTGAGTTTGTTCAGCTTTGCTCTCTACCTTCCCCTTCTGCTGCTTTATTTGTTTTCCCTGAGGGAAGGTTTGTCTCATCTTCACTGACATTTTAAAGTCAGGTGGTGACTTTTAGTTTTCTATCCAGCCTGAGTTCCTTCAATGCCCTCAAGAGTGCTCTTGATTTCCTCATCAAACAGTGGATGCCTCAGTCCCACCTAGAGGTCACAACCATGACAGAGTTACTGCGAAAATAAATATTAGTATGTTTGTAATATTTTCTTCTCTCACAAACTACTAAGCAGCTGAAACCAACACTGGCAATCTATTTGATTTTAAAGGGAATGGGCAAATGGATTCAAGTTTCTAGTGTGACTTTCATTCCTTCTGTTCTTCCTAGCATGTTAGGAGAGAGAAATATGTTATGTTTCCTCTTTGAGAAGGTCATGTACTCACAGTCAATGGATGGAAAACACCGATATGATTTGCTTGCAAAATTAGATTCACAATGTCAGTTTCAAGCTTTGGAATTTAAATCTATAAGTAAAGGACTGTTTATTAAAATAGTTTAAATTAATTACTGTTAATGTTTCTCATTTTTAGAAATCTTATTTATATTTCCATGACATATTTTGAGATATTAAACAAGTCTAGAGAGTATTATTAAGAAAAATTTTCGGAAGACCTAAGACATTATTAATTATTGCCTTTTTTCCTTGGGATCAGTTAATTGGTGCTCCAATTCAGTCAGAATTCCTAAAGTCATTCAGTTCAGATTCAGTCAGAAACCCTAAAATAAAATCTGATATTTCATGGAAAGTCACGCTGCTTCTAGTCTTGCTTCTTTATTAGTGCCTGCCCTTAGAGATACACAAAATAATTTAGATTGGAAGGGATCTCTGCAGGTTGTTTTATCTAATGTCCATCTCAAAGCAGTGCAAACTTTAGGCTTTAGGTGGATTGGTGCCTGTCCATTAGACAGTTTTTTTTTTAAACTGGAATCTACTCAGGATTTCAGAGCTTGTCCTGTCATCGTGCAGCTCCAAGAAGATCCTTTTTTTCATATTTTTTTTTCTCTTTCCTTTATACTTTCTTACTGGTTAAGGACAGTGGTAATATCATTATCCACAACATCAAATTTACTAATAACTCTACAATGCAGATATCAAACATACGCATTCAAAACCTCTGTACTTTTACATACTCTTTATTGAAATACCAAGTCTGTCTTGAAGGGTACCAACAGTTGTTCTCTTCATCTGATAATTTTTAACTACAATTTATGTTTCATGTAGTCATTTCAATGTCACTGTTACTAAGTGTTTAGCTTTTAGGATATGAACTAGCTGCAAACAACCCTCAGCAGCTCCTAGAAATCTTAAAATAAATATGCTTTCCATGACTACTGATAAAATGGAAAATTGGATATATTTGTAAGGGAGTGTCTTGTTAGTAATCTACTGTGTTGGCATAATGTGCATTTTTCCATATGGCGAGGCAGGACTCTTCCAATCATTATATGCACTCATTCAAATTCTGCCTGCTGCAGGAAATTAGCACTGTTCACACTTGTTTAGGCTTAATAAAAATCATTTTTCCTAAAGCACAGGGATAAGGTCACCATCTGCCACATGAAAATGCCAATTTCAAATGAGCAGCAGTCAAAAGAGAGTGTCTTTCATTTTTAGACACTCTCAGAAGGAACTTAATAGGAGAAATTGTAATTAATTCTGACATCTATCAGATTACAGGATAATGTTAAGGTATCAGCTTTTCAGTTTTGCAGATGTGTATTTTTTTCGTATAGTGTTATGAGAGTTTCACAGACCCCATTCCTATTTTCAGCTCTGTTCACATTTGGGAATATCTGACCATACATAATAGGCATTGGGAAACCCTTCCCTAAGCATGAAGGCAATAGAGCATTTTCATACCTAATTTCAGTGATTCAGCACTCATAGCTGCTTTGATTTTTCTCACTTATTTTAGACTATCTAATGCATATGAGTGTACACTGAAATATTTTGATTAAAAAGTCTGTTAGAAATTTATAGTCTCTATAAAAACCTTTTAATTATAGCAAATTGAAAAATATCTATATACATCATAACATTTTTCTACCAAAATAGGTTGCAAAACTCTACAGTTTCTATGAGTTACAAAGAACTTATTTACACTTATTTATTCAGAGTGCATGTGCTAAATAAACACATAATTAATGACTATAGAATGACTGATTGAATATGGCCTTTTCATGACCAGAGTGTTCATACTCTAATAAAGGAGATTAAAAAATGCAACTCCATCTAAGGAGTTGAAGAGCTCTCTTACTTAAATTTGGAAACATCTGCTTTTCAAAATTATACTCAGAGTTCTGTAATCTTTCCAAACAGTAAAACAAAATTTACATTTGGTTATTTTTTTAAATCTGCTTAGTTTACAAACTGTCTGGTAGTGATAAGGTTGTTTGAATTGAATATACCACAAAAGTATATTCAATCACTAGTTTTAGTAATCATTTTTTTGTATATTGATTAAAAAAAAAATCATACAGTTATCTTCTCATTTTGGGAAAATCAAGTAATACAGGAATTAAAAATAACAAATCTCCTAATAACTGACTGGTTTCTTGTTTCTCAAAGCACACAATTCACAAAGGTACAAGCTGAGGGCAGAGTCAGGCTGGTGATTGGCAACTTGGGGACAGCAGAAGGGATGAAAGTCATATTTAATAGTGACAAAAACACATTGTGGACAGAAGAAAATTGTGACAGATTGTTTCCACCTCACTTATTACAGAATTCTAGACTTGTGTTTAGTCATATCATGTATCCTAACATCAGCTCGAAAATAAAGGGTGATTTACTATTTGGTCAATGAGAACTGACACCACTTCTTAAATTGCTTCCCTAAGCCACTGACGTTTTTGGCTGTAATCAGAATTTCAATGCTGACCTCTAACTATTTCCAAAAAATTATACTGATAGGTTTATGAGATAGATGTTTGCTTTGCTCTCACAGCAGTTTTTGGATCGGGTGATTGTAAGCATAAGTTGCCCTTTATCTCAAATGTGAGTAGCTAATTTCTTTATTGATGGCTCTGATGTTACAGCTGCTGTAAAGCCAACTTCATTTGCTGCAGCTCTATGTTCAGCAAAATATTCCAGATGACCTCATGGTTTAATTCTAGGTGCTACATTTTTCTAATTATTATGATTCTTATTATTTAAAATACTTTACAGTTCTAGAATAAACTCTGACAAGTGAAAAAAAATTAATAAATATATAACTGTGATCAGTTTCCAAGCAAGTATGCTCCTGTCACTCTTTGTAGTCTGTAACTACCTAAAGAGAATCTTTTGTCAGCTGTGGTCTTGACTCGTACTGTTTCTCAATACTGTAACATTTTTTCTCTTGTTCTCCCTTCTTTTTTACTGAGATGCTTTTAGAGGTGTTAAGGCTCTATTTTCATACTCTTCACTTCCTCTTTTAATTATATCGTGAATAAAAATTCCATCAGAGATGATGGAAAAGCATGTGTTCAGTTTTTTAAAGCCTTCTTCATTTTTAGGAGAGTACTTTTAACTTTGTGGCAAGATTTAATTAATGAAGAGGAGCATGGATGAATGCTATTCTTCCCTTACCTCTGACTCTGCAAGCACTACCTGGTATGTAGCTGGGCCGGGTCTGAAATTAGTCAAGCACATTCAATCTGTTCCAGTGGCAATGCTATGTACCTGGTGACAGGTTGTGTGCAAAAAAAGACAGATGGGCTTTTTAGCTATCTCATACTTTGTACATACCGGTATTGGTGGACTGAAGCACCATAAGATGTAGATAAACTGTGCTGTCAAAAGAAACACCATGTATAGGGATACTCCTGGCCCTTACTCTTATGACAGGAAAAAAAGGTACAAAAATACCATAGAAAATTACTTCCTACTGAGCAAAACCTAAATAAAAACAAATATATTATGGCATGCTAATGTAGAAAGTAGTGAAAAAACAAGCCTAGAGGACTTGCCAATTAAATGTTAAGGACGCTAATATACCTGTTTATATTGTTAACATTTCCTTGTATTTCCCCTTAAATTTTGTGACACTTTAGAAGATATTAGAAGGACACTTCAGTCACCCATGGAAGAAAGAGCGAGTCTCCTGCAGTAGCAGCAGCAGTTAATGGGGGTTACATTTTTACAAGTGTCTAGACATCAGTCCAGCAAAATTTATCAGCAGAGCAGACAGAAAGTGAAGTCTAGCATTGCTCTAAGAAAGCATGGTAAATCAAACTTTCTACCTGGCTTGTCTGTATGCTGTAGTCAGCAACAACGACTGGCTGGGGGCACACCGTCCTGCTGCTCACAGGAACAGCAAAAGCAGCCTCCTACAATGCAGTGAAATCCTTCCCCAGTTTAGCATGATTCCAGTAGCAGGCTGCAGATGCAATTTAGTCTCTGCTCGTGTTCACATTTCTTCCAACTGTGCCAAGGGTGGCCATAGCCATATCTGAATGACAGTGTTATGTGCTAGGAGATGAAGCAGTATATTGTTTCATTTTGTTCAGCTGTGGCTGAAGTCATTCCAATTTAGTTCTAGTTCAAGTTCAACAACATTTCAAAATAGCAACTTCTTCTTTCACTAATAAATAATTAAAAATTATGGCTTGAACCAACTTCTGTTTAGGAAAATAATGGATTTGCTTCAGCTGCCTGGTTGTGCATTTATATGGGAGCTACAATGTATTTTTCAACAAGGAGTATGGGTAAACCTATTAAGGGTAAGCCCTTTTCAGCCCATATTTCCTGACCCTACATGCATATGAACTGAAAAAAACTAAAGCAAAGTTTCACCTTAAAAAAAGCTATATTAACATTTGTACAGCACTGCTTGTACTTCTGCTATAAAAAAAGGCTCTAAAAATGGTGTAGTTCTATATTTAGGGCCTTTCACTTCTATAACAAATATATTCATTTTATAAATAAATATTTTAACTGCTAATCCTACCCATCCAATTTAAGGTCTGAGAAGCTGTGTTTTTCCCTTGAGCTGTCATAAGTGAAAAAAAAGTTTTGAATGTTGAATTAAGATTTCAGTTGTGTCCTCACTGTCTTCAGTAAAACAGCTTTATGTCTGGAATACATTTATCCTAGTATAGCTGCTGAGTGTAATCTCAAATCTTATCCTTTGTAGGGCTATCCTGTGTGGGGCTAGCAGAAGTTTGTTTGTTCCAGTTAAAAGAGCAGAGATATCTGAAACCATGAAAGGAACTGATTTAGAAAATAAGGAAGAGTCAATTTATGCAATTAATTTTTAAAAAGTATAATTGTCCTCTAATAAACAGAAAAAGTTAATATTATTGTAACTTTTCCAATAACCCTTCCCCCCTCTCTCCCCCCCAAAAGAAAAGTCTATTTCTCAGTTTCTTAAAAGGAATATAATAAAGAACAAGAGACAAAAAGGGGACAGTGATCTAATACAGAGATAATGTATTCACGTAACTGTGAATATGCAGCTATGGTGGCAATACTTAACATATTTCTGATTACAGCTCCATTTTGGCCTGCAATTTGCTGGTCATACCGTCCATTAAAATTAGTTTAACAGTGTCCTTTCCTTACAGTGCTTTTCCTTCCAAAGTCTACTTAAAATATGATTTCTTTTCATGGCAAAAGCCTTTCTCCCTATATTTCACAACTGTTAAAAGTGTGAAGAGACAGACTTTCCTGAAGCAAATGCCTGTCCTTTGAGTTTTTTGTCCTACTACTTTCTTTCTTCGCAGCTCTTGGAATGAGTTGAGAAACCTGCATCCTTCAGGCAAATGCCAAAGGAATATCTTTTGCCTCGTTTAATGGGAGTATGTCTTCCATGACATACACTGTAAATGCTTATAGGGTTTTATATGTTGGGAAAACGTTCAATGATCTATTACTTTCATGTTATTGCACTGTTATTTTCATGTTATTTCATGTTATTTACGGACCTGGAATTTAGGCATGTCTATATGACCCATGTTTATGAATTTCTGACAGGGATCTAGAAAGCAGCAATAGTTTAAAGAGATCAACCCTGAGCCACTTCTGAACAGTATTTTTACTATCAGAGATCTGCTTTCGTAGCCACTAGACTTAAATGGAAATTATCTCTATTTTTTTCTTTCTTATAACTTTGAAGTTCTTACAATTCCCACTTGACATGAAGATATACTACTGTCTGTTTGCCTTTAAAATCCACATATTTACTTCTTCCTGTCAGAACTGTATGATACTCAAATGTGAACATATGCCATTACAGTATTTTTATGTCTGCATCTTTGTGTGAAATAATGTAGTAGAAAATGCTAGTACAAATTCAATACTGTATTCTAAAGAAATATTATGAACTCTTGAAACTCTTGAGTTTTTAAGATGCTTAATTCTTCTAAAACAGCTCTTCAACACCACTGCTCCTGGAGGTAAAACACAGTTCTGACTTGCAGGGTACAAGTCAAAAATCAAATGTGGGTAACATACTTGGTGCTTAAGAGATTTAAAAAAAATACTAATAAATATAAATATGTTACAATGAAAAAATTTCTATATTTTTTTACTTAGTGATCTATGATTTAAAAAGGCACAGAGTTCTGAAACAAATTAAAATGGAAAGTTAAGAATGCATTTTCTTCAAGTATGGCCTTCTTCTCTCTGACCTCAATTTCTGACCTTGATGTAAAATAGTTAAAAGAAAAAGATATATAAATATTAATAAATATTTCACTGTTAAGCAAAATTATGTTCTGAAATTTAGAAGATATATATTTGCAAGGAATTGAACTCAAAATAGGCTTAGAACATAGCATATAATCAGACATTGAAGAAGCTTGTTCCTTGAAAGAGAACCTAATTTCAGATAGGTCAAGGCATTCCCCTTTAGAAATGGAATATGACTATACTTAACCTTTTTCTTCCTGCAGCTAAATGAAGGTTTTTACAAGAAATTATCCTTGTGTTGTTGTTTCTCTGCAAAGGAACATTAAAACACAAAACTGCTCTTTTCTCCACTTTAATATTTTCTCCATATTGTCAGAGTAGTTGAACAAACACTTTCGTTTAAGAGAAAAAAATTGACTTAAAAGTATAAGAATATGACAGTGTCCAATGAAGCCCAACCACAGCTCTGTTTCACAAAAAACCAGTAAGTCTCCATCTTCACCCACTAAAAAAGTACAGCTTTGATATAAAAATGAATAACTTTCAATTTTTTTTTTGTGATATATAATAGAGGTGCATCACTGTTGTCTTGTTAGTTTCACACCAAAGATATCACCAGTGTTGGCTTTTATACTCTGTTTTAGTAGGACACTTTTGTGTCTTTTCTTGTTGCTACCTTTCCTTCACTTCTTTCAGATTTACTGCAACAATTGAAATGAGGAACACCTACAATCTCCTTTTTAGCAGTATACATTTAGTTCCAAAATATCACATTGTTCATGAAACATGAATTATTCAGTGCACTGTTGAATAGTGAGAGTTCTGTAGATTGTTTGTATTTTAATTAAGCACAACCTAAATTCAGAATCAGTCCCTAAAAACTGAGGATGATATTCTGGATTTCCATTACTTTAGTATGTAATAGTCAATTAATTTCAGAATATATGTCTGTAGGGGTAGTTTTAAGGAGGATTTTTTGAGAATTTGTTTCAAAGTGCCTGTCTATGACTTCCTATTGATCCTTGCATTTCACAGAGGAGTTATTATGCTTAATTTGCTTTTATATTCATTATAATCTGCAAAATGTTAAAGAACCTTTTGGATTTTTTTATTTTGTTAGCTCAGACAGAAAGAAAAGACCTGATTTGGCAATGTTAAGAAAAGAGTCTGACAGAAGAAAAAGAGAAAGAGCAAAAAGACTGAGTGTTTCGTTATTCTGTGGAATTATGATGTTAATTGTAGGTGCCAAAACAGTTTTTCCTGGGCCTTGACTAGAGCAGAAGGATGAGGATTCTGGTGGGAACAGGATGAGTATTGTTCTGAATTTTAAAACAACTTTTAACCTTGAGGGGAAAATGGTAATGAAAAGAATTCTTTTAATTCTCAAGGGATAAAAGATGGATTCAGGTTATTCCCTTTTAGGATAAAACTAGAAACTGATGTCAGAATTTAAGTCATTCTTTAATTAATGTTTGATGGTGGAAGTATTTTTTTGTGGAATGAAGAAAAGGTCTTGCATATATCTGTAGAGTGAACAAGATAATTTCACTTCCTTTCAGGACGTAGTTTATATCTAAGAAAGTTTGTAAGTGTGACAGCTTTTTCTCAGTTAGAAAAGGTATACCTTACTATAGTCTTTCAAGAGCCGTAAATCAACTCAAATTTAAATTTCAAAGTGGCTTCACCTTTCTCATATTATTCTGATTCTGATAACCTTAATGACCTTCACATGATACCAACTGGCAGGTAAATATCTACTCAAAGGAGCACTTAATAAGTTTGCTGATGATAAAATTAGGAGGAGCTGTTGACTTCCTTGAGGGCAGAGACCTTAACAAACTAGAGAGACAGGCAGTCACCAACAATATAAAGTTTTACAAGGTGGAGTGCAGGATTCTGCACCCGGGATGGGGCAACCGTAGTTGTGTGTGTAGAAAGGGAATGAAAGGCTGGAGAGCAGCACTGTGGAAAGGGGCCCGGGAGTCCTGGCTGGTGGCAAGTTGAACATGAGTCAGCAGTGCCCTGGCAGCCAGGTGGGCCAACCCTGTCCTGGGGTGCACCAGGCACAGCATGGCCAGCTGGGGAAGGGAGGGGATTGCCCTGCTGTGCTCTGCACTGGGGCAGCCTCACCTCGAGTGCTGTGTGCAGTTTTGGTCACTGCAACATCAAAGAGTCGTTAAGCTGTTAGAGTGTCCAAATGACGGTCGTGAGGATGTTTAAAGGTCTGGAGAAGACGATGTATGAGGAGTGACTCAGGTCACTTGGTCTGTTCAGCATGGGGAAAAGGAGCGTGAGGGGAGACCTCACTGTGGTCTTCAGCATCCTCATGGGGGGAAGCAAAGGGGCAGACACTGATCTCTTCATTCTCATGACCATTCTCATGACAGGACTCAAAAAAATGGCATAAAGCTGAGTCAGGTGAGGTTTAGGTTGGATATCAGGAAAAGGTTCCTCACCCAGAGGGTGGTTGAGTACTGGAACAGACTCCCCAGGGAAGAGATCCCAGTACCAGCCCTGACAGAGTTCAAGAAGCATTTGGAAAATGCTATCAGGCACATGGTAGAATTCTTGAGGTGTCCTGTATAGGGCCAGGAGTTTGACTTGATGATCCTGATGGTCCCTTCCAACTCAGACTGGATTTCACAGAATTGCAGCTAATATGCTATTTGCTAACACTTAAATCATGCATGCTTCTATAACCTAGCCTGTAAACCTCTTCCTTTTCATGTCTACGGCAAAGGGATGTGCTCTTTCTGTTGTTTTGTCAATTTCTTCTTTCTGTAATTTTTTTAACAGCACAGCTCCATCTCTCATTGGAATTCAACAAAGGTTTTTCAAGAATAAAAGGTGAGCAGACTTTTTTGGAAATCAGACAGGTTTTGCTAAAGTGTAAAATTGGAACCTTTGGATGAAAGCGTGAGTCTGTGATAATTGGTATCAAGCAGTTTGATGAGTGGGGAACTGAATGGTTGGTTAAATAACAAACAGGAAATGTTTTAAATCTAGTTGTCTCTCAATTTAGAAAGAATGAAATAGACTGCTTTGAGTGGTACATTAATCAGTAGACTATATTTTCTGATTTTGAAGCAAAATTATCTTTAAAACATTAGTGTTGTTTTTAAAGGTAAGGCATATAAAAAAGAATATTTGCCTCTAATTAAGAGAAGGAGCTTGTAATAGATACTCTCCAGGTACTAGAACTTAAGCCTAGGTAAGTTGATTAGAAAACAGTGCAGATAATGCCCAGGATGTGGGTTTGATCCATGTGTGGACCAGATGATCCTTGGGGGCCTTTCTAACTCAGAATATTCTGTGAGTGTAATATACAGTACTGAGATAGACTTTAGCAAGAATGTTGTGAGGGACTATGTTAAAGACCTTACAGAAGTCTAACTAGGTGACGTGTAGCTCTTCTTGTGTCCACTCATGTGGTTGTTCCATTGTGAAATGCCACTAGACTGGTCAGACAATGATAATTTTCTAAAGCCACAGTTACCTGCAACACAGGACTTAATTTCATAGCTAGCAATGAAGAAATATTTTTCCACTCTGCCAGACAACTATATAAATACAAGGAAATTTCGCAGTGCTGTGGCTGCTTTGTAGCATGCTTTTGAAGTAGGAACAGTGGGCAGCTGGTGTTCTGTATTTTAAGGGAAGGCAATCACTTAGTATTTACTTGCTATGTCTGGGTGGTGTGTAATTATCCTTTTTGGTGGCATAGTAGCCTGATGCTGATGGCCGACTTCTGCCTCCGGTTTCCAACATTATGAACCTATCCTCTCCCTTTTTGCCTCTCCTGGCCCTTGTCTGTCCCTGCTTCCAGTGAGTCAATGCAGCTTGCCAAACCAGCAGTTTTAGGTTTCTTTTTCCTGTGGTTGGTTTTCTGCTAATGAATGAATTAAATGAGCTCACTAAAGAATCAAACAAGTGCCAGAAACAAGACTTTGGAAGTCTGGATAAAAAGGCCAGGTAAGACACACAGGGGGGAGGAGGACTTCAGCTGCTTTTGGCAGCAGCCAATTATTAACTCTTAGTTCACTTTATGCATTTGTGCCCTTCATCTCCCAAACAATACTCAGGTGCTCAGATTTCAGTCCAGTGGATAAGTAACTATAATACCTAAATAAGATCCACCCATGAAATGTTATTACTTAGTAAGATAAAAATTTATTATATATTTCTTCTCTTTTTTTCCCCTGAAATATCTTTTTTTTTGTGTGTGTCATTAAGAGATGTGGTTTAATGTATTATTCTCTCACCATACATAATATTTGGCACTCTATGATATAATTTAGATTATAGTCTGGATTATTTTACCAGTGTTCAGAGGGGACTAGTTAGGTTGCAGTCACTTAAGTAAAGGACTGTACAATGTGTATGAACTTTTTCACGAGATCATGTTGACTAACTTAGGTGAGAAATATATTTCTTACTCTTGTTTCTTTTGTAGAGTGATCTCAGTGCATTCACTGTCCTTGACTCTTCAGTGTTATATATTTTTTTATTGTTTTACTCTTCTTACCTTATACTACAAGGAGAGCACCTCATCTTCAAATGCTGTAATTGCTTCTGTGCTAAATTTTAAAAACACATGCATGTTCACTGTTCAATACAGAGCTTTGCGGAGTTGCCTAATAAAACCCAAACAAACTGATACTTGGAGAAATAGCTTCTAATTTATTCTGCTGAACAAAGTAAAATCTTTTGGAAAGAAAACATTTCAGAAAATGCGGTTCTATAATTAGTGTGTGATGGCCAGCTGACTACTAAACGTATTTGTGGTGTCTATAATGAGGAAACACCCCAATGTTTTGCCTATACAAAGAGGGAGAAGCATTTTTCTGTACGTATCTGTGACCTAATAATTCAGGAGAATGTGGTAACTCTACTTAAGCCTAAAAAAAAATAGCATAAATAATGAAATAAATATATAAATTACATCAAGACTCTGATATTCAAATCTGGTGCATCGGACAAGACAGTGCCTTTTAAAATTTTTCTATTTAATGCAATTATACCTACAGATCCAATCAATACCTTTGGAGCATTGGTCTAGACAGTCATGCAATTAGAAATTGTCTGTTTATAACGTACTGAAAAAGGAAGCTTAGGATAGGAATCCCGAAGGGCTGGGTGAGACCCACTACTGTGAATCAGTGGAATCATACAGTGCAGGCTCTACAGACTTTGCTTGCTCGCCTGTCTTCCTCCAGGCACTGCTGATCTCATTTCTGTTTGTAACTTTTGAGTTACAACTCAACAAATTACAAACAACTAATATGAATGAAGAACAAGATGCACAGACAGTTCTGAGCTGAAATGAATGCGATATCTCTGGTCAAGCAGAGTGGTTGGTTTCAACAGCCCCAAAGAGGGAGAAATAGGTCTGAGTGTATGTTACTGCCTGCTGGTATTAGGACAGTATACTACAGACACATCTGCAAGCTTTTCTTTACCATCAAGAGACTTGGGAGTTTGCAATTTTTAATGATAAACCCACATTTTTCTTATAGCCTCATGTGACTCCAGGACCTCATTTGGAAAAAAAAAAATTCAGATATTAAAATCATGATAAAGCAGTTACTTGGGCCTGGTTATTATTTCAGATGTAACGTTTAGAACCAGTATTCAATAATTTTGATCTACTGTCATTTTGCTCCAGGTTCCTAGGAAGATCCTATGGAGAACTTGGCCAAATCTGGGGAAAAAATTTGTGCAGGTAGCAGAAGCACCTGGGTCACTGAGGACTTTTCAACCCGACCAGTGCAGCCATGCTAAGAGGAGAAATTAAATGTCTCTGCCCACATTAGTTCAAAATGCAATAAATAACAGACAAGAAAAACACATCTATCTTGCTTATGCCTGCCTATGTGCAGGGATTTGAGGTAGCTACATCTCCCAAAGCTGTTCAAACTGCTGAAGTGTTTGGGTATGTCTTGGCCTGACACACTTTGTGACCAGAAGCAGTTTTGTCAGCTGCATCAATCCTCTAGTCCTATAGTATTACTTCATTGACTCTTGCCTTATGCCAGGCCTTTTGTTTGTAAAATATGCTAGCTTCCTTCATGCTAAAAATGTCTACTAAACCAAAGATGATAATACTAATCACTTTAAGCCAAATGTGTTGCTTTCATTCTCTGTCATTAAATCTGATGTGTTCCACCCCATGCAACAACTGTTATTCCAAGTAGCTTTCTGGAACTGCTGCAGAGAGTTGTTGTGATGCACCATATGCTCTGGATGTAAATTTTTTTTTTGGACAGAATTGCATTAGTGAGTGACATGATCTATGCACAGGACAGAAACGAGCTAATTTTTAGTGTGTCTGGCAAGGATGTTTCCAACAACTTTGGCCATGTCAGTCATCTGCCCTGTTACGTTCCTCCCTTCTGTAAGGTTGGGATATTAACACTCTCCTCAGATTGTGTAGGAGAGCTAATTAACCAATTGCTATATCAATAATTCAGCAGATAAACTTGTCTACATTGTGTATTTAAGGTTAAGTGGCATTTTATTGATAAAAAGCAATCATTGAGTAAGGAATATATTAGAGAATCTAGATGGAATAAATATAAATATATAAATATCATGTTTATACCCACTGAGCAAAACTGAAATATTGAGATGGTGGTAAAAGAAAATGTAATAGGAGGCTTTTTATATGTAGGAGATTTTTATCTTCACAGGGTGGAAACAGAGGGGTGAGATGTTGCAAGTCCTATTTTGAAACAACCACCACATTATCAACATGTTACTGCTTAAATTCAAAGTATACAAATACCATGAGAAAATGACGCTAAGGACTACTTGTATGACTAAAACTGACAAGGCTATTTTGAAGAACTTTTAAAGTTTTTAGTACAACCTCCATTTGACTTGCACTTAAAAGATCATCTCTGTTAGTCTAATGACATTTGCCAGTCCCTTAGTTTATGATTTAAGATAGGTTTCATTTAGCTCACAAAATGTACACCTATTTAGTAACATAACCTATTTAGTAACAGTAAGCAAGTAAAACTTGCTCTGTTTTATTAATCTTTAAGCACAGTAGATAGTTCAGCAATGCAATACATTATTGAATTGGAAGCATCACGTTCCCTTTCAAATTGCTTTCTTTGTTCTTTTATAAGAATCCTTTTCCTTTTCAGAGAAGGCTTCGCTGTTGACTTCCTATTCCTTCTTGCTGAAGGAGTTGCATTAAATGCTCTTTTGAATGCATCAAAACCATTCAGTGTGTCAGCAGCATGGAACCACAGCACAGAAATGTGGATGACCTTACTTTAGGGATAAGGCTAGCTTTTCTGCACCCTTTTTTCCACCTGCTAGATGAAAATAACTTCATTTTCAATTCACATGTTAAATAGGAAGCAAGCACTGATTGGGCTTTTTTGTCTAAATTGTTTTTTAGATGAAAGCATTCCAGTCTTACTTTAGATCTTTAATTCTTGATAGAAAATGGCCATCAATTTCAGAACAATTTCCACAATGATACAGTGATCTTTCCTTTTTATATGCTGCCTTCTAATCTTGTCCAAATTTGTTATACAGGAGGGTGACAAAAATGACCATTGTAAAACTCACCTTGATTTTTAATTGTTGTTGGTTATGACATGCCTGAACTATGTTTATTCAAACTGTGTGTGTTAAAAGGAATACAATGAATGGATAGGTACAATACATGTGAGACCAATTTCTACTTACCAGAGATTCAGAAACACAGGATGAGGTTTACTTTGCTTAGCTCTCACCATCATAAAGCTTGCCATTAATTGCAAGCAAACTTCTAGGCTTCCTCAGAAGAAATTGAAAGATGCTTATCTTGAGACTCATCTCTCAAACAGGAGGTGAAAGAAGCAGTTTTCTGGCATTTGGAAATAAAGTAAATGTCTAGGTGAGATTTGATGTCAAACTTCTGGTGGCTACAATTGGATGAGATGCATCCTGTTCTTGAAAATCTTAGGCCAGCTTTCAAAATACTCTGCATTTTGTTCAAGTGTTGATTTTGCATGCACACCAATAAGAGGAAGAAGTCCTAGTATCGACAAACAGGTTCAATTTTATTTAAATTGAAATAATTAAAAGAGATATTAAATATGTAAAATATCCTAGAATTATATAAAGCGGAATATTGAATTATTATTTCTTTTTCTTCAGAAGGATAAAATTAATTTTTATTGTTTTTTGAGTTTTTTTTCAGTAGAACAATTTATAATATAATATCAGAAAAACACAAGCATTGAAGGGAACAAGTGGTTGTATTTTCTAAGCTATGACTATATGAAAATTGCAACTCTGCTTGACTGATATAATATATATGTGTATGTTCTATTTTTTTAAAGGGTAAAGCAGTAAAACGTGGGCTTGCATATGAATTTTTTTTTTCCACGAAAGAGTTTATTTTGTCTGAAAAGTGATTATGACATTATTAAAGATTTTCTAAAGTGTAAAAAAAATTCCAAATCCTTAAAATTTTTATTTTGTGTGTACTCATAGCTGCATGACATTACTACTGGAATGCAAGTTTGTACATTAAAACAATAGCAAAAATCCATTATTATTTCTTGTAACTCAATGATGTCATTAGGTTATTGAATCTCAGCTAATGTTAATATTTTGTTATGGTAGATTATGCCTTACAGGTACATTGAAGATTGCAGCTGAATTCTTCATTATAGAATGTTAATTTTGGTTTTGAATGAGCTCGATTTTTGTTAATGTGTAGTAACAGAAGTTGCTAAAATACAAGAAACTGCTATAGCAAACTAAGGAAAAAGGTGGGCCTATAATGATGAGCTATTTTAACAAAACCTTGTTACCAGATTTTTTTTGTGATACTGAAAGTAGGTTTGAACTAGCAAATTCTAGCAATCCTTACTTAGTGGGTGTGCTGTTATACACTTGAGCCAGCTTTGAATCAAAGCCTCCCCATGCAGGGAAAATTTCAATTAATGGGCATGAATAGACCTGGAAAACACAAGAGAAGGGCAGTCATCCAGTCTGGCTTCCTGCAAGGTTAGAATTATTCTATCTGCACATGTCATAAAATGTGTGAAGTCTGTTTTTGCATATTCCATCTGTCCTAAGCTCTACCCTTTTTCATATGAGGTTGTGCAGGGAATTTTCAATTACTACAGGTAATGTCTAAATTAGCCATTCTTTGTACAAATGTGATTCTCCAGTATCATTACTACTCTTTCTTCCTGCTTTTTCTGCTAACATAATGTATTTTTTTTGTATATTTTCACATTCCTCTTAAAACCTGTAGGTTTATTTGATACCCTAATACGGGATCTAAGTTTGGCACCATTACTGAGCCTGCTTTTTATTATTGTGAGGAGAGTGGAATCTACCATTGGGCTTCATCAAATTTTGCTAATGTACTTTCTCATCCATAATACAAATCACACTGACATTTTAGAGACTTCTGGTCATACACTGGCAACTAACTTTCTTTACAGCCATTAACTTTGCACGGGCGTGTCGGTAACTAGCACATCACTTCAAGAATAATTTTCAAGAAACATTTTGTGAGAGTATAAGGTAGAAGCAAAACTGTAGATGAGGATTCCTTTTGCCCCTTTCATTCTAAAAGCTGAGCAGCAGTAAGTCAAGAGTGAAGGACTGACTTCTTACAGTACTATTTTGGTGATAGTCTGATCACCAAATTGCATATAGATACCACAAAGATGCATAAAATTTTGATGATACAGATATGCACTTTTTAAGTACCTTTACAAATATTGATCACACCTTTTTCTATGATCTGAAACTCATTTTACCTAATGGAGTCTTGTCCGTCTGAATACTATGACAGTGACAACAAAGATAACGAAAATATATGGTTAATTATAAATTTTTGAACTATTTGTTGGACAATGGGTTAAACTGCAAATGAGAATTTCCAGAATTCCATTCAATGTTTCATTCTCTTCTGCTTAGACTACAAATTATGAGAAAAACCCCAAAGAACAGAGCATCACCTAGAGAGCAAAACACATTCTATAGCTAGGGGAAAAAAAAAGGCAACAAGTTAAGAAAGTTGAGATGGGGAGTAAGAAAAGATGGTCATATGAGTCTGAGGCAAGGAATTTTTTTGCTTTAGTATTTGAGATTCCTTTTGTGCTGGATGTAAGTCATGAATTTCGATAGCCTAGAAAGAAATACATTTCAGTTGGCTAGACTGTGATTTTTTTCCCCCTCCTGCTTTTAATAGTGCCACCCTTCGTGAATGGTAACCTGAACCCACTGAAGAGATGCATGTTAAAATGTAGAGAATAACAGAGAAAAAAAAGTTGTTTCCTTAATATTTCAGAGTAGTATGGCCCTTGTTATGTGATTTAACTTAAACTAAACATAAAGATGGTTTCCATTCTGCTGGAAAGAATTTGAAACATCACAGCATTTCATGTAAATTGTTTTCATTGCTGTATTTCAGTAGAAGGTTTTCTATATACAAAGTAACTTTTTTATTGACAGGGAGCCATCTATTAGTATTTATTTAACAGCAATTAGATAAGAGTACATAAGATCAAGGAAATGAACACAGTAGTTATGTAAATTTCAAGCTTTTGTAACACTGCTATATGTGTGCTGTCTGCTAGTGCTGCTTATGGCACTTGGGTCTCAGCTGAAAAATATGTAAAGCTACATGAAAGTAGACAGCTCTCTATAGATACTCATCTAAGGCAGTTTGTGTGTGTTTGTTTTTTTTTTTATTCTAGGAGCTACAGGAAGTAAATTGCAGACTCCTAATGTGCTGCAGTTTCAGGCAGAAGAATGCAAAATAGCTGGTGATATCCACTTTTAGTTAAATTTTCTTATAACTTTTTAGGACAAGCACATTAGACATTCATGTCTAACATACTTTTGTGGAGAAAATGCAACAGTTTTTGGTAGTTTACAGTGGAGAATGTGTCAGCTGCTATTTTTTTGTACTTAGAGCCCAAAAAATCCCGTTGCTGGGCTAAATGCATATCTATGTAAAATGTTATGAGGTTTTCATATGTTCTTTCTATACCAGAATTCTTTTCTTCTGTTCTTTTAAGTTCACATTAGCTGGAGTCTTCCTTGACTTCAGTCTAGCTGCCCTCAAAAATGAAAACTATTTTGTAAATAATGGCTTGTAAAAGCATGCTTTAAGTTTCTTCTCAAATTAGCACTAGTGTAGCAGAAGCACAAAGGTGTATTTACTTCATTAAATAACCTAATCTGTTTGCTGCAAAGTTCCTCACTTCCCAAATGGAGCACTCAATAGTCCTCTCTTGGGAGTTCCAAGTATCAATCAGATCTTTTGACAGATGGGGCAATATGCAATCTTGCTGATCTTGTCCCATTTGGCCAGCCAGAAAATGCTGGTTGAGAGACTCAACAATGACAGATTTTTTTCCTTGGAGATTGACTGATGAGTGCAAGGTATTCTGAATGTCTCATGACCTAGTGGACTCAAGATGTCTACTTGTTAGTTCTTACAACTTGCCAGTAGGCTAGGATAAGCTCTGTGACTATTTAGAAACATACACAAAGTAACAAATGTTAAATATTACAAAAATCTTTATGAAATAAGCTAATGGTTGCTTTTCACAAGGTTAGCCAAAAGCCAAATATTTAGCATATTAACTACATATGAAATCCAAGTACTGCATTAGTGAGATGCTCTTCTGAGACAACTAATTCCATATTTACTTCATTGAAAAATCTGTAAGTTGACAAAATGTGGGGTTGTTTGTTTGGTTTTCTTTTTGTTTTCTTTTTGTTTTGTGTGTAGTTTTTTTCCCTCTTTTTTTTTAATATGGAAACCCATGAGTAGAAAACTGCCTTGTTGGAATTGCCTGTTCACTGTATGTCACTGCTGTACATAAGTATGTAGGAAAAGCTATCTGATGCCATTCAATGTTCATTCAAGCATTCAAGAAAAAAATGGGAACCCTATTTCTAGCTCTGTCTGTGAAAGAATTATAAGCATTTCACTCACCACTTATTTCAGAACAAAGCTATTTAATCTGACACTTACTTGCAGGAAGCTATATCCAATAGTGGCTGATGTATGTCCAATGCTTTTACCTACTATTAAAAATCATATTGCTGGGCTGTAGCAATAGCTTTTGCAATCATATGTCTGGTTATAATTGTGTTATAAATTTTGATTTCCTGTTGAAAAGAGGCAGTTATTTTACTACAAGAACTAAAAGGTATTCTTGATTTCAGGTTTTAGTAGTCTCTGCATTACTAACAAATAAAAGTTGATATGAAAGTTTTACATCTGGTTCTGTAATATGTCAAAAAGAAATAAAAGGGTCTTAAAACCATCTTTTAATTGAATACCTCCTCTTTGCTCAGAATACCATGTTTATTTACCCTTGACTGTTCTTCAGGTCAGACCTTTTTCCTCCAAGTCCAGTACATCATATGACAAGCTAAGTAATTTCAGCCATAGCAGAATATATATAAAACTTAGAAAAATATGTTCATTTTCTTACCACATCAACAACCACACAAAGAAAAATTTGAAAAGGTAATGTGTCAGGAAAACACTAAGATGGAAAAGAGCTAGTAAACTTGTAAATTCAAAGCTGAAGAAGAAGAAAACTGATAAGTGAGTTGTTCACCAGCAGGTTCATCTTACAAGCAGTACTGATTTAAGACAAACGTTTTGTCGGGGCTTTAGTTACAGATTGTTACCTTAGTGCAAATTATTTCCATACATATTACAGTCTTATGAATATTATTCTCATAAAAGCTTACAAATGGAAAACTAGCTTGGAAAATACTTCAGAGTGTTGAACTGAAAAAAGAATAATTCTGCTTACACCCAGTCTTTGTACAAAACATCATAGATGTTTCTCTCTACTATTCTCCATAGCCATTGATCTATTCAGCATTACATTAAATGTAAAAGAATAACTTTTACAAAGAATTTTAAAGAAGAAATCTATTAAATTTTAGTTTAATTCCTGTATTGATTCAAAAAGAATTCATGAGCCCCTGAATTTAAATTATACAGTCAGTTCACAAGGCAGAAATTAAAGCTCACCAGAAACCACAGTATTACTTGTATGTGTTTTGTGGTAAAAATTAAATTTGCTTCCTACTTTGCTTTATACTTATATAACTTCAGTTATATAGAAACAAACATGGACTTTTCTGATTTTTTTTTTTAGTTGCTTCTTTTCTTGCAAATTCAAAATTTGCTTACAATATTCTGTTTATTTTCTAAGCAGACTGCCTTTCTTGTCAATATGTACATGCGCATTTTCATCTTATATGTACATGCTCAGATTTGGATAGTGTTTAGTTAGACAAGAAGATTTAGATAATATTGAACATTTTTTTTGTCTATCAAATATAATGAAAAAAGGTAGTTATATGGTTTTTCACTAAAAACAGAAGCAGATTTCAGTTTCCATAAAATAACCTTGGATACTGCCATAACATAAGGTACCATAAAGATCATATGTTACAAGCATAGCAGATGTTAATTCTTGTTATAAACACCCACTCAGGAAGCCCTTGCACCCTGCTTAAAGCTTTAACAAAGATAAGAGTAAGTATTCAAAACAGCTGTGCTGAACTGAAGTACATTAAAGGTGTTTGGCCTGAATTAAATATATCCCCTCCAAGGATCTTTTTCCTTATAGCATGTGTTAATAAATTTGTTGCTCTATTTACACTCTGTATTATGAGGTCTGATTACTTCCTAATCACCACCCAAACCCACAAAATTAATCACAGACTTAAATATCAGGCACATGCTAAAATCTGAATTTGCTATTTTCTGGCCACTTGACTAAAGATATGTATATTTTAATAGGAGTCTGAGAATTTTTAATTGAACTGGTTAAAGATTTGTTGAATTACAAGTTGGATTTTTTTGAGGCAATGAACTATTGAATATTTTAAAGCATTGCTTAAGAAAAATGTCAGGTCTGGGTGTCCAGCTACTGTTGGTATAACATAAATGCTTTATTTCTTCTAGTCCATGAAGATCTAAGTATTTTGTATTTTCATTCTGCAGTAAACTATGGCCCCAATTGTATGTGTCATTCCTGGTGTAAGTATTGGCACTTATGGTTCAGCTACCTAAATCTGATTTTAAGTCAGCTTTTATTGACAAACATACTGAAAGGAATACTCTAGTATAATATAACAATTATAGAATACTAACCTGCAGCCTTAATATTGAATTATACTGTAGGTCAAAGTGTGCCTCCTTCTAAAGTCAGTCATGTTGAGTTTCAAAGTGCTATAGCAAGTGCTTGTTTAACTGTATTTTGTGAGACAATAGTCACTGTTAATGTACTGTGACATTTAATAACACTTTTGTGTGTTATAGAGGCAGGCAGTACCTTTAGAGATGGAAATTTGCTTGGATCTTTTGCTTTTGTGCTTGTTTTGTTTCTCAACCTCTTCTATATTGTTTGAAGTGTTTGTTAAATGTAATTTTCCACCTTCACCTTCCTGTTTGAAAACATGGCAAAACAAATCAGTAAGGATAAACTGGGGAAAAAACCCAACAGCCCACACACTTGATTAACTTGACCACTATGGTGAAAATGAGGAAGAAATTATAAAATTTGTCTTTCTATTTTTTGATTGGGTAGAGAAGAAAGAGGAATAAAGATGAGGAAGCCAAAGTTCTGGTACTGTAGGAGGTGAAAATAGCTGCCATTGACAATTGCAACTGACTTAAAAATCAAAGAAACTTGTTTTTAACTACCTGTTTGTAACATAAGTGAGCGAAACAAAGCAACTCTGCAGGAATTTTTGACTGTTGGATTTTTCTTAAAAATGGTACACTTTCCAAGACTATAGAAAATATATTTGTGCAGCATTGAACCAGGGAAATTGTCAATTCGATGAAATTTTGAGAGGTTACTCTAGTAGCCAATATTTTCAAATATGGAAAAATAATCTGTCCGTGTAATAATTTCTTTCCCATTTTGTCCACCCATCTAGCTTTTCATTCATAAACTATTAAGGATATTCTGGTTATCTACCTGAGGTTAAAAGAAAATGTTGACCTGCAGTTGACTGAGCATGTGCCGATAAAAAGTTGGCTCTGACCCTAACTTGTGTCAAGCAGTTGGCCTGGCTTCTGATTAGTAACTAATTAAATCAATGCCTGCAGACACTAATGGTATCTTTCCATAGAATGGCATGCCAGACCTATTAAGGAAAAACTACTGGATACTGATTCCTGTTTTAGGCTTTGTCAGTTCAGCAGGATATCTAGTCAATGTCATCATGTGAAATATTCATTTAGAAAAAATGCTCTCTAAAACATTTCATTAAAACTAAGCTCAGAGGATCTTTTTTGCTTAAGCTGTACTACATCTTGCTCCCTTCATAGGGAAGCTGCCAGGTTACTACAGGATCCAATTACTTAAACCAAACTATTAAAAAAAACCCCAACAAAAACTCCAAAACCCCAAACAACATTTACTCTCCTCCCCTCATCTCGGGTATAGCTTATCAGTTTTGATTCAGCAAGGTCCAAGAATATTGCTAGAGATTTAAGCTGTGGTTCTGGTTGAAAGTGTATTTCAGTACAACCAATGATTTTGAAGGTATATAGCAAAGTTCCTCGTGGATTTTAATTCCATTTCAGAGACTGCTTTTCTATTGAACGCCTTTTGCTCTGCAGGCAATGTCAGTTCCTGACAGCTGATAGTCACCTGCAAGCATTACTTATTTTTATGGAAGGCACTTCTCAAGATTTGTCATGTTTATTGACCCTTTTCATGTCAAAAGGTCTGATTTAAATCTCTCTAAGTGAAAGAAATAACTGGAGGCCACAACTGTCCCTCAGCTGTATTTACGTAAACTCAAACGAACTTCACTGGTTTGGAAGTTTAGACGCTAAATGCTTAGGAGGATAAAAACCCCATTGATAATCTAAAGTAAAGCATTATTATGTCAAGTGCTGCTGAACACTGTCTATCTAAAATTAACAAAAGCATTGCAGGAGTGGAAATAGTTGCCTGATGGTCTTGTATTTGTGATCAGTTCTAATTGCTAGTTTCAGGACAGTGAAAGAAGAAGCAGCACAGGAAAGATTTTTCTAAACATTTTTCAAATATGTTAAGTTTCACTGGCTATAAAGCCTGCCCTGCTTTTCCTGGACTGAGCTCACTGCTGAGCTAGGAAAACATACTCATTGCCCTACAAAAATTTTATGTAAGGCTGTAGAATAGGAAGTTTTTGAACATCTATAGTCTTTTTGCCTGTCTCATTTTGCAGAAGGAGGACAAGCTTACAAACAGAAATGTAAGAGGAACAGTCACAATAGTTCTCATGCTGTATGGAGGCGGGTGCTTTGACCCTAAGAATAGGTTGCATTGGATGTAATTATTGGATGCATAGGATAAACTGCATTAAATGCAATTCTTAATGAGTCTAGGGGAGTTTGCCATTGCTCTCTTCGTAGCTGTGACAGAAACAACATTTCTGAAGCACCCCAGAAGCCCAGCTTTTAGATTTCTAGAGCTGCAGTATTAGAAAGCAACAGTTTTGGATGAGTTGTGTTTTGAGAATTGGTTATTTTTTCAAGGAGTTTTTTTGTTGTTTGGTACAAATTAACTGCCTGAATCACAAGTTTGTCTTTGGAGGTCAAGCTGAAAGGACTGGATATTGATGTTGTTGCTGTTACATGGACAAAGTTAATTCTAATCTTTTTGCAAGGCTGAAGTCCATATGGTTATTGTTAACGCTAAAGGGAAAGGACATGAACCCCTGATGTTCATGTCATTTTCTGATCTGTGCCTGACTTTAGAGAATTTTAATACAAATTTTTATTCACTTTGGAAAGACAAAATATATCCTTTGCTACATGCCATGGAAGAGGTTCTCCTTTGCACTTTCCTTTGATCTGTGCTCTCTCCTTGGATGCTGGTGAGCGTGGCTGACATTGGGTGTACCCTGTTGTCTGCCTCCAAGGAGCAAATTAACCCTTGACATAGTCACATTTTAAATGAGTGCACATGTTTCTAGGAGTTCTAGGCTCTAAGCTAAACACAGGGGTATCTGTCTCCATGAAGACATTTTAGAGGGCCAAACAGCAGAGGTTTACCCCTGCAGATTATGGTGGAAGGTACCTAGCCCAGATAATAGGCTTCCTTACACTGCTTTACTTATATTTGCCTCTCATAAGGAAGGTATTGTTGTAGAGGGAAATAACTTCTGCGTAGCTCTAACAGAACAGCAGCAAATGCCAGGAAAGTTATGGTGTGAATTCTTCAAGTTCCTGTGGTATAAGAAACATTGAAAGATGACTTGTCTGTTGAAAATTGTGGATGCACAAGTCTTTGGTGGTGTGGAAGGACAAGGGATCATTTTCAGCCTATATTTTGGGTTCCTGTGGGCTTTATCTTCCAAGTGACTGCAAGGTCTGTTATGTCCTTTACCTTGGAAGAATTGAACCAGCCACAGCTAGAATGCACAAAGTTTGTCATCCACAGACATGACACATGTATATGTACTGATATGTGGGTGGCATACCTGCGACTTAACCTTGAGAATTCAAAAATAGTTCATAAAATAAGATCCATTTTATTCTAAGCATGAAGCTCTGAAAAACAGTTTTTCCTTGGAGGTGAAAGATGAACATCTCAGAGCATTGCTTTTATACCTTTTGTTGGAAATAGGATGTGATTTCAAAATATTAGCCCTTAAAAGTAAATATATTAATATTAAACACACAGTTCCTATTGCAATACTTTTCAGGGTTATGGGCTGACTATTCAAAGGAGTCATTCTTGTTAAACTTTTGTAGCTTTTATCTTTAGAATTTTCCTTGGAGGGCTATTTAAAGTAAAACAAACAAAAAAGCAACCCACAAACCCAAACATCTTACCCAGTTTTGAAAACAAAATTAGTCTGTTTAGTGTCAAAGGTTAGGAATACTTCTTAAAATATCTTCCTGATTACTTATTCCAGCAGTACTGCCATATTGAAAGGTGTTTGAAATCCTTAGGGATGAAAGTTGACAGGTGCTATATGAATGCAAAATGTTATCTGTGACAGATCTAGGTCAAAATCTTAGTCACGGTAGTAAAATTCACCTTTTTTCCACGCGTGATTGTTGCAAAGGGCAGTTTTGAAGCTTTCCTTGATTGCTCTCAGTGGCTCTTTGTCTATTAACTGAATGCCATGCTGGTGGGGTCAACTGCTGCTTGATATTGTTCCTCTGGGAACATTTTTGGTTATGTAGCCCAAGAAATGCTTTGTTCTACACAGATGTAGCTATAGGTATCTATTCTTTACCAACTGCATGGTGTTATGTAGGGAAGGTAAGGAAAGTATAATTGTTGATGAGATCTTACTTGACTGTTGAAGATCTTATATTGTACATAAATGCCATGATTTTGGGTCTAAATAGGTAACAGAGAATTTTTGCAATGAAACTAAAATCTTGGCAGGATCAGCTTCAACATTCAGATGAATATCCAAAAGAGACTATGCGTGATTGGAATAGAGTAGTGCTGAACAGTAATTCTGGGTTAGTAAATAAAGTTTTTGGCACTTTTTTTTGCTCTTTCTCTCTTTTTATGAAATCAAGACAGGAAAAACCCACAGAGTGTACTGAGGACTGGTTTTGGTTTTGAGGCTTTGCATTTAGAGATTTTCAAGGGATAGCATGGATATGAATGTAATAAGTGATAAGCCTGCAGTTTGTAATTGAACTGTTTTATGGCTAAGTTTGCAAAGACCTTGTATTTTAAAATTGCTTTTAAGATAATGTTTAAAAAGAGGTGTTTAAACTATTATGCATTATTTTAAAAATTTTGTGATGGTTTGGCTTTCTCAAATGTTTATGTCTTCTGTTTGAAATAGTGTTACTTTTTTCAAAGATATACATAAATTTTAACAGAATTTCTGTATGTATAATTTTAAAGTTACACTTAATTTTATCATATATGGAAATTAAATTTTGTTCTGAATTGACATTTTTGTTAAAATAATTGAGTTTTGGTTCATAATAATTCCATTATATCTATGGTGGATATGCATATTTTTTGAAATTTGCTATTGTTTTGGCTTCTTGGTGTGACTGCTAGAAACATCTCTAATCCATCAACACTACAGATGATTTTTAAGCATTTTCTTGTAGCTGTGCCTCCTAAATTTTAGTTCGTAATAATCTATGTATATGACACAGCATTTGTTACTGTTTCAGTCAAAATTATCATCACTAACATATCACAATTTACGCTGAAACTTTATAAACATAGCTTTGTTCTTTCCCTTTTTGGAGACAGCCCTAGTGCCTACTTCTCTGCAGACTTTTCTCCTTTGGTCTGTTGAACCCATTCTTATGTGCGTCTCTTCTTTACCTTTTTCTTCAAGATGATTGAATATATTTATTGTAATATGTTATGCCTTGTATCCCCTAACCAGCAACAACACAGCAATAAAATCCCCTACCAAAAACTATTCACGCGCTCCCTCTACTCCCCATGCATCTTAATTTTAAGCCAAATTACTTTGTTTGAACACAAAATTTACCTAATAGCATCTCCTCTGTGCCTACTAAAAGCACCAAAATCTGTTATGCTCTCCTTTTGTACCTACACCTAGCAGCAAGGATGTGCAATTTATGTACCTCACAAAATTACTCCAGAAAGCAGATTTGCTCTGGAGAGTAGAAATGCTGATATAAGAGTGGCCTATTTCTCTTTGGAAAAAAAGCCATACTGGTGAACTTTGCAACATGCTGTTCGACATAAATTTCATATTTAAATCTTACCTATTGGGTGTCTTGAAGCCTGACTGAAAGCTAATGTAGGACAAAAAGCTTACATAATTCTTCATCACCAAAATGTCATGGGTAACTGATAGTAAAATGTATCAATTTTGTTAAAAACACTGGTCAAAAGGTTTTTCAGATTGTATGGTATGTTCTCTTTAGGGACACAGTAAGTCTCTACCAGGATGACAGAAATAAAAAAGTAAAATAAGATTTACCTCTTGCCATGAAAAGGGCAAGAATGGACTCATATTATTTCATTTTAATGGGGCAAGTAAAACAAAATAAAACTCACTAGCACCGAGTTCATGCAAATCCGTGCCTTATTTTTAGTATGATAAACCATAAAGTAAAAGACAGAAATGACTTTGTTATTGACAATAACCCCAAGATCACGAAGTTCTATCAGGCCATTTGTTACATAAAACATAACAGTTTTGAAGTGGTTATAGGGAATATGGGCACAAAATTAGCATCTGAGAGCTCTTTAAACTTGCATCTGTTAAAATTATCTCTAATATGTGCACATTGTGAAATATAATGCTAAATTTTATTTCAGTCACCTAAAGTGTTTTTAACAAAAACTTACTGAATCAAGATAGAATGTGATATGCACTTGTGGGGTATAAATTCTACTGTTTTATCATTTGTTAAATTATACACTTGACTTGTTCTTCTGAGGCCTTCATCATCATGGCTAGGTTTCTGTCAATTAATGTTCTCTCATAGTAACAATGAAAAGATTGTTCCCAAGCAAATAATTGTTGCAGAAAAAAAGAGAATTACTGATATGTTCTCTTTTTCTTGGATTTGAACAGGCTTGTACCATATCATTTGAACTCTTTTACACATAGTGACTACTCAAATATATAATGGCTGTCATAGAATTTCTTTATAATGTAGTTTTATTTTGTATGTGATAGTCTAAATGAAATTATCCTTTTGAGCAATACCTTACATATGTGTAGGTATCTCACTAGAGTTCAAATAAAATATAAATTACATGTCTCTTGATTGAAAATCACTTTCCAACCAAAATAAGTCGAGATCTCATAGCATAGATCACACAAGCGACAAAAGTTTGGTCTAGAAATTCAAGTACTTTCCTGATGCTTTTAGTTTGTCATTTGGGATTTGTTTTCCGTACATGAAATTGGCAAAAATACCACTCAGTGCTCTTAAAGTAGGAAAAAAAAAGATTCTATGTGTCCACACTATGTGTATCTCTATAGCAAATCATACAAAGCCATGGACAAATTAATTTGTGACCTTCTTTCTTACATCTGATTATTCAATGCATTTATTTATAATTTTCAGACTAAAGCTTTATAAGAGTTCTATAACTTTAGTTTCCAGAATGGAAGTACCAAACATTTTGAAAACAATGTCATACAAAGACAGTCAAGTGGTGCCCCAAGTTCTCTTAGAAAGTGTTGTTACTATTGTACAAATATTTTGAGGTTTCTTTGCCAGAAAATATTGCACTTTATGGAGAACAGAGGAAAATATCTGAGCCACAACTGGAATCTTTGAAAGGATCAAAGATGTGGGCTCCCTTTTCAATGAAAATTTTTGTTGAGATTTGCTTGTGCTTGCTATAGCAAAATTTCTTGGCTCTCCTTGTTTTATATATGATTAAAAAGTTTAATTATTTGATGATAATGAAGTAGTTCCATTCACTGAGTATAAGACTTCAAAGACCTAGACATACTTGATGGATGAGATAGCTACAAAAAAATCCAATTGTCTAGTTTTTGGATGAAATTTTCAGAGCTATTAAAAATAGTCTCTTTCTTACAGAACACAAAGGCTATTGTTTTGTTTGCTAAGATCTAACATTCATTAATTGCTTCTCTAATTCTGGGGATTTGTTGGCTGATAGATTTATCTTTCATTGTTAGAAAAATCTGACAGTCACTAAATAGTAATAATATAGCAAAGTAAATGCTGTTCAAATAGTGGTGCAAGTGGTGAATCTGTTTAATCACCTTTAAATAACTCTTACCTAGTTTTATACTGTGACAAAAACATTCAGTGGAGATGTAATGGAATTAAATATAACTCAGATGATTGTGGATATGAACCATGTCATGCTAGATTTTTCCTTTGGCTGTGATCTAGTTTTACACCCTTTGAAGCCAGTGATTAATGGTTTAGGGATTCTGTCTTCTAGGACAGCTTAGAATTGAGCTTGAACTTTCTGATGTATATGAATAAGGTCAAAATTTTCATACTTGATACTTCCGATTTATTTCCTTTCCAAGGAAACCTTATTGATGAAACTGGAAGCTCTTAGGATGATTCAGCTTGATTTAGGATGTAAAAAAATTTTGCATACAGGGATTATTGATTTGGCTAATTGTAAATCAATACAGATGAGTTTTGCTGTGTTGCTTAAGCTATTTGAGGGTGAAAGCAATATACTAGCATAACTGTGGCATTCTGTTGAAAAATCTGTATTGGTTCCTGATGCAGACTAGTGTTTGTGTATGTGGTGGGCAATGCTGGAATAAGTATCACCTTGCATCTATAATCACTTAGAGATTATCTATTTTACTGTTACTTTTGGGCTTTCTCTAAGTGCTACTAAATGATGGGGCAGACTAGGCAACCTTCTTTCTGGCAATACAGCTATATCTTCTATGGGTTCAAGAGCTCAAGATGAGTTTATTTTAGTTCTGAAATCTGGTTGGGAGTTATGCATCTCTATTCCCAGTACAACATGAAAGTTACAGGAGTGGAAATAACACCAAACATACTGACAGGAGGAAAGAGTTCTTTTCATAATGACATTTCTGGTTAATAGTTTAATAATACTAAATATTTTAATACTAAATATTTTATTTACTGATTTAACCATAGACTTCAGGTTTGAGATTCTCTTTTCTGAGGACCCAAATTCTCAGAAATCCCAGAGAGTGCTCAAAGAGTAGACATTTGATTTGTTTAAGGGGAAGCACAGGGAGAAAAGTTTCAATTAATTTCATTTTCTTAAATAACTTTATTCTCGAATGACATAATTTGAAACAAATAAGATATTTCACATTAGGTAAAGCATTCATCTGAATTCCAGTTTTTCTTTAAAGGCTGTTTATGTAATAAACTAAGAAGCTTTTGGATAGACTACAGAACCTGGAGTGGGAGGTAGGAGCTTTCTAGGAGTAATCTTTGCACAGTTTTGTGCCTTCTGAACATGAATCTGTATGCAGTTGATTGTAGACTAGCTATGATCTAGACTAATCATCTAACAGGAATTTAAATTTTGAATGAATACCTGAACTTGGAGGGTAAGCTTATTCATATGCCAAATTTGTATTTTTTTATTTCTTAGTTTTGGGGTAAAGACACAAAGTTCTCAATGGCTTCAACTATGTGACGTATGGGTAAATATTTATTATCTAAGATCAGTCTACTGTAGTTTAGGTATTGCTTAAATTCTAAATAGGTTTTCAAAAGTGCAGTGGCATTTATTTTTTGTGTTTACAATTTTTACAAATGTTTTATTTTAATTCCCCCTGTATTCTGGTTTCTCTCTAGGAAGTTTCTATGCATTAAGAAAAACTGCTTGGTTCCTCTCTCTAGTTTGAGCTACAAAAGGCAACAACATTTGTTTATCTCCATTTCCTGATGTTTGTTGTTTTGGCAGCTGTGCACTTTCAATTTTGCCCATTTACCAGTACTCTATGTATTAAAGGGTACATTACGATACTGGATTTTGGTTTCATATTTTCCTAGGGCTGGTAAATATGGAACTCTTTAAACTGGAAACCCAGAGGAACTGGTCTATAACTCTAATTTAAATTTCTCAAGGATAGGACAGAATAAATGTATTTCTGTGTGTATATTTTCCTCATTTAGTTACTTTTTTGATGTTTTTAGGCACCCTTACTTGTACTGTTGAGTTGTATTGACACAATCTGGACTTGCAGCCCCTTTTTGAAAGTCTTCCGAATTTTACAATCTGAGAGATATCTTCTGCACTAAAGATCTCTGAATACAAATGAAGAAATAAATTTTTCTGATGAGAAATTAAACAGATTTTTTTGTTTGTTTGATTTTGTGAGTGGGACTGATACATGCATTTCATGTTACTCCATGTCCACGTGAGTCCAAGCCAAGCTAGAGACACTCAACTTCCACACTTCATTTGGCTGCAGACTCACAATTCCCAAAAAGCCTAGAAAGGTCTCACAGTGTTTTTCAATTACTACATGCAAGGAAATACTGAACGAGGTGGGGTAATTGCAAACTGATTTATAAGCAGGTGTACTTTGACTACTCTTGAAAAATATTTACTCTTTTCTCCTTCTTTTTAAATAATGTCTATACAAACAGAAGCTGCCTCTCAAGGACTTTACCTGGCAATTTTTTTTAGCTATTATTGGATGAAGTTTCTTCTTGTAGGTAAGGTGTGGAGTCTATCTAAAACATAATAGTTTCAATAATAGTCACAGAAAGGAACAGTTTTTTAGTTTTGAAGAGACAGTGTACAGTGTGTTTCTGGGAACAGCTTCCTCCTACCCTTTCAGAAGAGCTTTATTAAACTAAGTGCAAGATTCTGTCAAGCACGTCTATTTTTATTAAATATCAAATCTTAGCTGATTATGATGTGGTCTTATAGCTCAACATCTGCTGCTATTTACTCAATGACTGTGAAGGTCTGGATGGTGATCCTGGGAAATACATTAGCACTAAGCAGATCCCCAGTTTACTTTAAAATAGATGATTAATCATTGCTTTCCGAATAGCCAGTGAGTGCTGTACTTGTCTTCTGACTTTCAACAGCGCCTCAGTTTCTTCACAGCTGTTTTGCTTTCTCTGTTGTTTTCTTTCCCACTGAGTATTTTGAGATATTTGGGGAAATGGGGGATTTGGGTTGGATTTTTTTCTTTCCTAAACTTTAACCCTGCGAATTCAGAACTCTGTGTGGTATCTAGTAATAGATTCAGGAACAGAACTATAAAAAGACTGAAGTTTAAAAGTATTGAAACATCACAGTACTGAACATTATAGTGCCTAATTTTCAGACACCTGCTGAAAAGAATTCACAGTTCTGAAACAGGTACATAAGCTTCAATACACAGGGAGAATTTTATAGTGGATATATGGCACAGGAAATCTAGTGTATGTATTTATAGAACAGAAATAGAAAGAGGGACAGTAGTGATAGTAGCTAAATTACTTAAGTATTTCCTGCACCTATGCCAGCAACTTCATTTTGCTAAAACCTGTCCCTCAGTAATACAGACACTGCTGCCTTTAGGGAAATGGGAGTGGGAGTTCCAGTGTTCCAGTGTGCGTTGGTGGAAGAGGGAATGAAGTGTACACCTCTCACACAGTATTTAGCAAAAGCTTAATAGTATTAAGCAATAACTTAATAAGCTGAAAAAACCATAGGTTGAAAAATCAATCACTAATCCACTTCCTTTGGCAAAAGGTTTAAGGGATTTGAGAATTGCTGCTCATGTCCTTGGTGTAATGTTTCTTTGTGACATTGTACAGTCCAGAGGTGTAAGGCAAGCTGACAAGCTGTAGAAGTGCTGGTCTTCTGGTGCAAGGTGGACAGCCTCTCACTGGAGGAAGTGGAGTCAATTTCTGAGCTGGTATAAAAGAGAATGGCTCTGAGTTAATCCACACAGCAGCTTCTGTAATGGCTGGTAAAGCAACTGAGTGGCAGAAAATGTGTAAAGAAAGGTACTGGTTTAGCTGTACTAGGAAAGCAGTAGCACAAGAATTCCTCCCCTATCATACCCTCTTACTCCCATTGCATTTTATGGCAAGCTTTCACTCATTTTAATAAATGCAGTATAAAGAAGAGACTCTTCTGACTGAGGCTTTGCTTCAACTGCTGAATAGGGACTCTTTGCATGTTCAGATAGAAAAATGTGTGAGCCATCTAATAGCACTGTGAAAATGCTGCAAAGACAAGTCACTTCAGTTTTGCCAAGAGGTAAACTGGCAAGGTCAAAAACATGTAGACTTTGTGCTTATTCTTTCTCTCAGTGTTCAACAACACTAAAATAAAACAGTGTCCACAAATTCCAGTGCTACAAACTGGATGTTGTTTTGCATTAAATAAGAGACAAAGCTGAATAAGGAAAATCCTATTGAAAGTTTTCAGAAAATCTGTCTGTTCTATCGAATGGCTTAACTTATTAAAAAACACAGTAATTTTATGTTTCATTAATTATGGAATTTTAGTGTGATATTTTCAGAGATGCATCAAGGAATATATGAAGTAGTGAAAAAAAGTTCTGTTGTTTATTTGCATTTATAGCCTGAGCTGTTTCCAGCTTAGATAGCCATCGTGTATCAGTCCAATATTAAGTATTTTATTTAATGACATCTATTTGGTTTGGTTTAATTATTGCCCCTTTCTGCCATCTTGCCTAAACTGTCAAAAGCAGCTCAGTAACCTAGCTTGAAAGACTTAATTTGACATATTTGAACTCCAGTAGAGATTTTGAAGGAAATTTTTCACACTTCCTAGTAATCATTGTAACTAACAATGCTTCAGTAAATGGTGAGAGTCCCTATACCTGATGCAAATCTATGAACTTTTTAGGGCATATTGTATATGCCCTTGCATATGTAAATGCTAGCCAAACAACTCAGTCATATTTACTGTTCTGCTATTGGCAGCAAATCCTGTGTAACTCCTAGACTAAGTAGATTGGATGAGACACAGGCTTGTTCAGCTTATACTTCCTATTGCTATTAAATATAAAAGATGGATTTTATGGGAAAAGTTCATGAGCTTAAAAATGCTTGCAGGGCTTATTTTGTATATAAGTAGGTTGCATTTATGGAAAGAATAAATAAATTCTTCTTAAAATAGGTTTCTCTAAACATTTGAACTATATTGATTCTTCCACCTTTACCCGTTATGGTGATGAAGTTTACTACTGAAAAAATAGCACCTACAAAATTCTACAATTTACTGTAGAGTAAGCGTTAAAAGAAAAATCAATAGAGCTACTACTTTTCTTGCTCCCCATCCCAAATTTCCGTTTTCCTATTTTATGTCATCTTGTCTGAGCTAACAGATTTATAAATCAGTTCCTTGAACAGTAAAATCATTTGCCATTTGGTGGAATTGGCTGACATTTCATTTTTGCTGTGCAGATTGCAGATAATGTTGACATTATTTCGCTGAGTGCTGTACTACATCATTAACATATTGCTCATGACTGAATCTGAAATACTTTCACTCTCATAGTGTAAAAATCTGCATTTTCTCTATAAAAGAAATGATGTAGATTTTGTTGAGATAAAATAATTAATGTTGCAGCATGGTAAAATAGAAATTACATTGAAGTTACAAAATGAAGCTCTAAAGTCAAAGTTAAAAGGGAAAGAAAAAAATCCCATAGATCATGTATTTACTCTTGATATCCCTAAATCTTGCATAGAAATGAACAACACTCATGAAATAGGCTTAAACCCAGGCTGTATCAGCACTATAGCAATGCAGGACTCATCAGTTAGAGACACACATTTCTGCTTGCATCACATGAAAATGAAAATTTATTTTTATTTTTAGGCATAATCCCGTTCTTTCTCATATGTGATTATTTTCTCTGAAAAAGCAATCAGCTGAGTAGCAAAGTAGCTTTAAGTGACCAGGAGCACGGAAATCCTAGGCAGATTTTATCAAGTTGACAGGCAGCTGTTAATGAATTTATTTCTATTATGTTTTAAGATCTACATCTACATATTGATTTGTAAATCAAGTAATTACTTTGAAAGTTTTATTTATTTTATCTTCTGCTGAGGGAGAGAGATGGAACTCAAGAACTGATTTTGTCTGTTACCCTGATACAGCCTGTGCATGTTCCATCATTAGCACTGCCAGTGATCTTAGACAGTTCCTTTATCCTTCCCTTAATCTTATGTATTTATCTCTTCCTAGTTATCCTTCTTTATATCTTTGATTAGGTGTGTTTTGCCATAAATAAGATTTTTTTTGTTTCTCTAACACGTTATGGATCATATACTGCCATTCTTCATTCTTCGCCATGTTAAATTGTAACTTCAGCTGTGTTTGTTGTAATTGTCAACAATTAAGGTTACAGTTAGTTACCTAAGTAACAGGTAACTTTTTGTGATTGATGATGAAAGAATGGCATGTTGGTTGACTAATAGCTTTTCAGTTGTATGTTACACATATATTAATTCTTCTACTGACCAATTAACTAGCTGTGCAATTTAGAAAAACAACCATCCGTCTTTGAGATTCATTCCAATGTAGACTGGTATATTCCTTATCAGTTTCTGTCTCCTGCTCCTTTCTCCTCACAGTTTCCTTGCCCCAGTGTAGAGCCTTCACAAACTGCTCCTATGTGGGTCCTCCACTGGCTGCAGTTATTTCAGGAAATATTCACCTGCTTTGGCATGTGGTCCTCCCTGGGCTGCCCGGTGATCTCTGCTTTTGCACCTGGAACATCGTGTCCCCTGCTGCTCTTACATTTGTGTTGACAGGATTGTTTCTTCCAATTTTTTCTGCTCCCCCTTCTCTGCCCTCTGATGCCAGCTCTGCAGCCCCACTAGGCATAGTCACTCTTAGTCTAGTGTAAATATATTGATAAAAAATTGATTTCTCTATAATCATTTCATGTGGAGTAAATTTTTCACACATCTCAAAGATTTCATCAGCAGTTATTTATTTCCTACTATATATGTAGATGAATTACTTGTTGCCAGGGAGACTGTTTTTCACTGTTTACACAGTATATTCTGTTCAGAATAAGAAGCAAACATTACCTTAGTTGACATGTTTTTCCATTAGGAACTAATAGTACTTAAACCAAAAGAATTTTATTTCAGCACTGCAATGCAAAATATGAAATGATTCCAAATTAATTTTGAATAAATATATACTTTTTCTATGGGGTTTGGTATTTCTGTTGTTCATTAACATTAAATGAATATTTGAGTATTTACCTTCCCCAGAGTGGATAGTTTTTTATGTCTGAAAATATCAGGATTTTTTTTTTTACAGGTAGAACTATTGTTGGGCATGAACCAAAGCACTAGATCTGAGTTGTCTGAATTTTTTTTTAACCTTCTAGATAAGAAATATTTTTTTCCTTGTTGTTTTCTAGTTTCTGTTTTTAAGAACCTTCAGCATCGGTAAAAGATGCATATTGATTTGATGTCTTTGGAGTTTACGAGTGGGGGACATGGTACCACGTATGACACCTGCAGGTGTGGAGCTATGTATGTATTAACAGGCAGAGGTTGATTCGAATTTTTTTAATTAATGTATCTTCCACAGTCTTTAAAGTGCCTTTCTCCACAGGCAGACTTGCATTTTGGGGCTGTTGCAGGCAAACATAAGAACATGTTTTCAGGAAAAATGGCTTATAGTTGGCCAGACTAGCAGCAGAGATTTACAGCAGCCTGATCAGAAACATAACATTCTTGTATTGTCTTGAAGCCTTCTGTTTTCACAGATGATCAAGCAAACAAAAATTGTGTGATTACTTAATCAGCTGTGAGAAACTGGCTTTGTAAAATGTACATTATAATCTACTATCTGCAGGGGCTTTGCTGCCTGGTCTCCTTGCTGCTTCATAACAGCGCTACACTGATGAAATCATGGGGGCAGTGACTAATGGCACTTGCTTTCTCATTTCCACTTTTGCCATAGATTTTCTTGCAATTCTGAATATTGTCTTAAGTTGGTTGCTAGCCAGGCAGCTGAAATATCTTCCTGCTGTTTTGCATTGCAAAACCAAATTTTACACCTATATTACATCCTTATGTATGCAATGAATAAGATGAATTTGAGTATCGTGTTTGTCTTTTTCCCATGATTTTTGCACAGTCATGTGGTCCTTTTGTTTAACTCTTGCCTGAATTTCCCTTTCAGCTAAGCCACCAAACTGATGTAGATGTAGATGGTTAAGCCTAGGGTTTTCCACACATACAGATGAATGCAATCAGGCACCATTAAACATTTTATCTGTGACTTTTCATAATGGTTTAAAAAAAGTCATATTTTTTTCTTCCTGCCTTTTTAAAATTGGAAATAACTTCTGCTATATTGTTTTTATACTCCAAAGGATGTCAGCTGGACTTGAATGGTTCCAGCTTCAGCAAAAATACTATGTGTAGCAAAATCTGTTCCACACAACATATTGACCTGGGGTTAGAGGGGACACAGAGAACTGTTGCACTCAGGCTGACTTAGGCTTGGTACTGCAGTATTTATCAAAGCGTGGAAAAGACTGTAACTGAAAACAAATACTCTGTGCTCATTCTGTAGTATGTGACATATTCCAGTCACCCTAGGATACAAGATTAATAAAAAAGCAGCACTCTTTCTTCACCTAATTTGCTGTTTCAAAATGTAGTGTTGATACAATGCAGCATTGTTATGAGGAGAAGAAAATGCTTTGGCAGTCCCCGCTGTTTTCCTTTTCCCTTGTTCATATTGGATTTTTTTTTTTATTATTTGTACCCTGTATGTATTTATGATACATGCAGTGTTGGATTCTTTGTCTTTTCTTAAGCTCTAAAATTAGTTTTACTAATGCTCACAGTTGCACTCCTTAATCAATAGTCCTGGAACTAACCACTTTTTTTTGTTTATACCTTTAGGAATCCCTCCTAGTATCTGGAGCTTAAACCTCCAAGACCTCTGCCATAATATGCCCAAGCTCAATCTCTTTTTTCAAAGTTCACCAAAAGCTTTATTATATAATGAAAACTGCAATCACAATGGGATTGGTCATGGGAGATGAAGAGGTCTTTCTTTAATCTGAATTAATGCACAGTGGCTGTCAACTTCCCTAAGCTAGTGTTGGCCCAGTATTGTTTTCACAGTGGGCTTGCTCACACAGCTCAACAGGTTGGATTTGCAGGCTATGGTTGCTTTGTTCCCATGACCATAGGATTCAGTGTCATCAGTGTAATGGCAGACAGGAGCAAACACAGTTAGTGTTTTCAGATTCATGAGTGCATTTCTTCTTTACTCTTCTGGATAGATGTTTGGGTTATGCAGGACAAAGGTGAAGTGAGGAAAGGGAAAGGAGACCTAACAATAAGACAGGTTTAGGCACCTAGTTCATAGGCCATTATCAGGGATCATATAACCTTTCCTTGCCCTGTAAATGATAAGCAGAAATGTTGCAGTTAATACTAATAAAAAATGTCGTGTTGAGCAACAACCATGAAAGAATTGTGAAAATCAGCTTTTACAGAGCTGCTTTTTCAACATGGCCTCCTATATCAGATGGACTTGAGGGACTAATATCGGATTCAACAGTCTGAAACCCTCCTAACATTCAGTACGAAATCATTCCTTTAGAAAGGGAGTCAAGCTTGCATGAGCTGTGAGAACAGGGACCAGCAGTCAGATTCCCCTTGTTATTCTCAGCTGACTCAGCTAATAGATTAGGAGAGCTGTGCTTCCTCCTACTCCTCTTTGGCCATGTTTATTCCATTCTTCTATAGAAGCCCTATTGCTGTGAGGAGGAGGACACTGCTCATGTACGTAGTGATGGTCTAGATCATCTTCCAGGAGAGTGTTCTCATGCAAGGGAAAAAATATGGACCTCAAACGTTTGGCATAAAACAGAACTTGGGATCAGCATCTCAGGCAATTTTATCTTCAGTAGGCTGACCAAGAAAACCACCCCATTTATTTTTATAGAAAATGACTGTTTTGAACACAGCCCCATAATTCTAATGGTGATTTTTGATTATCTGCTAAGTCAGGATCTAATATTATTTCACTTCAAGCTCTGACAGAGAATTAGTCAAATTCTTGCTGACAGTGACAGTTCAAGTTATGTTTTAAAAGAGAATGTAAACGGATAAGAAAATGTGTTAAGGATTTTAATCTTGCCTAAATCTAGACAGAGGCACATCTTATTTGTCTCCATATTGGTTGTAACTGCTATGCATTTATATAAGCAGTGCCATTTCTGGGATAGCAGGGTTTTATTCTGTCTCATGCATGATATTCTTTTTCCAGCACAGGGGAAAAAAAAAAAAAAAGTATTAAACTCTTCATACAGATCAGTATGAGTCAGATATTAAAGTCTGCACAGCAACTCATGAATTCATATGAAAGATTCAGTCATATTATGCAGGAAATCCTAAAGACATGAAAAGCACTTGAGTAATAAAATGAAATATCAGGGACAATTAACTGATCTTGACTATGTGTAACCTTTGGGATAATTATGATTTCACTGTGGTTTTTTAGCTGTATAAATAAATAATAATAGGCTATTCCCTAAAGTTTAAATTTACATTCAGCAACTGTGGTTTAAATGCTAATAGATACATGTGATTGCTGTTATCTTGTACATGGATCTTAATATTATTATAAGAATTTAAATGTTTGATGATACTCTACTGGTTAGAAAAACAACAGATTTTTCTTTATTATTATTATTTGTTTAAAGATCAAGATGACTGACACTTTTTTTTTTAATTCAAATGCTTCAGGCTTTAGAACAAAATCTTCTTGTAAGTTCTTTGAGTGACTTCCTGAGCAGAATAACTCATTTGTATTCAACAGTTGCTGCACCATTTCTTCAAAGCTTGAAAACCATTTTTACCCTTGTGATAATGAGATACACCCTTCTTGTAGGTAAACTGTCTTTTAAGAGATGTTGATGTTTATGTTTCTTTAATAATTCTGCTCCTACTAGGTTCAAGACAATGAAGTTCATAATTCCTTCAGTAAAATTTAAGGGACAATAACATTTAAGAAAATCTGTAGAGAGGTTTTTTAAGCCAGACCTGAGACCTAGTGTTAGAGATTGAGTAAAACACTTTATTGTCTGCTTAACTCTCAGTGTGTGAATAATTTTTGAGCAAACATAATTCAGTAACTCTTTATCACTACTACATTGGTATGATTAAAAAAAATATCTGATTATTCTGGACAGGTTTTGCTGAATTTAAAACAAAATTTTTTATGTTAACACAAGTTTTATGTTAACACAAAGAATATATTTTCAAAAAATCTTGTTGTAAAACATGTTTAAAATCAACTCTAAAGCAGTGCTTCAACTCCACATATAGGTGTCTTGAGCCTTCCACCTATTCAATTGTGTACTTCCTGTCTTTTGTATATTGAAAAGTCTTTTTTATATATGAAATTTTCTTTTTTTTAGTGTTCTCTTAGGAATGAGAAAATCTTATTTATATAGGATGCTGGTTTTATTAAATAACTCCATGTTTGCAAAAGTGCAAAACAAGAGGTCATGGTTTGCCAGCTCTGTCTCTTGTGGAGCCTCTTGTTAATTTTAAGACACATTTGACCATCTACATCTTTCATGTAGATGTTCACCCTCTCCTACCCAAAGGTCAATGAAACAAATTTGTAGCAGACACTGTGGTTCTATCCCAGTGCATACTGAGGAGACTGTATGCTGTTCTAGGCTGTTGAGGAACTATGATGCCCTGGAAGAGTAGAAAGAAAAAACACAGATACAGATATCCCCTTCTCTCTTCCTTGGAAGGTGGGCATAATGAAAATATAATTAAAAATAAAGCTTCCAGGACTACTTTTACTTGCAACTAGTTTTGTGCATTTTTTTCAATGCTGTATGTTTTATGAATATTTCAATGCTGATTAAGTGTCACTATAGGTCAGAACTGAAAAAAAAAAAACCCAGGGATTACTTCTAGTTAAAAATGCAGAGCAAGTGCCAGAAAATAAGTCTCTAACTCTTACATAAAGAATAAGGCTACAAGTCTCATAGTTTAATGTCTTAATACACACTGCTGAATGTGACGCCATTGCATAAATTGCATAGGAAACTGACCTATGTAAATACTTCCAGATCAATAAAAAGCAAGCTTACATGCCCAGCTGACATGGCAAGAGAATTGTTTCTACAGGAATTTTTACAAGCAGTAATTTCTTTTCTTGAACCATGGTTTCTGCTTGGGAGTATAAACATTCTCCCCCTCCCTAAGTGACAGGAAAATATAACAAAAACTGTTCAAAAGAATAATGCCTTGAGTCTGTGATGCTGGGGATGATAAAAAGAATTTTAGTAAAGGAAAATACTAAAGATGGAAATGTTTAATTAGCAATAAACCAGTACATTATTGCTGATGATCACAACTGCAAANTATTATGCAGGAAATCCTAAAGACATGAAAAGCACTTGAGTAATAAAATGAAATATCAGGGACAATTAACTGATCTTGACTATGTGTAACCTTTGGGATAATTATGATTTCACTGTGGTTTTTTAGCTGTATAAATAAATAATAATAGGCTATTCCCTAAAGTTTAGATTTACATTCAGCAACTGTGGTTTAAATGCTAATAGATACATGTGATTGCTGTTATCTTGTACATGGATCTTAATATTATTATAAGAATTTAAATGTTTGATGATACTCTACTGGTTAGAAAAACAACAGATTTTTCTTTATTATTATTATTTGTTTAAAGATCAAGATGACTGACACTTTTTTTTTTAATTCAAATGCTTCAGGCTTTAGAACAAAATCTTCTTGTAAGTTCTTTGAGTGACTTCCTGAGCAGAATAACTCATTTGTATTCAACAGTTGCTGCACCATTTCTTCAAAGCTTGAAAACCATTTTTACCCTTGTGATAATGAGATACACCCTTCTTGTAGGTAAACTGTCTTTTAAGAGATGTTGATGTTTATGTTTCTTTAATAATTCTGCTCCTACTAGGTTCAAGACAATGAAGTTCATAATTCCTTCAGTAAAATTTAAGGGACAATAACATTTAAGAAAATCTGTAGAGAGGTTTTTTAAGCCAGACCTGAGACCTAGTGTTAGAGATTGAGTAAAACACTTTATTGTCTGCTTAACTCTCAGTGTGTGAATAATTTTTGAGCAAACATAATTCAGTAACTCTTTATCACTACTACATTGGTATGATTAAAAAAAATATCTGATTATTCTGGACAGGTTTTGCTGAATTTAAAACAAAATTTTTTATGTTAACACAAGTTTTATGTTAACACAAAGAATATATTTTCAAAAAATCTTGTTGTAAAACATGTTTAAAATCAACTCTAAAGCAGTGCTTCAACTCCACATATAGGTGTCTTGAGCCTTCCACCTATTCAATTGTGTACTTCCTGTCTTTTGTATATTGAAAAGTCTTTTTTATATATGAAATTTTCTTTTTTTTAGTGTTCTCTTAGGAATGAGAAAATCTTATTTATATAGGATGCTGGTTTTATTAAATAACTCCATGTTTGCAAAAGTGCAAAACAAGAGGTCATGGTTTGCCAGCTCTGTCTCTTGTGGAGCCTCTTGTTAATTTTAAGACACATTTGACCATCTACATCTTTCATGTAGATGTTCACCCTCTCCTACCCAAAGGTCAATGAAACAAATTTGTAGCAGACACTGTGGTTCTATCCCAGTGCATACTGAGGAGACTGTATGCTGTTCTAGGCTGTTGAGGAACTATGATGCCCTGGAAGAGTAGAAAGAAAAAACACAGATACAGATATCCCCTTCTCTCTTCCTTGGAAGGTGGGCATAATGAAAATATAATTAAAAATAAAGCTTCCAGGACTACTTTTACTTGCAACTAGTTTTGTGCATTTTTTTCAATGCTGTATGTTTTATGAATATTTCAATGCTGATTAAGTGTCACTATAGGTCAGAACTGCAAAAAAAACCCCCAGGGATTACTTCTAGTTAAAAATGCATAACAAGTGCCAGAAAATAAGTCTCTAACTCTTACATAAAGAATAAGGCTACAAGTCTCATAGTTTAATGTCTTTCTTAATACACACTGCTGAATGTGAGGCCATTGCATAAATTGCGTAGGAAACTGACCTATGTAAATACTTCCAGATCAATAAAAAGCAAGCTTACATGCCCAGCTGACATGGCAAGAGAATTGTTTCTACAGAAATTTTTACAAGCAGTAATTTCTTTTCTTGAACCATGGTTTCTGCTTGGGAGTATAAACATTCTCCCCCTCCCTAAGTGACAGGAAAATATAACAAAAACTGTTCAAAAGAATAATGCCTTGAGTCTGTGATGCTGGGGATGATAAAAAGAATTTTAGTAAAGGAAAATACTAAAGATGGAAATGTTTAATTAGCAATAAACCAGTACATTATTGCTGATGATCACAACTGCAAAAAGCTGCAATGAGATGCTTTGCAGCATTTATTTTTCTTTTCTCCTTTGAAGGAGAAATCTGTGGGCTGTCAGGGACAAAATGGGTTTGTCTTATTCCTGAGAAAGGAGTCATCTGCTGTCAGTATTTAAAAAGAAAAAAAGGCTGACAACTGGAGGTGGAGTTTTCAGTCAGGAGAATTAACTAATGGATGATCACATGGTCCAGGCCCTAAAACCATGCAGCCCATGTGAGTTCTGTCTATGGCGTCTGTGATTCTCTGACCTTAGAGTGGGAATGTAACTGGGGAACAGTAAGCTTAGAAATCTGGTGGGTCTTCAGTAGGCAAATATACAGAAGATTTCTGTAATATATACAGCCAACAAAACCTCTATTATTGTTGTAAACATCTGACACAGAGGTGCTAAATTGTGTACAAAGAAGGGCAGTAAAGTTGGTGAAGGCTCTGGAGCACGAGTCTTGTAAGCAGTGGCTGAGGGAGCTGGGGTTTTTAGCCTGGAGGAAAGGAGGCTTAGGAGGAGATTCTATTCTTGCAACTACCTGAAAGGATGTTGTAGCCAGGTGGGAGATGGTCTCTTCTCCCAGGTAACAAGTGACAGGACAAGAGGAAATGGCTTCAAGTTGTGCCGGGAGAAACTAACATTAGATATTAGGAAAAAAATTACTTCAGAGAAAGGGAACAAACTGCCCAGGGAAGTGGTTGGGTCATCATTCTTGAAAGTATTTCAAAGATGCGTAGATGGCACTGAGGGACATGCTTTGTTGGTNAGCACGAGTCTTGTAAGCAGTGGCTGAGGGAGCTGGGGTTTTTAGCCTGGAGGAAAGGAGGCTTAGGAGGAGATTCTATTCTTGCAACTACCTGAAAGGATGTTGTAGCCAGGTGGGAGATGGTCTCTTCTCCCAGGTAACAAGTGACAGGACAAGAGGAAATGGCTTCAAGTTGTGCCGGGAGAAACTAACATTAGATATTAGGAAAAAAATTACTTCAGAGAAAGGGAACAAACTGCCCAGGGAAGTGGTTGGGTCATCATTCTTGAAAGTATTTCAGAGATGCGTAGATGGCACTGAGGGACATGCTTTGTTGGTGGACTTGGCAATGCTAGGTCAATGGTTGGACTCAGTGATCTTGGGAGGTCTTTTGCAAGCTAAACAATTCTGTGATGTTTTATCATGAGGGGCTTGAAGGCACTTGTGATCATCTGATGCGCTGAGACCAATAGGATTTGTAATGGTAGATTTGTGGTGGTGGCAAAGCAGTGACAGAAAAATATTTCTATTCATTATAGAGAAGAAATGAAAGGTGGAAGGGGCTAAAATGGCAATAGCATTGACAGGAGTGTAAATGCACCTTTAAGGTGGTGTGTGAAACATGCTTCAGAAAAGAATGATCAAAGATGCTCAACGGCTTCCATGTCAGAAATAATTCAGTAGGACACTTCTCTTAACTTAGAAAAAAGGGACAGCTGAATGGGTTTATAGCATAGGACTGTAAAATAATGAGCAGCGTGAAGAAGGTGAATACAAAGGTGAATACACAATGACTGCTCACTCTTTCTTCCAATACAAGAACCATGATACATCAAATGGCTCGAACAGGTAACAGGTTCAGTGGAAATTCCTGCCTCGAAACATTGTAGGCATGAGAAGTTCCTGGGTATTCAAGCAGTGACTGCACTCAATGGGCCTTTATTCCATGGATTTGCCCAAAGAAACCTCTTTACCAAACTGGACCTCTGGTTTGTGTCAAGGCCTTAACATATATACTATGTAAGGATAAAATTATTCCTATAAGTGTCCCCTTGAATATTTTTTTTTCCAGGATGATCATGATTGGACATTTTTGGGGACAATATATTGGGCTAGACAGACTTATAATCTGACCCAGGATAGCTTTTTATGTTTGCTGTCTGAATCCCTAGACGAGTGATGCTTTTGTCGCTTTTGTCTTGTCAGTTTATGTACTCTAGCAGTCAGAGGTTTGTGGGAAGTTACAGTGTCCTCAGAGATATATTTTTTTCTTCTGTCCTAGGACTTATGCAACTAAATGACACTGATTCTTTGCATTTTAGGATCATCCTACCTGTAACAAAAGCATTAGTAGAGAGACCCACTGTTCTATTATTTTGCTTAAAGAACAGTGATCTTGCCTTTAAAATATTATTTGTGTTTTTCATTTAAACAATAAGAACCAGATATAAATAAAAATGAATGGTTGTTATTTTTATATTTATCTGTAAAAAAAGCATTTTAAGTCAGGAATAAATTTTAACTTTTAAGAAATAAGGCCTACAAGAGGTTGAAGTGTGATGTTCTATTCTGTATAGGGAGACAGCAGGTACCAGGAGACTGCATCAGAAGCATTTTCAGCCCTCTGGGGGAGGAGAGTGCTTGGCAAATATAACACACTAGAAAAGAAAACTATCTGAAAGTTGGGAGGTCATGAGAGCTGTAGATCTTGGTAGAAAAGCTTTTCTGGTTTAGGAGCTTCTGCCCACGACTGTAAGGAGAAAGAAGCTTTACAGACTTATACTTACAGTGATGGTTCCTCCTAGGGAAGGTTCTTCCTAGGAAAAATTTGCATTTAGCTGAGAAAGAAAGCAGAACCCTTAAGAAGGGAAGCTTCCCTAGGCAGAAGCTGTTTGATGACATTATTAGAAAGAGAAAATAACAAAAAACACAATGCTTCTTGGAAGCCATTAGGAAGTTATTATTATTATTATTATTATTATTATTATTATTATTAGCTTTAGCTTTAGCTTTAGCTTTAGCTTTAGCTGCTGTATTGAGAAGAAAGCTCTTGCATCTACTTTTTCACTTAGGTTTAAATCTAATAGGACTACTTTCCTTTATTTTTCTTAACCTAGTTGAACTGTTGTAGGACTTGTGATTAGGTTGAGCGGTATGTATTTTCCTTTAGTACTTGAAAACTCCTATATTTAGTGACCAGGCAGACATCAATTAAAAAATCTCCTGTGCAGACAGAAATCCCACAGTGTAGATTTTAACTTATGTTTGTGTCGAGCTGACTTGTGGCACTCCAGTTTTCCCTAGTGGATAAAACGAGGGAAAAAAAAAAACAAAAAAGAGAAAAAAAGATCCCATATTAAGTTATTAGTTCTCTTGTTCTTTGATCCTGGGTCTCTAACAGTGAGAATATTTGTATAGCTATGTGTTCACATTTAGCTTGTAACTGCTGCAGTGATAAATCCTCAGGGTGATGAAAGGCTGGAACAGGCTGACCAGTGAGGTGGTGGTTGCCTCATCCCTGGAGGCATTCAAGTTTGGATGGGGCTCTGATCAATCTGATCCTGTTGAAGATGTCTGTGCCCATTGCAGAGGCATTGAACTAGATGACTTTTAAAGGGCTCTTTCAACAACAGCTGTTCTATGAATATATGATTCTATGCTGTCTGAGTCCAGAATGTGAAACTTGTTATACCGAGAAATTAAGGAACACTATATATTGAGCACTCTGTTATGATACATTCAGAGAAATATACTTACTGTTTATTAAAAAGCTTCACCAGACACCTGCCTTAGGATGCTTTTTTTATTATATCACTGCTGTTAATAATCCGTAGGGAACGCAGAAAGGGAACCCATTATTAATACAGTAGCAGTGGGCCAAAGCAGTAAGAGATCATCACAATCATCTTGCATAAAAAAATTGCTTTATACTGTAAAATTTCCCTTACCAAATCACATTCTTGTTCCTAGATACCATGCAAGGGAATTTAAAAAGAAATTGTTAACATACCTATTGTGTAAAAAATGTCCAGAATATGAAGAGCTATGGAGGGAGTTTCTTGTTTGGTTATGGAACTGGAATGCATGTTTTTATGGTGTACAGTCACAGTGTGCAAAGGTATTAACCAATTTATCTTCCTAGGGGAGAAAGATTCAGTGCACTTTGTGATTAAAGGATAGTGCTATGTAAAAGTAATTAACTTTTAATTTTTCCTAGTAATTTTTCCTTTGATCCAAATAAGATTCATAAAACAAATAGCAATATTTCTATATGTATCAAAATACTTTGGTTATTTAATACAATTTAATATCTGCTTGAACATTCATCTCCTATGGATACTGAAAACAGATGTAGAGAAAAACAACTAACACTGGAATACTTGAGAAAGCTGGAAATATGGGTTATACAAGTTATTCATGAATTTCATTTGTTAACATCTTAATCACTTAAACAACTAGAGTACAAAATGTCAGTGGTTCTGTGCAAAATAAAAATATTCAAAGTTTTAGAGTATGTGATCTCTCATATAATCTCAGTATTTATCTATGCTCCAACTTGGTAGCATGTCATACAGACTACTGTTACCACAGTGATTTCTACTATACTATCAAGCACATTCTTTTAAAAGAGCCACTGTCACTGCTAGTTTCCGTTTGTTTTTTATAATCAATGCAAATCCAGCTAGTCAGGCTATTTTGTTTCTTTGCTTTGGCAGACCCAACCTAGGTTTGGGCTTAAATCTGTTTCTTGGCTTGAAAATGGCAGTTTTTCTATCTGTTAGCACGCCTTTATTAATTTTCTGATGGTCTTCTTTCAGTATAAACGTTGATTAGAAGGTATTTTGTGAGCCCAGTTACAGATCCACAGATCTGCATTCACAGAAATATTTTGTGGGAGAAAATTCCTGTACATTACAAAAAAGTGAGAATTTATAGAGATAAGAATTTAAACTAGGATAATTGGAGAGTAAAGGTCAATGATCATAGATTATTACTGTAGGTTAATTCAAAGTACCCATAACAAAGTTGATTTCTAACTGCTTTTTAAGTAGAAAATCAAAATATGTTTATTTTTTCCTTATTTTTTTTAAATTAAAAGCTTTTATCTCAAGTCTATGTAGAATAATATTGAGATTTTTCTTTTAAGAGATAAAAGATAATAATTATCTTTTTTTTTTTAAGTGATAATAAAGTATGGATCTGATTGTTAAGGAAATGAGGAAAAACCTGAGTACCCTCAAGGTAATGTCATCAATCACACAAGAGAACGAGAGCAGGAGATGCTGACTTCTCTGCAAATTTGAGATCTGAATTTGCAGCATTTCCAAAAGCTAGTTCACTATTGCCTGAAACAAGTGTTTTTCTCTGTTTCTGGAAAATGGTCTAGGCAGAGAGGAGAAATCTTTGCTAATGAATGGTAGTCTGCTGCCATGGTATGTAACTTATTCGTCCCAATAATAACTCAATACTTCATGCATGTTTTGGGAGCTTAGAGTAATGAAGGAAATGTAAGAAAAAGGTTGCACAGCTCTTGAGCAACGTGCAGCTATTTCTGGATCTAGAAGATGCATGCCGGATACTGTAGTGCAGAGCACATGGTGAGAAAGATTGGGATGCAGATGGGAGTGGAGCTTTTGAGGTGGGAGTTTTGGGACAGAGGTACAGGGACTTAATGCACTGAGGCAACTAAGCAGATACCAATAGGGGCAAGCAGCTAGTAAAGATTCAATTGGCAAGTATTATCTGTCCATTTAGAGGTAAAAGTTCAGATTTCAAATTTAAAAAATTTTGATAGTTGAACGTGACAGAAGAATTAAAACAAATGTATGTGTTTGAAGGAAATCCCTTCTGTTTGTCACTCTGAGTTCAGGTATTTGGCCTTTGATATTACAAGAAGGTTTTTCAACCAACCAACCAACCAACCAACCAACCAACCAACCAACCAACCAACCAACCAACCAACCAACCATTCATAGTATTTTCTTCATCCATGGTTGAGAGGCAAATCCCATGCACTCAAGTAGAAAGAATGTGCTCTGAGAGTATTTGAAAATACTACACTATGACTGCAGAATCGTGAGTTCTGCAGTCATTCTTGACTTTCCTGTTTGCTGTTTTGAAGCTTTTCAAGTCTTCCTGGGCTTAATTTTCTCCTATCTACCCTCTGCTCCCTTCTTAAGTGTCTAATTTGGCACACAGTGTCAGGTAGGTTCTTCTGACAGCCATATACCCCTATGGACTTTGACTTGATGCTTCAACTCTGGCACGTAGCACTCTAGATTTTTCAAACTTCAGGTTTGAGGTAGGAACAATTGATACAAATTTCGACTAGTTTTGGGTCAGTCTGCTTTCTCCCTTCTAGATTTCTAAATTCTTTCATTCATTTGTGATTTTGGAATTGTAAAATAATTAATCAGTTAATTAATTGCTCATTTCCAAAAATATTGAGCAAATATCATCCTGGCTTTTTGGTCAAATGATCAGTTCTTAAAATAATTTTCAGATACGTTAACAAAGATAGTGGTGAATATTGGCAAGTTACTTTGGCAAGGGAATGTCAATGCATGGCAAACAGAGACGTTAATAAACTGCTTACAGAAAACAAAGGCAATGGCATGGAACCACTTAGCTGGAAATGAAGGAAGAAAGATCATCACTAATGATACTTGGAGATATTATTTACCAGGTAATCTAACCTTAAATTTATTTATTTTATCAGTGTTTAGGCTATCAATCATATAAATTTTTCATTTCACTGTAGGTATTAGGACAATTTGTTTCTGAATAATAATAAAAATTAAAATGCAATAGTATATTTAATTAACACAGAGCCACAGGGAATATACAGCATAATCTAATCTGTGAATCAATGGAATACAACAGTTATAGATGCTATGCACTTAGAACCAAGAAAAATACTTGTAATTTACAATTATCACCTTGGAAGCACTTGCACTTTTGCAATCAAACCCCATGTGGCTGATTTTAAGGACAAATACATGCATGTCAAACCAGACCCTTCAAAGATTCTTCAAACAGAAAGAATTGGAAGGGCAAAAAGTAAAACAAAAATAACTAAAAAAGTAAGCAAGAAAAAAATTAAAAAGCAATCACTGACCACCAGTAGACCAATGCCCAGCCAATTCCTTTACAAAAACTACTTTGGAAGAACTCCATCCCTAGCTGTATTGCTGAGCATGATATTAGATTCTTTGGAATGCTGCTTTGGTCAGTTCAGGTGAGCTGTCCTGGCTTTGTCCCCTCCCAGCTCTTGCCCTGTGCCAGCCTTCCTGCTGGGGTGCAGTGAGAAGCAAAGAAGGCCTTGACATGGTGAAAACTCTGTTCAGCAATAGCTAAAATGTTGGTGTGTTATCAACACTGTTTTAGCCAAAAACCTAAAACAAAGCACCCTACGGGCTGCTATGAAGATAATTAACTCCATCCCAGCCAAACCCAGGAAATGGCTGAACAAGCATGTTCAGCTGTTTTGCTTCTAAGCTTTTGAGTTCTTTGCTTTCCAACTAGAAAAATTGGAAAATCTGTGGGTTTCCCAGTTTTTGTTGGCAGCATTGAACAGTGGGAAAGAACGGTCTAATCTTAGACTACTATATACCAAATTTAAGAAGACATGAATATTTTGAAATTTCAATTTAAAATTTCTATTTTGTTAAGCCTTTTGTTAAAGGACATAAGTTGACATAAGTGTAAAACAAGTCGAGCAAAAAGGGAAATGTAAAAGTCTGAGATGTAATTTCAACCAAACAATTTTTTTAAAATTTAGCATAACCTGCTCAAAATAGTAAATCTCACGGAAGTCAAATCTGAATTTTGCAAAAGTAAGTATACAATAAAACATCACTTGAAGCCCAAACGACTATTTTTGTTTATACGCAACTGAATAGCGGAGCAAGACTTTAAGAGAGACTTTATTTGAAGGTTTCTCTAATGCTAGATGCAGTTGTTTCCTGCAATAGCATGCATAAGGGATAACATGTGTGTAGCTTTCTGTCTAGAGTCCTTCCTGATTACAGTTGCTGTTGTTTGCTAAAGCCATCTACAAGCCACAATCAACAAGCAATTGTAGCACGGATCATAAGACCTTTGAGCAGAACGATTCAGAATGGACAGTTGGCTTAAAACATGCTTAGAATATGTTTATTTAATTTTTTTTTTTCTTCTGGAGACCCATAAATTCAAAATTATCAAGTTATGTTTTTTTTTTTTTTTCTTCTGAGGGATCCAGAAACAGCCTGCACAAATGAGGACTGGGACAATGCTCTTATTTTAGGCTTTTGTGACCAGCTGATAAATTCATATTCCTTGCTTGATTTGGATCAGTGGTTTGGTTATACATTTATGAATTATTTTTGCTGTATACTGCCTGCATATCTTTTCTCTAACATGAACAATACTGCATTCCACATGTGGTCTTAAAATTTTTCACTTCATTAGCTTGCTGATTTGAAATAATTGAATAGAGATGTACCTTTATTGCCCCATGTCTAATGAAAAGTTATATCATGGAGCGAAGAGAAGATAGGATCTGAGTCTGGGCCCTTGCAAGTTTTGAAAACAGTCTTTTAATCTAAGGTGTAAAAATTTAGAATGCAAGCTAATCCTTTAAATTACCCCTTATTAATGAGAAATTGGAACTTCTAGACCTCTACATTACTGTAGAAATCAGCAACATATTAAAAAACATATTAGGCTTGAGGAAATTTGAGTCAAAGATTAAACTCTTTCTGGAAAGTGAATGCATAAAATTTTGGTCTAAGGATATTATTTTATTAAAAAATTATCAAGAGCAAAATATATATACAATCTTGTGTTAATATTAAGCTATATTTAAATGAAATAATACACAACTATTTAGTTTAGATCAATTTATATGACAGAAAAAAATTGGTCATTGAACTTTTTGAAACATTTGTCTTGTTTTCTATACATGCTTCTGGTTTCCTGTATTCATGGATAAATACCTCAACACAGGCAAACTGAAAGGTATTTTGGAGACAGACTTCAACAGAATGAAAAATGTTTATACGAAGTATCTTAAATGTCATTGAAGCTTTTCAAAGGGGGCTGTGTATAGATTTCAATGCAGGAAAAGCTAAAAATAAATGAATTTTTAAGGTAGCAAATCAAAATAGAAAACAGCTTAATACACCTTTGAAAAAGGCAAAGATATAGTTTGCACTCCCCTAAAGTAAATGTTTAATTCTCCTATCTGTATAGTTGCCTTTCTGGAAAACAGAATAAATGACTCTTCTTTCCCAGTAAACCTGTGCCAGATGTAAAAGACAAAGTGTCACACTTCATTGTTTCCATGGCATGAGCAGCATCTCAACTAAGTTGTCACTGTTCATTCTGAACAGGCCTTTCCACAGGTCTGACTCATTGCAGATTTGAATTGAATTATAAAGACACTGAGGCTAGTGGTTAGCATAAATCAATATGAAAGGCTAGAAAACCTGTTTTTCTCAAAAATGGTCACTAACAATGACAAGCTAATAATTTAAGACAATGTTATTTAAATCTAATTTACATGATATCTTTATATATATGACAGCTTGATCCTGTGTGGTTTTTTTTTTTTTTTTTTTTTTTTTTTTTGCAATAGAGTGATATGTTTGTTTGTGTCATTTCTAAAGAAATTCCTGCTACTGAGTGGGTATGGAAAGCTATAATTTGTGAGCACATTTTGCAACATACTATTCATGGGGAAAATCACTGCATGGAATATTTAATTTTTGATTATTTGGGGAAAAAGCTATAAGAAAGGATCCCTATAAAAGACCAAGGATGTTTTATGATGGCTGTTTGTTTCAAAATGCAGTTAACAGTAAATAAACCACAGTAACAACTTAAACAGTATTCTGTAATAAGAGAATAAATATTTATGTCGTTCAGTAGCAATGTGGTAATAAAGGGAAACTGGTAAAGAATAAGAGATAAGCACATTGGTGTGTAAATACAGAAGTAATTATGAATGTGTGAGGGAACAGCTCAGAAAGCTCTTGCTGTGGGGCCTCATGTCGTTACTGGCTCATGTGCATTTATCTCCCACACATGTTAGATACATCCACTCAGAGAAGAACCAGTAAGAGGCTTGAAGGACAGTTTTTGATTCATCTTATCTGAGCTCTGTAATGAGGAGGAAGAAAAAGGACAGATTCCAAGGGCTTTCCAGCCTACTTACTTTGAATCAGTCTCTACATGTGCCTTTCTTTTTTACTATAGTGGCAACTATCATACTAACTTCAACAATCTGACTCTTCAGCAGTAGGAAGAATTTTTTGAATTTTTGTATGTTCTGAATCCCCTGTAAACCTTTAGTGGGCAAATTCTTTACAGATATTTTCAGCATACCTCCAAAACGTAAGCAAGAAATTTTCATAAGTGTAAGACTAATTTTATTTTTTATCAATGAGTATGTATTGGCTTAATGAAAATTAATTTCTAGTTTAGGGAGTAAAATCTGTTTAGCTGCATCCATGAGTCACTACTTCTATGTCACTTGTTTCCTGTTAATTATTTGAGCAGTCATTGCCAAACATCAATGCCTCCTTTTTCTGAAATGTGTGAAAAGTAAAAAATCCAGACAAAATGTATGGTTTGCTTTTTTTTGAAGTGGGTGCAGGTTGGTGTTGCTGAAAATGACTAATACCTCTTTGTATGCTTCTGTTTTGTGCATCATCTCCAGCAGGGCTGCTGAAATAAGATTTTAATTTTTCTCTAAACGAAAAACAGTTAATGAGGTTCACCTGCAGGAAGTCATTGAGGATTATGCAAGAGTATTTAGGAATGTTGAATATGTGTGTTTAATGAGGAGCAGCAGGGAAATCTGACCTCTTTTGAATAGCACTTTCAGCATACAATTAATCTCATTTTCAGGAAGATGGTAAAGGCTGCTTACAATAACAAACTCAGAAGTGACAATTTCCTAAAGGAAATTAATTGTAGGTGAAATTGAATCAAACTCAGTGAATGGGATTCAGCTGCCATGATGTAGGTGCTGTGAGATATATTGCCTCCAGCCACAGTTACAAAAGCACTTGCAACTCCAGTGAGTCCTTAGCCTCTACAGTTTGCACCCTAAGAACAGGCAGCAGATGCCTGCTTTCAGACAACTGAATCTTGCTTTGTGTCTCCCTAAAATTCCTCCTTGCAAAATTCCTCAGCATTAACATTTTAACTATGACTGCAAATAAACTTGAATTGCTGGGCTGATGAGCCCAAAAATAAAAACCAAGCCAAACATAAAAGACAATTTAAAAAATCAATGAAACCAGTGCAACATAACTGACCCCTTGGCTCATAATTGTCGCTGAGGTTTTGCTTCTCTTCTATGGCCAACTCTTGCACAAGAGTTTAATGCTCCAAGAGGTGATTTTTTTTGGTCGGAAGTACTACCCAAAAGTTAAACTGTAAGTAAAAACTAGTAATGAGGTGGGTTTTTTTCAACATCAATAATCTGTTGCTTTGTTCAAATATAAAAATTATTTAAAGTTTTCTAATATTTCAAAAGGATGGGCAAAAAAGGATACTTCAAAACAGCAAAATTCATGGTAATATAAAGACCTAAATGGAAAAAAATAAACCCAAAGAAAATCAATCATGTTGCTCTTTGATATAGAAGAAATGTGTTAGGGGCCTAGAAATGTAAAAATATAGCTGTGTTTTGACCATCAAAATATTAAATATAATTTTCTTTGACCTTTTTATTCCATTAATTTTAATAACATGTTTCAAATGTACTGTGTGGCACTAAAGGCAAATTTTTTAAGACCTTTATCTGTCAACTGTGCTTGAAAAATACTAAATATTTTATACAAACTATATAACTAGTGAGCAAATACATCTTTTCACAATAAACATGAAATGGAGAAAATTTAAATACCAGATTCAGAGAGATCCTCTCTCAGCATACAAACCACCTGTATTGCATGAAGCTGTCTCATGCAGATATCACAAGTTCACACCATCAGAAAGAAGAAAAATTCCTCAGCTCCACAAAGAAAATGTATATATAGCTTGTAATGCTACTGGATTTTAAGCCACCTCAGGTGATGGCAACCTATATCCACTGTCTGCAGCACTGAAATCTCCTTCTTGTTTGTTTTCCCCAATTCATACCTCTGCAAAAAAAGTGACAATTAGCACTGAATACTTTAACACTTGCATCAAGTAAGGCCCTCTAGTTCTTGTGAGTGAGGAAACAGTGAATAAGAAAATGGTACCCACCATCTGCATGACATATATGTTTTTGCAGAATTCTACCTTACTTCAAGCTGTCTCTTTACCAGGTTGAATTATCTTTTCCTGTTCACTCATTATGTGAAATATTTCATACAGTTTGTTGCCATCCTCTCTACTTTTCCCAGATCTATTACATAACTTTTGAAATGAGCAGGATTTGGTTCAGATTTGGTTCAGGTACATATGGGTGCCAAGTCCCCAAACTCTCCTTTTAGCCAAAAGAAGTAAGCAGACAAAACGAGCAAACTGATAAGCTGCAAAGGACTGATTAAAATTGAGATCTATTTGCATTTCTTCTGCACCTATTGGCTTCCACATCTGTTGGCTTCTACACATAACTGTCTAAATCTTGAACTTCAGTTGTTCCCTCTCCGCCCTGCCCAAACTCCCTCCCCTGTGGAGGGGATTAAAACTATGTGCAGTGTGCCAGATATTGCCATGAAAGTAAAGCTTCCACCTTATACACTATTACAGAGTATATCTTTCAGTTTTGTAAATAAAAAAGAAAAGCAAATACTCTGGTCATGGATTATGGTATTCTGGTTAAAGATGTATCTGTTTGGCCATGCACTAGAAAAATATATAGAAGAGGGAATAAAAAGGAAGAGTTTCTTTGTATAAGATAACAGTTAATATTTAATCCAAATACAGGGTTCAGATAAGGTACAGTGCATAACTCTTGTTTTCTGCCGAAACAAATTTACATTTTTCTCAAGAGGTTTCTAATTCAGTAATTAAGACGTAATTATCAAATCAGCGAACAACATTTTAGAGCGTAATTATCACATTAGCTAATAACTTCTTAGCATCTAGACTCTTAAAACAGAATGTCTGCGTATAATTGAAGATCAATATAAACCCAAACTCTGGATACCTCTAGTGCTGAATTTCGGCATGTAGATGGAAACAGAGTGAAAGTATATACTGGGGAAGAATCCTTTGCACATCTAGATGGCATTTTGGTCATTAGGAATATAAACACCTTCCCTCTCGTGGAAAAAATTAATTGGCTAATTATTAAGAAATACAAGTGACAGTCAAATTTATTGCAAATTAAAGAGGTGTGTAAGGTATCCAGTATCTCTATGCTTCAGATCAAATGTTTTTACCTTCTGGTTGCGTATGACACTTTCCCCCAGACCCTCCAATAACAGTACTGCAGGCTGTGAATTAAACACTGCTGGTTTATCACTGGAGACGTGAATCAGTATCCGTGATAGGCAGCATACTGAAACAGACCCTCTTGTGCCTCATTAACATTTTTACTTCTTTACTTCAGGGGCCCACTGGAATATTTTCTTCACAGTTGTGCCATAAATTATTAGTTTCTGAAGCACTCAAATTTCATATACATTGTCATGCTTTTTATTGATATTTATCACATTAATTAAATTACTTTAGAAATATGAATCACTGGCAAAATTTGTGCATTTGATGTTAAGATTTAGAAAAGAATTTAAATTTGTGTTTCTTTTATTTATGGAATTGATATAGTCAATTTCCTTCATTTTTTTTGGAGAGACATGTCTGAATTTCTTTTGCTAGGCTTGTTTGCATAAGTCATATTGAGATTTTATTTATCTTGGGTCACATTACAAAGTGTGTAAGCTTCACTATTGCTGTAACTTATGAAATAGGCAAGTTCAAGAAATCTGAACCAACGTATTGTTAAAACTTTAAAATTCAATCTGCTCAATTTAGCAGCAGAAGCACCTAAAATCTCTGCTTTTGAAAAGAGACTGTTGTTTTCAACTTTCTCTTTTATCAACACTAGCACTTAACAATAACACTGAAGATCCATCTCTTTCTTACTTCTTGGCATTTTTATCATCAGCACCTAATATTATTTGTTTGGTCATACTATTTGCTTGTTTCTGCATTCAGAGTACATCCCCCCCTCTCCTCCCTTTATTTTTCCTTCCATGGCTGAAGAATCAAAATGATTCATTGAGAGAATACAAGGATACCCATTTTTTACAGTCCAAGTTCGTACATCAGGGAAGAAATAGTGAAGATTTTTCTAAATAACATTCAATAACCCACATTGGTCTTCTGAAAATCACTTCTAAGTATCTAGAACCTTACACTCATGGTAGCAAAACCATATTTTAACCAGGGTAGAAGTACTTTTGACAAAAGTGATTTTGATGAGATTGTTGATAAGATGAAAAGATAATGACTTAATTTCTAAGCAACTCTCTGATGTAAACATTTTTGGGAACTGAACATTTGAGTACTGAAGTGAAACATTAGTAATTTTAACAGTATTTGTCACATTTAAAACTCATCTATCAGTCTGATTTTGAAAGGTTTTCTTTTGTTCCTTGTTTTTTTTTTTTAATCTTTGAAGATTATTATACATTTTCCTGGTATTTCACAGCATTTCTATAGTAATTATTTCAAACTTTCAATTGTAATACAGTCAGAGAACACTTTGGAAAGAAGTAAAAATGCCTCAGGCAGTACTGAAGAAAATCTGTTTCAATGGCTTTAAGGGCAAAATAAAAACAATAAAGAGTTAATGCATTGTAATATGGCAGCAGTAGGAAGTAGTAATGAATTGCTATTAAGTAAGGGAAGCATGATGCAGCAAACTAAAAATTGGAAAGTATTGTCCTGAAATATAAAAATAACAACAACAAAAAAAAATTCTCACCTTATATAAGTACTAAAAAAGGGGATTGTTCATATTTAAAATTCATACCACTCATAGAATTATACTGGTGCTCTGCATCTGTTACACAGATGTATGTATGTGCATATATATATATATATATATATATATATAGTCTAGGTATGTCTTTTATCCTTTTTCTTTTCCCTTGATTAAATTAGATAATAAGAATTGCTTCAGGTTACTGAAGGAGTCTATGCATGGAAATCTTAAGAGAAGAAAGAAAAATATGAAAATGCAGTTTTTGAACTTGCTTAAATCACTCAAATATTAACAAACTCCTGAACATTTATATTTTATTTTAGCATTAAAAGAAAAAAAATCATCCTAAAGCTGATGATAACCATTTAAACATTTAATTTCTGAAAACGATTCTGCACAGGGGTCCAGTCACTATAATTTCACTTACTTTATTGATGGTGACAGCATCTGGCAGGCCTTAGGTCGGGCTTTTTTTTTAATTTATCCATTTGCAAGATTCAAATTTTAGTCTTTTGTGACCACAAATGAAATTTTATTGGCTTTCTTTAATGTCTAAAGTCCTGGCAATGAGTATTCTTAAAGTTTAGTTTAAGAAAGAAATGGATTTTTTTATGACGTCTTCCAGTTCTAAGCTTTTGTGAGTACTTTTAGGAAAGTTTTTGTTCCTTGATATTTTTGGAAAGAGGAAATGGACCTTATTCATTTTGAGGCTTTAGATAGGCTTAAGTGTGAGAATTTGGGTTTTAATTTTTTTCCTATTGAAAAAAATTGCATATTTTGTGATTCTCATTTGCTGGATCCTGCAGTGTTTGGTTTGTTGCTTTTAAATTACCTACATGGTCTTAGCAGGGTGAGTGAAATTATCTGGATAACTGGGATTTGACCCTGAAGGTACTTCTGGCTAGCACATGCTGATATTTGATGTTGAAGATGCATTAGAAATTACCTAACCAGAAAGGGCAAGCAGAAGGAGACCTGACCATCTGACACCAGTCTGTTGAGATGCACTGGTATTGTGGCAAGAATCAAAGAATTAAGTAAGAAACCAAGTTGGAAGCTACAGACTGGGACTGTTGATTACTCAGGAAGAAAACCTGAGTCCTGGCCCTGAATTTCTCTCCCATGTAAGCATTTTCTACAAGAAATTGATTGGATAAGAAGCAAATAATCTAGAAATTTTGGGCTGGCCTCCTCTTTTAAAACTAGCAGAGGCATATAGAAATATAAGATAATTTCAGGGTTACTCTTGTTTTTTGGATCTTGCAAACTGAAAATTCCTACGTGGTAGCCTATCTTCAGTCAAAATTGAAAATTATGCCACATGTAAGTGTGCTGTCTGCTGTTTAGGACATCATTCTGAACACCGTATATAATGGATTTTGTTTTCTGCTTTATAGGCAAATGCTTTAACAAGTTTTCTTGAAAAAAAATGAATAATCACTTAATCACAAGCAGTATATTTTTTTGAAGTTGTCTTTCCATGTAAGCTGCACATTTAGCTTTTACTAATTGTCTTCTGACTTCTTTGAAGTTTAAGCCCTTTTCTGTTTCATCTTTAGATGTCGAGAGATCCAAGCATGAGCTTCTTATAATGCAGTATAAGAAGTATAATCTCTACCTGCTTGGATGTCTTTAGTTCCTGGAAAACATTTCTGTTTTCCAGGAATTTTGAAGTGATTTCTGGTACCTGTTGAACCATGGTCGCTGTGAATTTCTTTCAAGAAATTAGATAGGCGACTTTTCTAAGCTCTGCTTGAAACATTGAGGTAAAATAAATTTGACATTCTTTCCTGACTCTTGTTTACCTTATTAAAGCAAAACTGAAAAAAACCCCCTGAAACCCACAAAACACAAAAACCCAAACCAAAAAAAATATCCCCACATTTTTCTCCAGCTTTTGCATATGCACATATTAGTAGTATGTACTACAATATTGTAGGAGTTAAGTTCAAAATGCATTTACTTTTTTTAATGTTAATTTATTTCTTATAAGTGAGTCACTTTTATTTTAAAAGCAAGTGAAAACCTGGATACAATTTCCTTCATTGTGTGTGTATGGTCTGGCTTCTCAAATGAGATTCCAGACACAAACTAATATTTAAGATGACAAATAGCATGCAGCATAATGGAAAATAAAAATCCTGGCCTGGATGCAATATTATTAACATTTTTCTATGGTCTTTATGATGAGGTTAGAGAACTGGTTGTGTCAGTATTCTAATACATTTTATGACTCTTTTTAGAATGAAATTAAATAGTTTTTGATTTGTCTATCTTTACACCTATAAGTAGAGCAGTTAGAAGCTGGTAACCTCCCAGTAAGTAGCCTACAAACAGATGTAAAACTTTCATGAGCATCAATATAAGAGTATTTCTGTCAAATTTAGGCATTTAAGTTTGCATATTATCTTCTTTAAAGAAGTTTTGGAGAAAAAAGTTTTCTTCATGGATATTGAGAAGCTTGTTGTCTGGATACAGACTGTCTCTAGAAAAAAAACAAGGGAAAGAAACAAACATGTTGTTTTAAGGCAGTTCGAAACATTTTGTTACCTAAAGGAAGGAAAAGCACTTTTTAGCAAAATCTCCTGAGGCCATTTTTGTAGTCAGACTTAATTTATTACTTTGTTTCCTTTTATTACTGTGAATCATGAGAGGCTAATTATTATGTGAGTATGATAATTACATTGATATTATCAAGAGTATTCTGTAATACATTGCTTAGCATGTCAGAGAAAGCTAATGTACATGCCTTAAAGTAGGAAGAACTCTTATGGACAGTACATTCTAACACTGCAGATTACTGTGTTCAGGTATTGTTATTTTATCTGTCATCCTTACTTGTGCTCTATTGATATTCTGACTGAAAGGAGTAATATTCGCAGAGATGCTATCAAAAGCAGTATTTTATAAGTATCCTGAATATTTCAGCCTAGTAATATTTTTAAGCTGTGTATCATTTATTAATTTTCAAAGCATATTTGTGCTGATGAAAGGGAAAATTCTGATGTGTCTTATTTGTCACATCTGACTTGAAGATGTTAGAATCCATCCAGTTACATTTAAAAAACTTTGAAGATACTTATCATTTTTATACCCTTAGCTTTTAAAACCTTTTTCACCAGTTTTATAAGGTAAGGAAAATTTTGTTCTAATGAGATCCACAGTTACAATTTCCTCATAACATCCCTTATTATTTCCCTACATTTAAGAAAGACCAACCAAACTGTTTCTCTTTTGATATTTAACATTAACAATATAAACATAACATTGACTGATTATTTAGTCTATTCCTTATTGTGCAATCAGAAAATATACAGTTTTGTCTTAAATCAGTGGATAATTCAAATCCTTTTTAGGATTTGAACATGCCTAAAAGTTGTCAGTTTCATGCAACTACACTAAAATGTCAATCTAAATATAACTTGGATGCTGAAGCTAATAGTTCTATGCATTTTATACAGCAAAATTTGTAGGATCCTGTGATCATGGTTTCATACACTGATTCCATGAATGCCTTTAACGGAAATTATATCTCATTTGAAAACATGTTATATTTTCCAATAATTGTGCCTGTATCACAATGTCGAGATGTTTTGGAATGAAATATTTAAGAAAATCTTCTTGTCCAATACTGTGCAGGAAATCAGTAGCAATGAAAGTAAACCCCTGAAATTCCAGACCCTGCTTCCTTCCTCCAAACCATATGTGCACTCAAAATGGATAAAAGTTTCTGCTGAAGTGTGCTATCTTTTTCCGCAGTGCTGTATCCACATAAAACCAGCTTCAAAGTCAAATAACCAGCATCTTCTTTGTCAAGTAATCCTTTTCAACTTCTTCCTGTTGTGAGATTGAGAAACCTTTCAATGTAATTTTGAAAAGAAGTAATAAAAATGTGGTATTGTTCAGATTCACACAACTGTATTCAAAATCTATAATTCCATAAACTACATTACTTTATGGAAAACGTTGTAATGTTCATTTTTAACATCTTGTTTGAAAATGATTCAATTTCTTAAATCCTGTTCTAGACAGAAATAAGTGGCTAAGATGTAATTTTGTTCTGTATTTATAGGAAGCACAAGTCTAAGCTGTCAACCTTTAAGGAGTTCTTTGAACCACTTCTATAGCTTTCGAATCCATAACAGGACCTGAAAGAGGATTATCAGTACAGTGCATAGCACACTTGATTAGGACTAAAATGCCTTCAGCCAGCAGCCTCTATCAGCCCCTGTAGCTCAGCCCCTACCGTGCCTCCTCCTTGCAGTAGGGTACATGCCGTGTCAGTGATACCGGGATTTTGGGATGAGCCTCTTCAGTGCCTTCTGGCTATACCTCTACGGGAGAAGTGTAGTCCATTCACACTTCCAAAAAGCCATCATCCCTATCTCTGTAAATGTCTATAGTGTAATACCATCCTCTGAACTCTCAATAATGGGCTTTTAAATTATTATCTTCTCCATGTGGTACCTCCTTGCACAATCATTGGCTCCAATTACCAAATGGCCAATTTCGAAATTGGAGCATGTCAGATATAAGCATATATTTGACAGAATTGCTTGCATTCTGTCTTGAAGAGAAAAGAACCTTTCTTTTCAGAAAAGTTGTTTATCACGGATACCAGTTACTTCTTTTTCCCAAATTTTGCAGCTAATTGAACAAAGCCTGTCTGAGAGTTCATGTTTTCTGAACATAAAATAATAAAAAAAAAGAGATTTTGATTTGTCATATCATGATTAGATCTGGGCAGCATAACTCTTAGATTCAAAGAACTGAACTAAGGCGAGGAAAAAGAAAAAGAAATTTAATTCCAAACTTCATATAAATTTAGTAGTAAAATTTAAATATATTTGTATGATTTCAAAGTAAAATGGTGGGAAGAATTGTTACTGGGCTTTAAAATAAATTTTTCTCCAGACTCTCAGTCCAATTTTTAATGTTACTTAAGAAAGAGGTTTACATTGGTATATTTAAAGAGTTACTGTATCATTAAAATATAGTGTTCATATCACATGTGACTGATGCTAGTTTTTATAATATATTAATAAAGAACTTCATAACTGTCATTAAATTTGTGCAGATTGGTGCATGTTGATAATATGCTTAAAATTTTAAAAAATGTATAGCTATTAAAAACTAGTGTATGTGCAAGACCTTTATCCAGATGGTTTGATATTAGAAAAAAAACAACTTAATTTTATATCTCCAAACAAGGAAATCACAGTTGAAATTAAGATTAATGTTACAGTTTCCATAATTTGTTAATGTGAAAGATGTTATGTGTGAATGATTTTTGAATTTTTGTATCCTGGTTTCACATTTAAAAACCATGCAAGTTTTAATTCTGTGCATATAGTTCATACATTTGCAATATCATTAGAACTAGTTATTTTAGGCTAAGTAATTTCAAGTAGTCTGCAAGCTTCATAACGACTGTTTTGATAGACTATGGTCTGAGTTAATGTGGCCTTCTGTTACATCTTTAAGGGTTTAATTTTTCAGAAGGCACAGATTGCAAAATAGCCTGTAGCTGTAATTAGATGGCATTCCTTTCTCCTGAAACAAACAGGTGACTGTGACTCTACTAGAAACAAAGGAGAAATTCTTTGATTTAATATTAGCCAGATTTGCTATAAGCTTGTTTGGAGTCCTACTTGGATAGTTTTGAAGCTTGCTTGAGTGAGGATTTTTTCAAGTAGGTAACAGTAGCTCAGGCTTCATGGTATGCTGCTGTTTCAAAAGTTCTCTAAATGGAAGAGAAGGAGAGATTTCCTAATAAGTCATTCAGGAATTTCTAGTTATCTAGTGATTCATGCAGTTAGGCAGTCTTGTTATTTCTGCTGAGTTTTGTCCTTTCTGCTGGGTTTTTATATGGAGATGATAATACAAAGCACACAAGATGGTGATCTTCAAAGGGGAGCCTGTTGTGGAATGGAAATGGAAAACTGAATCATTCAGAGGGTTAACCTATTGTTTGTGAGATTAGGTACTTTAGAGTAGGAAATTTTTTTAGGGGGGGATAATTTTTGCCAAGATGTGTAGCAAGCTGACTTTTTTCTTCCTCTGGATTTTGTGTTTAAGAAAATTATTTGAAAACTGGGGAAAAGAGGATGACTTGTAAACAATAAATGTCGATTCTACTACTGTTTTTTGATGGAAAATGCAGAGTTTTTAATTTAAACAATTTCAGGATTTTTTTTTTTACTTTTATAATTATAAACTATTTTAGATTTTCTTTTTCCTTGGAAAATAGTAAGGACATCTACATTATATCCTTTTTAGTAAAATATTACTATCCTTTTTTCTTTAATGGTTTGTGAAGGAACAGTTATTCCATCAGTATTACATTAATTGATTTTTTCCTATTTGTTATGGTAAAGTAACTTGGTCATATAAAGGTTTTTTCGATAGACACAATTGATGAAAAATCCTAGTGGATTTTAGGTGCATTAAAAGCAGTTATTTCATATCAACATTAATAGGAAATTTGAATTATGCCAGCTGTCAGTTCAAAGATGAAGTATTTAAAGAATATTTTTTAATTGCTGTTACTTATCTGGCTTGGATTGGCATGTCTGAAATGTTCCTCATCACTATGATTCTTCAGGTGTTGATCACTCCCAAAATTCTAGCGAGCTTTATCTAAGTGGTTATTGTGACAGTGAAAACTGGAAGTGCTCATCTATACAGCTATCACCTACTGTACACAGCCTATAAAACTTCATGGGCTACAGATTGAGCTGTAGATACGTGATCCCATATTCCCTGGAGTCACTGTTATAGGGCAGAGACAAACTGCCTTATCATTAACACTATAAATGAAGAAGCCATGTATGAGACCACTGAAGCAAGTTAAGAATAACATACACTTTTTTTTTTACTGCTTTTAACTTTTCTCTTTCTGTTTTGAGGTAGTAGTGGAATTTCAAGCTATTCCTCCAGGATGTGCTGCTGGTTGCATCTGAGAACTAATGTTTCTGCCTACCATAGGTCTATAAACTCTGTTAAAAAAAACCTGCAAATCCTAACACCTGCATTTTTCAAGCTGTTAGACAGAGATAGGCATTGGTTTGGCTGCTTGTCCACATACGAATGGCAAGATTTATGACTCTTCTGTCTGCTTATCTGAAGGCTTGCAGTGCATTCCTCAATTTGATTATTAATAAGGCTATCCTGAATACAAAGTAAAGCAGCAGTAAAGAAAAGCCTGCTTGGGAGGGAGCAACATGACACAATATGCTATGACAGCTTCTGGATACCACCATCCCTTCATAATTGAGTATATCTGAACTGGAAAGCCAATTCTTTTATTTTCCTTTCCATTTCATACAAATGCAATGTAATTAATGGATTGTCTCCCAGTATTAAGCCAGTGGATTTGCATGATATAGTCTTTAAAAATACTCAAGGTATTTTTATTTTTTTTCTATTATTTATGTACTCAGTAACAAATATAGCAACAAAATAGTAAATTTAAAGTTGCTGAATAAGTTTCTATTTCTCATGCAGCAATGGCAAAGCACCATTTAAAACTTCTCATTCTTGTCAATGCTTGAACTCATTTATATGTCTTTGCTGAGCATCCTGGAAGCATCGAATGCATAGACTTCCAAGCAAACATACAAGGTTTCTCCATCTGGAAAATGAGCATCTGTTTTTTAATATATTCTGATATTCAGAATTCAGACGTGTGTGTCTGAACTCCTGGTCTTCTTAGCAGTTAAGTTCAATTTAAACTAGATGCTCAATTAAACAATGGTGTTTCCCCATGTGCTGTATCAGCTGGCCAAAGCTGTATTCACCACTGAGTAACCTGGCATTTTCACTTATTTCACATATTAGTAGGACATGGAGCACTTTTGAGAACCAGTTGATTTGAGTCCCTTAGTGTGAAGGTTACGGTGAACCTACACCTGCCAGGATCCAAAATATTTTACTATATACTTTACTAAACTGAAATGAAAGGAACCTGGCAGATTTTTGACAACCTACAGCTTAGAAAATAGCTAGAAATCTTCAAATATATGGTCTACTTTATGATCCTCTAGGGTTTTTATTTTTAATTTCAGTGTCTACCTGGTGCAAAATGTGAAAATATTTGGGAGCAGAAAATAAGTTCTCCTTCCTCCTAGCAAAATATCCTAATCATAGAACAACAGAAACAGGTTATTTTACTTCTCTTTTTCTTAGTAGTGGAAATATACCCTGAAACAGACAGACCATATATGATACCAGGTTTGTGGTTTTTTTATCACAGGGATAGAGAATAAGTCAGTGAGTGAGGGAAGAAATCACTGAATGGTGTATGTGGGCAATTACACATCATGGCCACTCACAGGACATGTCATCTTCATAAAATTGTCTTACTATTTGATGGACTGTCACTAACATTAGGAGTAACCAAGATAGGCAAGGTCAAAATAAAATTTCTCACTCTCTCTCTCTCTCTCTCTCTCTCTCTTTATTTTTTTTTTTATGATGAGAGTAGTGACTGAATCTTTGACAGGGAAGTCTCTGTCTCAAGGATTTAGAAATTGGCATAATGAAAAATGCAAGAATAAAGAAGGAAGGTTGTACTGAGCTTCAGACAGATGGAAATTAGAGAAGAAATCTTCCAATGTAAAAACTTCAGGAGAACAAAGAAACTGTCATGTTAATTTCTTTTAATTAATCCATTTAGCTTAGGATATAATTAGGATTTCATAATTGTTTGTGTGATACTGGTTTATTCAAATATATGCCTTAAGATGCCTTAAGAAAGCCTATTAAATCTATCTCCAGATGCCTTAAGAAAGCCTATGAAATCTATCTTAATTTTTATTTTGTTTATGGAAATATCTTTTTAGTGTCTTTGAATATCCATACTTATCATTTAACTAATTTTTAGATTTCTGCAACAATTTAAAAATATTTTTCACAAATCAAAATACTATCCTCCTATATGTCACCATTTGAATTGAAATGTTTAGATTCTGTAAGTCTTAGTAGCACAAAACCGTGTCTATTAGAATCTGTTTCCCTGAACAGAGCACTCCATTAACTTCAAAAGCAATAGGTTGCCTTTCATGTTCATATTCCATTATTGTGCAAATAAACATGGTCAATTTTTTATTTTTGAAATGTACTAGGCTTGTATATTTACTGAATACTATCTAAGTTTCTTTAGCTTTAGCTCCTACAGTTTTGTTAATATTGGTTACTGATTGAATACATATATATATATATATATTCTATGCTCAATCAGTTTGGATTTCCCTAGATATTTAAATTTTTATTAAAAGTCTGCCTTTCCCATCATTGCCTCTTTTCCAGTGTGAAATGACTAATGTTTAAATAATTATCAGTCACATCTTATCTCACTGTCTAGGGCTTTTGCTTTTAAAATAATATTATGTGAGCATCTGCTCCTATGGCTCTTGCCAGAACTTAAAAGGCTGATGTGCAGGAAAAAAAAGTTAACACCTCAATTTTGTAGTGAGAAATGGGTTGCTAGAGGAAGAAGATTTGCAAAACCAAAAAGCCTTCTGTGTTTAATACTATCAGTAAATAGTAAATAAACAACTTTTTCCTCTACCAACAGTTTATCTGTTTGGTTACTCACAAGACTGTTTACAAACTTACTGCAGTTTTGGAAGTTTAGTTTGATCCAGCCATGGATATTCAGATTCTCAGAACTTCTTGCTGAGAGAGTAGCAGTGTTGAATAGATATTTTTTAGACAGTACAAGTCCAGGTAGCAACACTACTTTGGAAATGAATAAATACAAGCAAGGAGAGAGTGAATGAGTACCATTTCTTTCAGAGGCACAATACCTAGTTTGTAATTAGTGATCATGTCATGATGGCCATTGTCTGTCCATTAGTATTGACAGATCTCTGTTAAAATGAGGGCTGAAGGGACCATAAGGATGCTGGTCATTTTTCTGAGGCATTCCATGTCACCACAGTAAGGAAACATCTTCAAATTACTTTTATTGTCACAGTATCCTTGGCCTTTCCAGATTCAAGGATAAATTATATTACCCCAAAGTATATATAAATTTACATTCTATGGACAATGATATCTCATTAATGAGAAAAGCTGAAGCACAGTACTGTCTCACAAACATATTTGCTTCATTTAGGATGAAGGTTGGCTCAAGCGTGTTCTAGAAATTGTTTATTATTTGGGGCATATCCTACTCTGGTAGCATGCTTTATTTAGGGATATATACATTGCAGGATAGAGGTTATGTAGGGTGTAGTTTCTTGGATTCCTGTGTTTACTGAGAATGAAGTTAGCATCTACATGCAGTTCAGGGCAAAAGAGCAAAATCCAAACTTTTCACTCAATGTATTTATCAGTTCAGGCAAACAGTCATGCTAAAATATCTCTACATTTCAATTTCTGGAGACAATTTGAGGCATCCCAGTTCTATGCTCCTTTGTATGTTGTATTTTCAGTGAACTGTAGAGTTCATTATTAATGTATTATAAGTAGAAAGCAAGAATCCATAAGTCTGCCTTCCGCCTGCCACACACACATAGGTCATGGAACATCTGGAAGGGACAAATGTATTCATTTCAAGATTAACTATATAAAATATTAACACTAGTGATAGTAGCTATGTAATAATTAAATATACTTCATCCCTCTCCTATTTTGCCTCTAAATTGTGTTGTTAATATATAATGCTACACTTTTTTTTATTCACAATACTAAAATGAGTATTGAATGGAAAAAAGCAACAGGTTTTCTTTAAGGTAAGTTCTAATTGTTGCTGGTTTATTTGTTGCTTGACTCAAAGCGCATCAAAATCATGAGTTGCACTGTATCAGGTTTATTAAATTAAGTACTTCAGGCTGATGAATCTTTTCCAAAAGGATGATTAAAGATGTCATTTTATGCCCTTTTTGCTTACTAGTGGATTTTTTTTGTTCTTTTGTCTTTGTCCCTCTACCAGGAGGCATTTTTGAGTGTGTGGAATCTGGTCCAATGGGAGCAGAAGAATTAGCCTTCAGATTTGCTGTGAACACAATCAACAGAAACAGAACTCTTCTGCCAAACACCACATTAACATACGACACACAAAAGATAAATCTCTATGACAGTTTTGAAGCATCCAAAAAAGGTAACCTTTAGCATATTTAGTTTTTTTAAAGAAGACCTAAGGCTCACTTAGTTTACTTACCCAAAGAAATGTCTATCCAAGGAAGCCATATGCAATGAGACTGACATTGTTGTCACTGACATTAAAGATCTGCTTTATTAAATGTTGTAATGGTAACTGCTTGACAATTACCTAGCCACCTTTTCTCCCACTAACCCTATCTAAACCTATTCTCTTAAATATGTAAAATCTAAAATAAATTTTTCTGAACATTGTGACTAGGGTGTTTTCTGAGACCAGCTCCTTTGGAGTGAGAAATCTGTCTTCAGAATTTATCCAGCAAAATTCCAAGTTCCCCCAAATTCCACTGAACCTGGGATTCAATTTTAAACTTTCAATTACTTCAAGTACATTTTCACAAATGCCTTTATACAGTTAATCATGGACTTCAAAAGGGAAGTAGTAGTTGTAATTGATAAGTAGCAGTTGTATAAGATGTTGTGCACCTTATACCAGCATGGCATAAAAATAAGCCTAAATATTAAGTCTGTGCTTAAGACTATCACTATCAGATACATGTCTCGGCCTGAGTTAAGCTCTTTTCTCCTAACTATAAATTATATGTTTACAGAAGAATTAGGAGTAAAAATTAATTTTGAACAGTTTCCCTAAATTTTAAAATCTTTGGTTCTCAAAAAAAATTTCAAATTTTCAGATTGCTTTACATTTAAGTCAGGGACAACAGGGACAAATTTCTGCATCATTGTTGTATCCTAGGAAGTTCAAACACCAAAAAGTTCAAGAAATATTTATGAAAGAAAGTACAAAGCCTTGTGTCAAAAATCACTAAGACTGAATTTTGCACTGTATTACATGTTCTTTAAAAACATTTTTTTATAAATTGAAGAGCTAATTTCATATGAATGCTGTATGAAACAAGACAACAAGATGGGTGAAAGAATTGGAGGTCAGCCTGTGTTTCTTATGGCAGGTTTCTAGCCTAAATCTGTCAAGTGATCTGGTCCCAACATGTCTCTCCCAAGCATTAAAGACAAAAAGCTTTATACAGTAAGGGATTTTTGGTGTTATAGTGGGCTAAGAGTGAAAACACTAAATACAACGTTAGAAATTATACATAAGGGAAAGCTCCTGTATCATGATTAATGTACATGAAGGACAACTTAAAAGTGGAATTTAATACTAATTAAATGTTCGGCTTAGAACTGAGGGGAAATTTTTCCTGCTTTTACTATAACAGATTAACAGAGTTAATCTTGCTAACCTGTTTTATCTGTTTATTTGACAAATCACTAATTCAAATATATATTCTTATTAGACATGAAAAGAGAGTATCCTTATTTGTGCTGAAATACACACAGTTTGGTCATTGAAAGATGATGATAAATTGTCGTGAAAATTTGTCGTTTTTCATTATGAAAAAATATAGGCTAAATATTTATGCTAAGCAAGATGGTTTCTTTGCAGAGTAGCAAGTATGGTAGAAGAAAAAGGCAAAAATACACTTTTAGTAGGGTAGCTTTGAGTTGTTATTCTAGTGTTTTGGATGATGGGTTAAAGCAGGTTTTGAGAGAGACTACTCTTTCCTTTCCATCTCAGCCAGCAGTGAATAAAACTGCTGAATCTCAATTCTGTTTCTTTCATTCTCCTTTCCTTCTCACCTTCCAAATTCAACTGCTTCCTGACTCCTGCACATGCTGACCTGTGAAATCTAATGGGACATTTTCTTCCCATTCCTGAGGGATGATGTAGACAGCAGAGAAATTTCTCCTGAGGTCTTTAATTCTTTAAATCTTTCCTGAGAAAATGCAACTACTTTTAGCCCTTCCCTGGGGTTTGATAGTCTGAATATTATGTTGCTAATTCTTGTTAGACTGTTATAATGGCTGAAGTTAGAATGGCAACATGCTATTGATTAGACATATTGAATAGATTGCATATATTCCTTTTTCCCACTTGCGTCTTGGATGAGAATGCAACACTTTATTTGTAACTGCTCAGGCTATATCAAAATCCATGTAATCTTCTAGTACTAACAGCTTTTTGCTTCATCAATTCACAATACAGACAACTGCATTTGTGCTTACAGGTGCTTTAGTTCAGAATCGAAGGCTAAAGGTTAACACAAAATGGTTCATTTTATTATGATGGATCTGAAGCAGAATTTTAACAATGAAGTTTAAGCATTTGACTCATTTTTGTGGTTCATTATCATGTCCATTAGTGAGCAGGCAGGCACTGCATCAAAAATAGCCTGTTTAGACCTCTTATTAAAGCATACTTTTGAACTTGAATATAGATGAAATATTAATGTCTTTCTAAAGGTACTATTTGAATAAGCAACCTGAAGTCAAGATGATATTTCCAAGCTACTGTTTCAGTGAAGAAGAATAATGTAAATGCAACGAAATATCCCTCAATGTTCTAGGAAAATTGGTATGCGTCTGATAGAGGCAGTGCCATATTAAATCACGTGTGAAAGCATTGCATTATTCAAATCTCAGAAAGAGGAAAAAAAAAAAGTCCATTGAAAAGCCATCTGGTAGCTATTGCTGTTGTTAGTGATCCCATTTACTGACATTTGCATAAAGCTTGTTGATTACTCTTAGGAAGGGCAATATTAGCATAAATGTTTTTTTATTGAGCTAGTCATTTAGGCAACACACCGAATAGCAATGAAGATCCTGTGTGTCTGACAAGTTTATTTAAACCACTGGTGCTCTGCAGCAATAAAAAGGTGTGCCAGCATAGTTTCTGGAATGCACTTGAAAGACTTAGCAATATTTTCATCAAGTTGAAAAGAATGTGCACAACAATTATATTTGAATTGATGAGAAAAGCAATGCAGCAAGATGTGTTTCTACTGCTTTTTTCCTCAGCTGTCAGGAACATTGATGGTGGAGTAACAGAATTAATCAAACCCCATATAAATACTCATGTCTAGTTTGGTTTTCATTACTTCTCCCTATCAAATGAGTTGTTTTCCTAGAAGACAGGGTCTGTTTTTCAGAGCTGCATATTTGTAAAAGTTATGTCTCTGGTAGTGAAAGATATAGGAGCAGGGCATTGGCCAAAACGCTGCTCTTCAGTATTGATTATTTTTTCCTGCCTTCTTTTTGGCATGTCCTAACAAATATTCAACAAGATGATACTGGAGTGTGCTGTGGGAGATGATACAGACCAGAGACTGCTAATGAACAGTACAGGTAGGGCCACCCTGTATCAGAAAACAGGAAGCTGAGCCACTTGAATACAGCAGTATCATGTCAGTGACTCTCAGGGCCAGTTTTTTATACTCATAGAAGTATAGGAAAACTGAGCACTTCCAGTTTTTAAGAAAGGACGCTTAATTTTTTTCACTAACAGACAGCAATTTAATTTTAGGGAAAATGTTGGTCCTTAAATTTTACTGGCCAACATGCCTATTTCAGGTACAGAAATTCAAATGTCCATTTTCATGAAATTAACTCTGTGCTTGATAATTAACTGTGAGCTACTTCACATGTAAAATTTCTGAGTAATTAGGACCTCAGTAGAAATAGTGTTGGTTGATTAAGAAGTTATTGCTTAAACAAGCTAGATTAGGATACTGTCCTATTTGACCCTTTTCCAAATGTAAGATGCAGTTAAGCACAAACCTGTTTTATTTGTCAGTACTTTTAAAAAGACACACAATTGCTGACCTTTGTCACTTCCACTGACATAGAAATGTTTAATAAACATAGCTGAGCACTATTTAGATGTTAAGAGTCAATATTCATCAGTTTGTAATGAAACCTTGGAAGCATATTCTGAGGTTGGAGTGTGTAAGTGAAAGTGTTACACAAGAAGGGAGCTCTGTCAGTAAGACAGTCATATTTCATGGAGTGCCTTTTGTTTAATATGGATTGTGCAATACCTTCTGGCACACTGCCTTTTTTCCTCTCATCATTGACAGACTTCTGTCTCCTCTTCAGCCTGTGATCAGCTGTCCCTTGGGGTGGCAGCCATCTTCGGACCATCCCACAGCTCCTCAGCTAACGCTGTGCAATCCATCTGCAACGCTTTGGGAGTTCCACATATCCAGACCCGCTGGAAACATCAGGTGTCAGACAACAAGGACTCCTTCTATGTCAGCCTCTACCCGGATTTCTCTTCACTCAGCCGTGCCATCCTTGACCTTGTGCAGTTCTTCAAGTGGAAAACAGTTACTGTTGTTTACGATGACAGCACGGGTAAGGCCAAAGCATCAGACTGTGTGCAGATCTATTCATATACACAAAGAGAGGGAGGAAGGGTGTCACTACTCATATATCATAAAATTAAGGAATCTTTAATAATTTGCAAGAATTTTACTGGTGAGGCAGTGTATAACAAATAATGTGGACTTATTAGCATAAATATTCTCATAAGTATTCTTCAGTTGCTGAATTCTGTGTGTTTGAGCTCACAGCTGTCAATAAATTGGTCACACTCTATCTGTGTTTTCTGCAGAGTCTTAACAGTTGCTAACAGCTATGTCTTTTGATTTTACTTAAAACTTAAACTTGGAAGAAAAATATGGTAAATTGAAAGATAAAGTACTGTGCCCAGTGAAGTAAAAAGCCTAAATTCTGCTGCTGCTTCTGGTGTTGGTTGAGTTTGAAAACAGATGCCATATTTGTTTGGAATTTTAGTGTCTGTTTTTTTCAGATAGAAGTGAAGAAGTAGCCCTGGTTTTAACTCCTAGCAATTGGAACAAAAGGATGTTTGGAGGCTTGTTTGGCAGATTAATTCCAAGAGTTAAAAGTGAACTCCTAACTTTCCAGCTGAAATAGTCTAGGTTGTTACCTTTCCCTTAGCCACCTTAAAATTTGTTTTGCCTTTCAGTTTCACCTTGACAGTGGCATCTTTGAAAAATGCTGTAAAACTTACATTTCATTTGAGGTCTATTGGTGGTTAGAAATAAGACCTTGGTTAAGAGGAAAATATCACTGTAATGGAAGATACAAGGAAGGTATTTGGCCAAAGAAAATATATTAAATCTTATTGGAAATGCTGCTAAATTCTTCCATGCTGGTTGATCCATAACTGTCAGGAAAAGAGCATAGTGAGCCTCAAATTCTTCTCATGGTTCATTGAACCTGAAGGCTGTTGATGTGCTCATTACATGATGCTACTCTCTATCCAAATCTGAACTCAAAAAAATAAGATCAAGAAACAATGTGAGGCTACCTGTTGGGAAGACTAACTCTGCTAGATAAGCAGCAGTTACTACAGCAGGACAGAGCACCTGCTTGTTGCTCAAGCTCAGATAAGATGCATATATAGCTACCAAAAGGTGAGGAGGGAGCAGAGAAGACGGTACATAAAAGTATTTATATCTGATATTTTTCTTTATGCCTTTTAAAAAAATGCAAGGCAGTGACATTTAGAGGTTGCCTCACTACATGTTTGTTGGCTGATGTGACTAAAAGTCTCAAACTTTTGATTTAAGCTTTAAAATCAAACTTCAGCTTTATAGACCTAAGGCAAGCAATATAGCTAGTTCTATTTTTTTTCTCTCTTTTATTTTTTTTTCTAAATTTTTCGTATTATTTTTCTGAAATAGGAAAGGAAGCTAAAGCCTCAAATTTTAACCATGTGATGATAGAAAGGAGTTGTGGTGAGAGAGTTATTAATTTAGGTTCCTGTGAATTGGAAATATTTCACCTTGATTAAAAGCATTTGTAGCCTAACTATTTTTTCAAGAACAGGTTACCTCTTAAAACAATCAATTCAGTTAGAAAATTCATGTTTTAATATTTTGAAACTTCTTTGCTCAATAATTTCAAGTAATTCTCTTCTGTCCAAAAAAAAAGTTAACCAAAAAAAATACTTCATGTTTAATGATCTCTCCATACCCAGAGATGTGTTGTTGACAGCCTTGATAGACCTGATCTCAATAAAGCATGTTTTGAAGCCAGGACATAAATAGAAATGGGAATGAAAATGAAAAAGATTTTCTTGTATATATTGTGATCTACTTGCTCTACTTGTTATTACTGTTAATATTTAAGGGAGAAAAAACCCCAGACATAAACTCCTTTAGAAAAATTTTTAAATAAATTTCACAATGAATTAGTAGATTGAATTATTTAATCTATTTGAAAAGCATAAAGAATTATTCCAGGATATAATTTTTTAAAATTATATTTCTTTCTGGAGTGGCCAGGCCCTTCATATTATAATACTGGTTGTTCCCATAGATAAACAATAATCTCATCTACAACATCCTTTTTGTTTTTCCTTTGAAATAGATTTTTGTCCGAAGAGGCAGAAAAAAATTAATCAGTTTTAAGAAGGTTATCCTCTCTCTTTTTCTGTGGTGTTTTCTGTAAGTGAATTTAAATTTTATGTTTTAAAGACTGTCAACATCACTTTATTAGTAGCATCTCCTATGGATAGTTTTAGGACTTCAAAAACAAATGACACTGCTGGGAAGTCCACAGCATCACTTGCCTTTGAAGTAGATACAGGAACAACTCTTAGCTATGAGAAACTATCAGTCTTAAAGAAGCAGATTTTATATCTGCTGGAGTTCAAGGGCACACTGGTGGGTTTTGAGGCAGGGGGAGAGGAACCTTTTGAAAGGAAGTAGTTGCTTGACCTTGGGAAGAGGTTCTCTCCTGTCATAGGATAAGACAAATATTCAGTTGTGAGTCTAGGCCTGGAGCTGAATATGATGTTTCAACTAAGATTTAGAAATTGTGTTGTATGAACACAATTGTGGCACAACTTTTGCCATTTAAGACTAAGATGGATCTAATTCTTAATTCCTTTCTCCTTTGTTTCTCTTTTAATTACTCACAATTTGCACTCCTTTATTGAATGGTTGTTTAGGAGATAATGTATGCCTTTTTTAATGATGATTTTAGAGCTATGGATTTCCTTTACCTTAATGGACAATTCCTCAAAGGGCATCCTGGTCAAGACAATAATATGTTGGTATAGCAGCTACAGAGATAATTTAATTGCTAAAACTAATATTTTTTGGGAGATTCATATCTGCTTTATGTATTTTTATTATTATTGTAAACATGCATAAAAAGGGAGATGATACCTTTATTATAGAGAAGAAGAAAAGGTATAAAGCATGCATAAACTAATTCTGGATACTTCTCTGATAAATTATGAGGGCTTTCCCATATGTCAAGGTCCTGAGAGATTGTAGGCTGACTCTGAGGGAGAGCGTGATTTCATGTATCTACTTAACTATTGATATTTCTAAAAATGTGTTCATCTCCTTAAATGTTAGGGCTCAGTTTTATGAATTTTCTAAGGAATTGTTAAACTTTTGTAATAATAAAGGAGAGATATCTCATCTGCTTCAGAGCTAAAAAAATAAATTGTGTCCATGTTCTTCATCTCCTCTCTGTGGGATATATCTTCTAGAATAAAAACAAGTGGTAAAAACTGTGTGGTTATTTGACACTCTGCAGCCACTAAAAGCCCATGTTAACTCTAGTGTCACTCCCCCAGAGGTATGCTAGAAATAATACTCCAAGTGCTCAGTTCAGCTGCCCCTGGACAGCACCATCATATCCAACTCTATTCAATCCCCCATGTTTCTACTTTGTATGAAGGAAAGCCATTTATGTGACTGATCCATGTAAGTGTAGATGCAGTCTTCCATACTGGTTTTTTTTTTGCCTTTCAATCCACAGAATAGCTGCCTTCAAAAAATTAATATGAGGTGTCCCTGCCTCTGTGGACACGATTGTAACTAGATGATGTTTAAGGTTCCTTCCAAGCCAAACTATTTTATGATTTTATGAGATGTATGAAATAGATATTTGCATTTGGTCTGGATCTAATTTGATTTGAGATTGGGTGGTATGAAGGTGGTACAGGGGAAGTCAGTGCTTGTTTAGAGCCCAGTTTGAAATACGAGAGAAAAATTGGAATCCCAGTCTCCCTCTGTAACAATCTAAGAGATTACTACTAACAACAGCCATTGGTTTGTTGTCTCCCTCATTGAAGCATTCTCCTTATATTCTCAGAGAAGAAATAGCTGTATATCTTACTCCTAATTTGAGAAAAGGCGTAAGTTGTTTTTAATGCGCTATGGGTAGCAACTAGACCCTGGCCAATGCTTTATGATGCAGAAGTGGCTAAGTCAGAGAAGATGAATCTCTGCAGCCCAGCTGCTGCTCCTCGTGTCAGGCTGAGCCTCAGAATACTGGTTTGCTCTGTGCTGATCAGACCTGCCTTGTGTTCAGGAGTCTGTAATGAGGAATGCAAGATAGCTTGCCACAGGAGAAAATAGAAGTTGTGCCATTCTGAAATAGGTACAGAGAAGCTTCTAGAGGGATATGATCAATAACAGTGGAGTGAGCAAAGATCAGGTTGGGTACAGTGTAATAAGGAAGACTCAAGACTGTACAAATAAGATGAAGTAGATGAATAAGCTAGAAAGGTTAATTCCACCTTGACTCAGTAAGAAGAGATGCAGTTTTTTACAGTGGGGGTATGGTAATAGAAATTAAAATGAACATGGAATGGACAAAGGTTTTAATATTGTGATAAAGCCTCTGCCCTGGTAGTATTTTATGGAGTAGGTATTGTGGCACTAAGTAGATGAGTTTTTTCTTTCAGGGAATTAGAAATGTGTGAGTCCTTTTTCTGTGGATCTCTGTTTTAATAGTCCTGCATTCACTTTCATTAATTTAATTTTTTTTCATTAAATAATAGCTACATTCTTATTCCTTCTATGATTTAATTTCCTTTTTTTTCTATTTCTCCAGAATTTTTTTTTTTAATATCACCCATTTGTTGTGCAGGCAAAAAATTTGTAATGGGGCTCTAAAAATTTTTTCTTGCTACAAAAGATAAATATTGCTTCCTTTGATCATTTTAAATGGAAAAGCATATTCCTTTTAACTAGGATTTCATGTTAAAAAACAAATACAGAAACAAACAAAACCCTAGCAATACTCCCCCCACCCCCCCAAAAAAAAAAAACCAAAAAACAAAAACAACCCAAATCCAAAAACCTTCTAGCAGGATGTAATGAGAGGCTGGTAACTTTTTTTACCCCTTAATTTATGGTCTCTTTGTTAATTAAATTCCACTAAACTCTCCCTGGACACCAATTAAGTCCTTTCAGATTTACAGATTTGCTATAGTCAATTGTCTTTAAGAAAGAAAAGTGGAAAAATGACAACATGTTTGTCAGCTGCATGTCCTAATGGATTTAATTGGTCTCAAAACAGTAACTTAATTTCAAGTACATATTCTAATCTCTGTGCTAAAGAAAACAGACTAGACAAACTGTAAATAAGTTTGTGAATCTCAGACAATTAAAAAAAAAGGAAAAAAATACATGAATAGTTAGATGATGAGCTTTTAAATTATAGTGACACTTGTATAGATATCAATATATTGATACTTTTATATATCAACAGAACAAGTTGATATAAACAGGGTTCTGGATATTTTTTTCTTAATTAACTTTTGTTTTGATCTTGAGTGAATGAGTATAAACACCAAAAATCTGTTACATCTATGAACAGAAGCCAAAGTAAATGCTGAAAAATTATTTCAGAAATAAAAATGTTTTGTGTTAGTCTTTAGTACTGAAAACTGTGCTTTAACTGAAATGAAGGAAGTTGAAAGATGTCATTTTGTTGATATATTCACTCTAGTACGCAGGTTGCATTGATTTGTAATAAAATGACAATTTCTTTCTTGGGACCAGTATTAAAATTCCCATTATATAATTCCCACTGTATTTGGTGTTATTTTGGCCTTACCTTGATTTTGTGTGCAGTTCTGGCCCCTACAATTTAAAAATATTATTAAGGTACTTGAATGTGTCCTGAGTAGGCCAACAAAGCTGGTGAAAGGACTGGAAGTCATGATGTCCTATGAGGACTGTGGGCTTGTGTAGTTTGGAGAAAAAGAGATTGAAGGGTGACTTCATTGCTCTCTGCAGCCCCCTGAGGAGGGGAGATACAGAGAGAGAGAGGTGCTAATCTCTTCTTCCTGATATCTAATGACAGAACATGTGTGAATGGCTCAAAATTTCATCAGAGGAGGTTCAGTCTTGAAATTAGGAAATATTTACTTATTTATTTGTTAAGAGGTTGGTCAAACACTATGACAGACTTCCTAGAGAGGTGGTTGATGTCCCCAAAACTGTCTGTGTTTAAGAGGCATTTGGAAAATGACTTCAACTTGCTTTAACTTGTTCAGTCCTGAAATGGTCAGGTATTTGGACAAGGATGGTTGTATGTCCCTTCCAACTGAATTATTCTAATCTATTTTTCTAAATAAGAAATATCTTATTTCCAGATACCTTACATCCTGTGATTTGCTATGGTTGGGGTTTTTTCTTTTACCCTGTACTACGATTGCTGAAGGACAGCCACTTTTGCAGTTAATATGATTTTAAATTAAGGGGAATTAAATGTCTTGTGGGTGACATGGATGTGGGATGATGGCAGGTGGGCAGTATTGCTAAAGGATTAAGGAGGAAAAGCTTCTAAGTGATTAAAAGTAAATTTTGGCCAGGGACAAAATTTCTCGTTAAGGACAATATACATAGTGCACTATAAAGATGAGAAAAAGTGCTTAAGATACTTGAGAGAACTGGCAACTGAGGAGACAAAGAAAATGAGTTGGTCTGAAAAGGCCTTGTTGTCTCTGCTTCTAGATAATTGAATTAAGCAACATCTCAATTTACGTGAAAAGTTGTTCTTTAAAAACACATCTGTATAGCAGTGGTCTATTCTGAGAGAGAAGGAATGAATGTTAGAATGCTGTATTTGAAGGTTTGAAACTGGTGCAATAACAGTGCATTTCACCACAATTTAGAAGACAAGACTTGAATTTTGGTGATCTATAACAGAAACTATAACTGACATGGCTGGCATGAAGTAGAATATGTTTCAGTTTTGAAATTTTTATATTTTGAAAGGCAAAGTTTGTTCAAGAATAGATGACAGGCAGAAATAAGATGAAATTTCTTAAAGATAATCTGGGGTGCTCTGTCCACAGTACAGTAGGAGACATCTGCTAGGAGCAGATGAAAGAAAGCACAAACGAGCATTACAATTGTAATTTGCATTGCTGTGGATGAAGATTCAAAGCAATCACTAAGCCATTAAAATTAAGCAGACAAGGCTTTCGCTTCCAATCCTTCTAACAAAATTATCTAACAGAATTAACCACAGGCAGTATTTTAATATCAACAAATATCTCAAACTATGTGTTCATTGGGAAAGGAAGTATAGAAGGACACAGCTGTTAAAACAGTCTTAGAAAGAAGTTGACTCTTTCTAAGTCAATATGTTGACTTTTTTAATACTGAAACTACTTGTGATATTTCTGATACTGACTCAGTGCTTGGGAATGAAAAATAATGGTTTATAATTAGGAAAGTGCAAAGCAGCAAAATGTACTAAACAGAATTCAAGAAAGTGGTGAGATTTTTAGGGTTGTCCTGCATAGGGCCAGGAGTTGGACTTCAATGAGCCTTGTGGATTATTTCCAAGAGAGTATTCTATGATTCTATGATGATGAAGTGAATATTATATTACTGTAATTTCTTCAAGCAGAATTAGTTTGATTCTAAAATGAAGAGTAAATAATACCAAACTTGGTTAAAAAGAAGCAACAATTATCAAGGAACCTAAGTTTTCATATCACTGGAGCAAGAGACTTCTGAAAAACTTTAAAATGTGGTGATCTTCAGTTAATATTTACCTTTGAGAACATATGGATGGTAGACAAAGTTTGAGAAGTTTGAGTAAGGTAGGCAAGCTCAGGTTCATCCCAACTTTGATATTTGTCCAGATTTTGAAGTACACTTATCCTGGTGCCTTGTGTTTAATTAAAATCTAAATCACTCACCTATTCCAAACAACTTCCTTCCTAACTTGGAACCTGCTTAAAATTGGGTAGAATAAAGTGAAGTTGTAGTATGAATTTGTTAGTTGGGTTTTGTTTTGTTGGTTTTGGTTTGTTATTGTTGGTTTGGGGTTTTTTGTTTTGCTTTATTTTCTTTGGTTTCTTCATGGTTTTTTTTTGGTTGGTTAGTTGGTTGGTTGGTTGGTTGGGTTGGGGTTTTTTTGTTGTTGTTGTTGGGTTTTTGTTTTGTTTTGTTTTGTTTTGTTTTGTTTTGGTTGTTGTTGTTGTTTTAAATAGACCAGTTAACTGAATTTATGTTCCTGAGAAAAAGAACCCTGTTTACCTGTAAGCACTGAAAAAGTCTCAGTGTTAAGTTCGCTGAAACTCTGAGGTTTCCTTTATCAAGAGCAAATAATGTGAAACTTCCTTCTTTGCCAGGTCAGTGTGCCCTGTGGGCAAGGAAAGAAAAAAACCAGTTGATGTGGTACATATCGAGTTAAGAAAGCCAAACTGTTCAAGTTGACATTCATATATGCAAATTAGAACCATAGGTACTTTATGCAAGTGTCAAATGGATGTAAAAAAAGAGTAATAAATGTAAATAGATTGGTTACAGCTTACTGAGAAGATAGACTTGCAAGGTTAATTTTCTGGTGTGAAGAGCATAAAAATTACATATGCAGGTGGCAATCTCAGAACTTACTATACTCTAGAAAATATAATTTATTGTAAAGTATTTTAATAGTTCTCTCTCAAACGTAAGACTTGGTCACATTGCGGATAAGCCAACAATGGCACTATGAAAAAGAAAACATAACATTGAACTCCAGTGTCTGATCTGAAATTCCATATGTGAGAAATTCCTAGGTCATTAAAATTTCATCTGCATAAAAAAAAGTGTCACATTTTATTACATTGGTCTTTGCAGCATATCTCAAGAACGATGAAGGTTCTTTAGATCAGAGGTTAAGGAAAATACGGCCTGGGAGGAGAAGACTCTAAGAGTGTTGCTTTTCTGTAGGGGAAGTGGACAAAAAACTCTTGCAAAAGGAAACAAATAAAGGATAGTTTATGTTAGAGAATAGTTAGACACATGTTTGAAACTGTAGCAGAAAGGATTCAGCTAGGAACATTTAGGTTAGAACAAAATAACAGGTGTCCTCCAAAGGCTATGGAAAATCCACCTCGCGAGTTTGGTGGTTTATTGGTGTTTTTTCTGGGTGGAATTGGTTTTTCTTCTTACTATTATTAATTTTTATTCTTTAATTCTTTTCAACATCAGTGTTTTCATACTGATCTTCCAAGACAGAACAGAAAAAGAAAAGACATGTGAGGGTGGCCTTCAAAAGCCTCTATCAGGACTATTAACTACCACTGGTGATGACTAATGTCTCTCAAATGTGCAGAAGCATTAAAAAATAAACTAATATTAAGTTACTCCACTGCCATTGATACTGATTCCTCAAATTGAATTTATATTTATATTATGTATAGATGAAAACTCCATCTGTGTGCTCTTTTGTATATTTATAATGTTTTGACTTGTGCAGTTTTAGCCAGCATTTATTCTGGTTCTGTGAAGCAGATGCAGAATTCAGAGTACTGGTTGCTTATGAAGGGCTAGGTTGCTACCTTTTCTGCAAATAAATGAATTTGTGTATAAATAATATCAAAGATAAAGACTGGGGTGGTATAGCTTAGCACAGAATGTTAAAGGGAACTGTGCTTGTTCATTCCTAATTTTTGCATTACCAATTAATAGTTATCCTGTGTTGCTTTATTAGAATGAATGAAATGAGTATCTAAAGGAAAGTTATATTTGCCAGTGTGAACAAAGCAGACTTGAAGCTTCCCATGCAAATAAGCTGGAATGGCATGTAGTTAGTTCTGTTCCACATCTTTTCAATCACCAGTTCAGGGAGGTTACAGCATTTGTAACACTTTCCTTGACTATTTTTATTAAAGACAATAGGCTTGTAAGCCTTCTTTAATAAATTCAAATTTGGTAAAATTATAATAATTGATAGCACTAATAATTTGGACAGTGTAGAAATATTATCCTGAATGACTGCATCTTCCATAGTGTCTTTTAAATACAGAATGTTTCAAGTGCTGTGCACAGTAGTTTCAAGTGAAGATTCAATTAGTAGTTACGTGCTAATCCTAATTGTGGTATTTGGATGTAGCTGGTTGGTGTATTCCTTTACTAGGACAGTTATTGCACATTTATTCTGTAAAGTCCAGAAATATTTTTCTAGTGCTATATGAATATATCAGTAGTATGGAGGACCATGTGAAGCTAAAATTTCACTTTCAAACACTTTCAGTCTTTTTGCAGATGTCAGCAATTACTTTACCTAGTTGTCTGAAGAAAAAGAGTTAAATTCTGTTATTCTTTTCTGGTAAATGGGCCTGTAATTGTTCTTTGAGAATAATTCTATACAGATTTTAATTAATTTTTTGGAAAACAAAGTAAATATTAAGTTAACAAAATGCATGATTCTAGCCCATCATTCAGGAAAACATGTTACTACAGCTCTCACACATATTTTGGCCAGTAATTGAACTTGGACTTACTGCAATAAGACTCAGTATTACAAAAACAAAACTATGGATTTGAAATAAATAAATTTTAAAAATCCATAAAGTACTTCATAGTATTTTTCCATAAGCCTAAGGAACAGAGGTGGAGGTAATATTTCCACAAGTTATAACAATCAACATATTTGAAATAGTGCTTGAAATTGTTTTGCTTTTGTGGGTTTGAATAAACTTAAGAATTTAAATCTTACAGAAAATTTCCTAGGGAACTTCTGATCAAAAGAATTGTTGCTTTCATGAAGACTGGAAAACTTTTTATGATGTCCAAATGCAGAAATATGTGATAGGAAAACTAAGTGAAAAATGAAAAGAGGAAAACTGACACAAGATCAGTTTTACACTCTTGTACGGGGCAAACATTTAAGATTTATCCAAACTGAAGTACAGTTTTACTCTTATTTCAGTATTATATATTTTATCCTCTGGCTGGGAGAACACTGTGAAATATACTTGTGATGTCACTCTTTTTGTGAATTGCTCTGTGTCACTCTCAGCCCAAATATTACTGTAATAATTAATTCCAGCTTCAATTACAGAGTTTTCTTCCCGTGCACTCTTACCAATTCCTTTTTTTTTAAGCAAAAATTAAACTGCTTTTGTTTCCAAGAATAAATGTGCTAAGCTGATGTAAATTCCATCTGAGAATGTTCATTTATGTGTCTTTTCAAGCTAAGTCCCTTTTGATTTATAGTAGACAGTATTTTTATTTAGCTTTATATAGTTTGATACAATAGTAATACTTCTGTTATATGTCTAGGAATTGCTGACTTGTTCTACTGCTTCTTTTATCATTGATTCTGACATCTTTGACAAAATCTTTTATCCTTTGACCGTAGTATAGCTCTTTTTTTTCATTCTTCACCCTCATTAAACTGCACTGCCCATAGATCAGCCACTTGAGAGATCACGTTTCATGCAATTATGATAATTATTTTGAAATGCCCAGGACTGCTAATTCTATTGCTGTCACCATCATAATACTGCATTAATGATAAAACTTTTTGAAAATGTTCAAAAAAGCATGTTTAGAAAACAGGATAACAACATTTCAGATCAGGCATATCATGATAGAGCACTTGATATATATAAATGTCAAATGTAGCTGGAGACTAGAAAAATATGGCAAATCTAATCTATTCATAAGGTATAATGTTGTCTCAGTTTTCAGCATTTCCTTCAATTATGTTATTTTTTTCTTACATTTTCACACATTAGATTCAAAGGTGAGGAAAGGATGGACAGAACACTGAATTTTTTATTTTTATTTTTGTTTCCTAGCTTCTGTATTCTGCATCTGATAAGTACTCAGGTGGCATGAAAAAAGTTTTCTTCATCTTGGTATGGTGATCTTCAAGATCAAAACTGTTCTATGAACTGAAGGTCTTTTCTGAACTTTAGTAGCACCTTGATTCTCTCTTGTGGAAATGTGTAAATATGTTTGTGGGATGGGGTAGAGGGCTTTTTTCACTGCAGTACTGCAAAGCCTTTATTAGAAAATAATTGTTATTGGAAATAAGCTGAATTGGGATTGGCTATTTGCAACTATAAAAGATGTTCACACCCATGCTCTGATGTGCTTACTTAGCATATTTAAGGAAAACAATGAAGCTGATTATTGCCTAGCTCTTCAGTTACAGCTGGTTATGCTGAAACAGCAGTACAATGGATGTAACATTCTGATGCTTAGACCCAAGACGCAGAAAAATTAAGTGATATGCACAGTATCAGAATAGAAATCTTGACTGTCTATGGAGTTAAACCTGGATCCATGGTTTCCTTGTTCAGTGATTTTTTTTTAACCCTAAAGCTAGTCTGTTCTATATATGCTGTTTTAGTAATTGTAACTTCAGTATTAGTCATGAATATAATTTTAAACACTTCTGCTTTCCAGAACTAAGTAATTGTTTAAAAATTGTTTTTTTTTTTTTTTTTTTTTTAGTCTGAAAGAAAGGGGATTGGGATTTTAGTTAGGGTTGTTTTTTTTTTTTCCTGGCCTGGTCTAGACACTTAGAAATTTTTCACAATAATGAGGTTTGTATTTCAAATGCACAGAGATGTGTAATTAAAAATATAGTTTTGCCTTTTTTTTTGGTTTGTTTTAGAAGGAAGAATTTTTATCAGATATTGAGAATTGGAACAGGCTGCTCAGTGAGGTGATGGAGTCATCATTCCTGGAAGTTTTCAAAGAAATTACTTGGCACTTACTGCTATGCTTGAGTTGGCATGGTGGTCTTTGGTCAAAGGTTGGGCTCTATGATCTTGGATAATGTTTCGATGATTCTATTCTATTTCACAGTCTAGGAAAAAAAGTCAGAAGAAAACTACCTAGCCTGAAATGTTTTCTCTGATTATTGGCATGGCTACCATCCAAGAGATAGTTTTTGAAAATATTTTCAATAGGAAATAATGTAACTTTTATTTGCCCTCTCATACTCAGTGCTCCAGAACTGGCTTTTCAGGGTCACTAAAACTATTAGTTAGTGATGTGTTCAAAAGAACTATATCACCTAAACCTCCCCTGCTTTCCTTCCCCTCTCCTCAAGAATTCCAACTTGATGATCAAATTATTTTTTTGCTAAAGCAAAAACTGCTGCAGTGTAAATTCTTTAAATGTGTTTGTATAGCTGAAAGGCCACATATGGGCAATGTGGAACTTGGAATGAATTCCTTAAGGTATGATAGAACATATCTATATATTCTAAGGTTGTTGTGATTTCTAAACAGTGGTTCTTTTGTATCTCTGAGGAAGAGTTTAGTGAGTAGTCACACTGTAGGTTTTGATAAGGAGATAAGGACATAGGTATAGGTAGTTGGAAATAGTGCTCACTTTATACATCTGCGCATTTTCCCCCAGAAGGAAATTATGTCATGCAAATACACCCCCAGAATTAATTTGAGCAAACACTACTGTTATCATGGATGACTCTTGTGTATTGTCTCGCCCTCATAAATCTAATTTTTAAATTTTCAGCTAAAGACATTTGAAACAGAACAACTATACTTTTGACAAAGGGCTTGTTAAATAGAATTTTCTTTGGCAAAAATTCTTTTGAAGTCAGTTACCAGAAACATTTCCTTCTTTTTGCTGATAAAGTACTATTGTTTCCCTTGTAGAAGTCACATTTAACAGCAAATAAAGTCAACATAATACTAGATATCCTTGAACTCCTCTTCATGTCACTGACACTAATCATAGTACATTTTAAATATTGCAAGTTGCGAATGGTAGCAGACTCTAATGCATTAGTATTTGTAAAATATATACATGCATACACATGTACTATTCTGATTGCTCTCCAATCCTTTAACTACCAGATTGAAAAATCCTCCTAAAATGTTGGACTCTAAAGATACATTCTTCAATAAGAAGCTGCATTAATTATGTTTACAGTGAAAAGACATTTTTTTTTTGCGGACTACATATCTTAGATTTTTTTCCATTACAGATACCATTGCTACTGTATTTAAATAGGATTAAATATAACAGGTGATCATTTTAAGGATGCTTTAAGCAGCTGGAATTGAGTGAAATGAACTGAATGTAGTAAAAAAAGCTTAATATGAATAAATATGAAAGGTTATCCAGCTGTCTTTTTCCTTTGTCTCTATTTCCTCCATGCCTTTCTTACTGGTGTTGCTGTATTAGATATAACAGCACAAAGAACACAGAAACAGCCCACTGTTTGAGAACCCCTGCTAGCTAGTGCAATTTCTTTTCAATCCTTTCATTAGAGGTGTTTTTTTCTATTAGTTGAAGATGATGAAACTAAACTTTAGAGTTCATGGTTAATCTCTGGGACCCATTTTGCAGCAATTAACTGTTCCAGTGGAAGTGAAACATTCTGTCAATGCCAATAAAGGAGCAGTCTCGTCCCTTCTACCCAAACCCCTTTCAAAGCCCAATACACAATGAGATTTTTCTGAGACATAACCAAAAAACTGCGCAGGGGGCTGTCAGGGAAGGAGGAGAGTACAGAGAGGTGTGAGAAGAAACAACTTGCTAAAAATAGAAAGACTGCTTTCTGGTGGTTCTGCAAAGCAGTATATTATTAGTTTTGAAATTCTTGATGTGGTGAAGATTAGGAGTAGCCTTTAAAAGAGCATTAGTGTTTTCTTACAGAAAAAGGTTGGTGTGTTCAGCCTACTGCAAAGTGCATTTGCTTGCATTCTTCCTGTGCAGCACAAAGGCAGCATTAATGGAAATGATAAATAGTTTGATGAGCAGGCCAGGTGGCGTAGCAATGGCCCGCAAGACTGCTGAGCTGGAGACAGGTTTTAAAACAAACTTGGGGCTCTTGCTTCCTGGACTGGTTGAAGTTGAACATGTCGAGGAGGTAACGTGATTGATCTCTTTGGAGGATGATGCCAGCTGGAGAGCTCACAAACTGCTCCTTCAGGATTCTCCTTAACGATGAATTGATGGCAGCTTCTGAAAAGAGTTACTCACACCGCACTCTTCCCAGCCATTCAGAGGTAGGGCTCTATCACAGTGGCTGCTAAAAGAAGGAATTGAGAGTTTAAAGGGACAGGAAAAAGGTGTCCCTGGTGAAAGAAAATGCAGGAAGTACATTCCCAAAATGCAGCTATTATTTCTATACTGTTGTAAAATAGATTTTTTTTAGGGGCTTATACACACAAATGGTTGTATTCTGTTTGCTTTGGGGTTTTGTTTTTTTTTCATTACACTGAGATCTTGTAAATCCTAATAAAATAAGAGATCACCTTTTCATCTGAGGCCCGCAATTCATATTCAGATTTTAAATCAATTATTTTAAAATTATTCTAGACAAGTGTTCAATTAAAAATATTCTAGATCTCCTCAAAATCATGGTGAAGAAAGGACTTGTTTTGTTCTTAGCTTCATAGTCCATGTAGTTATTGAATTATATTCCTCCCTTCATTGGAGGTTCTGATAGCTCTTCTTCTGATAAGCTACATACGTGTCCTTTTGAAACTGTCCCTTTCTGATTCAGAATTTTTATTTCTCAGTACATGAGAGCTTGTTACTTTTACCCTGCATAACCAGCTTATTATGACATTACCTCTCATGTCAGACAACAGCAATGAAACTTTGGTATTACCAGTAGCTCAAGAATCTTAGTCAATGTGTAAATATGTTTGTTTGACCTAAAACGACCAATATGCACAAAAGATAGAAGGGTAGAAATTGAGCCCCACAGACAAATTGCACACAGCAGGAGCAAGAAGTTTTCTTTGAGTCTTAGAATCTTAATCATCCAAATGGAGAAAGTGAAAAAATAGAACAAATTTCAGTAACATCTAAAAATGAAAGCAAACAATATGTTTGTCTGACTTCACCTGATGTATTCTGGCCTAAATGTTAAAGAGACTAAATAAGGTAGAGCTCCTTTTTTGTTACTCCAAGGCATTAGTTTTACTGTAAAAAGCCTTTAACATATGATATCTGATAGCTGTGAAAAATTGTACTCCAAACAGATTGTTACTATAAGGATAGGGGCACTATTTATTTATATCCTTCATGTATTGCCTGGTTAGTCCTCAAATGTGTAATGTTCTGATCCCCTGGAACTTTTTTGGCCATTGCTACTGCAGAAACTATTCCTGTAGAAGCCAGGATGTTAGGGTGTTCAGGGGAAGAGAAGATCGGTGGCAGCCAGGAGTTGGGAAGCAGTTATTGTCCACAGATGAACCCAAGTGCTGCAGTTTACATGCAAGACCTTGTTCTTTTGGTTTATATCTTCCCAGTGCTTAATTTTTAATTTGGTTACAAATAATGACCCACTGTTCAATATTTAATCTAGAAAAGGTTTTGTTTGTGTATGGTAGTGTTTTTGTTTGTTTGTTTGTTTGTTTTTAGATAAATTATTCTGTTCATCTTCACAAAATTATTTTGGTGGGTTTTACTTTTCAGTACAACTAATTTATTCTTTGCACACTTTTAAAAACACAAATGCTCCATCCCAAATGGTAGATACAGTGTAGAAGGAAACCTCCAGCCCTTAATTACTATTTAAAAGAGCCAGCTTTTGAAGTGTGCTCCAGAACTGGAAAGCCTTTACTTACTCTCAGTTCCCAGTAATGCCTGATTGGGGAAATCCTGCTTCTCAACATTTTACCAGAGAAATAAAAAAGTACCAGAGTAAGGTATGCTCAGCACTGTCTGATATTTTTTTTGTTCTGAGAGGTGTTTCTCTGCAGCAAGGAGCTGTAGGGTAACTGAGGCAGTGGTACTTGCCACCTGTGACACACCTTCACAGTAGCATCCCACACCATGCACTCTCCACTGAGTAGCATGTCTTCACTGCCTTGCAAGTTGAGGGGGTTTTGTTTTCCAAAATCATCCTGTTGAGAGCCCAGAAAGCTGGAAGCTGTTGAACATATGCCAGTAAAGAATTTATTCCTTATAGTGGGTGGCCAAGTGGACCACTGAAGTGAGTCATTTAGTAGACTGGAACATGTTTTGTTCCCTGCCATAATCCATCTCAACTTTACAACTTTACTGGTGGCTGGAAACATGCTGAAATATAGATGTTAAGATCTTAAAAATGGAAGTATGTACTCTCTGTAGCTATTACTAAAATTAAATATTTCTGCTGCATGTAGAAGCTGTGAACAATATTACACATTAAAAGTTGCTTTTATTTCACATTGATGAGGACAGGAGAAACAACATAGCTTTGAAAACCATGGAGTTTGCTTATGTCTCAGATTTAATTTATTTTAAAATATATTTTGAGAAATCCCACTGGTTACTGTTTGTAATTGACAGTTATTGAAGGCATAAATACTTCTTCATGTGCTTGCCTTCATATCTGTACTGCCCCAGCACTGAGGTCCAGTCAGTACAAGTACATTGAAGAGATGTGCATTCTCACGTTTTCTTCCCCATATTCTCACACTCAGGTTTCTTTGGTAGTTTTCTACCTTTTGTACTGCCTTCCAATGTTGTACTTTGTTTATTACTCCTCACTTCTTGATCAGATACATAGGTAACCCAGAAGGCAGACACTATCATAGCATCCTACTTGTCAGCTTTTAATTACTCTAGTCCCTGCATCTGTAAATCTTCTATTTCAAAATTTGGTGTGATTTTTTTCTTTCTTTGAGCTAGTCCAATAACTATAAGATTTATGAAGATTACTTTTTTTTTTTTTTAAATTCTTGAACAGCCCAGTTAGGACCTTTAAGGACTGACGTTCTTGGGTAATGCTCTGGAACAGAACAGAACAAAGCTTGGAAGTTTTGGAATTCTTGGGTTTCACCCACTGCTGTTTCTTGAGGTTATCTTGGTTAGAGCATGAAGCTAATAGCACCAAGGTGGTGGGTTCAACCCCTGAACGGGCAATTCAGTTAAGAGCTGGACTTGATGGTCTTTGCTGGTCGCTTCCAACTCAGAATATTCTGTGATTTTCAAGCTAATTAAGCTACATGTTTAATTGATTAGGGTATTGGAAAACATTTACTTCAAAAACTCCTGTAGGCAAGAAAACACTTCTTGCCATTCTGTAACAAATCTTGGACCTACAGTAAAAGACCGGAATTGTATTTTATTGGTGCAAGCAATGGGGACAAATCAAGGAATCTGTCAATTTGTTTCTTACATTTGTTTATCAAAATTTTGTAATTTAAACTTGCTGCAGAAAAAAAGCAACATCCCTTTCTCCTTCTTTCCATCCCACTTCAAAGTTCCTTGACAGCTTAACTGTCCATCCCATCTCCACAGGCGTAGAAAAGGTGATTGGAGTAACACCTGAAAGTATGCTTAAACCATGCATGTTAGGGACTCTGCCCTTTTGAGTATAGAATTCTTTGAAAGAACAGTTTGCAGTCAAGAAAGGACAGTCAGTCTTCCCTCTAACATTTGATATATTAAACATACTGAGTACATGTATAGAAAACTTGAACATCATGAATCACTGTAACGTTTCATACAATCAAATTAATTTCAAAGTCACTTCCGAAAACATAGTAAGTTTTGCTCTGGAGTGGTTTTAATTCCAAAACTGGCAGAGTAGTGTTAAGCTACTTTTGTCTCTTGCTGTGCTTGAAAAGTGGTTCAGTATAGAAATATGAGAACAGATTCATGTGAGAGTGTTCTACAGTACTGAAATGATTCACAACTTTGTATGTAAACTTGATTTATTATTTTTCAGACTGTCTAGTCTGATTAAAAACTGTTAGTCTGGAATATGGCTTTAATTGAATTAGAGTAATATGTTCTTCGAAGAGGAATGTCATAGTTGCACGGTAATGCTAGAGGAAGATTTGTCAGTCTTAAGGTAATCCTAAATGAGGATGCTTATTCTCCATTAATATTAAGGGAAAAGAGACTTGTGCCAAAGTGTTGGGAGTGCAAGTACTTCTTAATTTTTCTTTTTAATAACATTTTTGTGTATCAGTTCCAACAAACTGAGAAGGGAAAGGAAATCAGGAAACTTTGAATGCTTATAGTACGCTCTCCTGCTAGCAGTTCAAGTTCTCATTTTCATAATTTTCTTTTCTCCCAACTCCTGTTTTCTTTAAGGTCTCATTCGTTTACAAGAGCTTATCAAGGCTCCATCACGATACAATCTAAGACTAAAAATCCGCCAGTTACCAGCTGACACAAAAGATGCAAAGCCATTGCTAAAGGAGATGAAAAGAGGCAAAGAATTCCATGTAATCTTTGACTGCAGCCATGAAATGGCAGCAGGCATCTTGAAACAGGTAATCCTCATTTTGCTTTAGATGTCTTAATCTTTTTCATCCCTAATAAATAAAAGTATTATCCAGACCTAATGGTATTTAACAAGCAGGGAAATTGTATGTCAGTTTTACTGAGGCCTAACTGAAAATCAGCCAAGGATTTCAGAGGTAATTTTATTGGTGACATAAATGGTAGGTGCTTTAATTATGCTTTTATAATGAAAGAGTTTAATTAATTTATGTTCAGGAGGAACATGAAGGCATATTAGTTTTTCAACTATGAAGAATGGGTACTTTGGAGAATTGATGCTTTAAGCATGGTTTTAAATGCTTGTTTAATGTTATTTTATATATCAAATCTTTATGTATGTATGTATTTATTTTTTATGTATTTGTTTTTATTTGAGGCCTCTGAGATATGTATTCCTAATCAGATAGTAATATCTGAATAGGATGTTACCGACAGACCACATTAATGTCTTCCATTGAGAGGACAGAATTGGTATCTTAGAGCCATATTCTCTTTGCAATAATAATGGATCTGCAAAACACCCAAGTACATTTGGGTTGATGCTTTGAAATATTGTGTGCAAGTGAGAGGAGTAGGTGAGATACAGCAGAATTCCAAATACTTAACTGGCTCAGAGACCATCTTCCCCATATTTTTTTAAATAAGGTATGACTTCCAATAAAGAGGATAGGAAGAATACCTAAACTGAAACAGTATTCTAAACTTCCAATATATACCTTTTAGTGACTTTAATTCATGTTTATATTATGTTTACTAGAAAACTGTAGGGTCTATATTGAAAACAAAATGTATTTAAGAGTTGGAATATGTGTCTCATTAGAGGTACTTACAGGTATTATTGCGGGTATAATTAAAATTGCTAGTAAGCCTACATGTATAATATAATTTCTTTCCTTTATTATTCATTGATTGAAAAACTTTTATTAGTTCCTAGTAATTTTAAACCTCTGCTGGTGGTTTTTTCTGAACATAAGCCAGCCTAGTTATTCTAGTTGTTTAGGCCAAATCATTGAATGTACATTTAATTATTCTAAATATTTAAAATCTAAACAATGCAGATGGAAAATGTGTTGATGGTAAGCTGCAATACTAACAATAACTCCATTGAGATACATTACTTATACAGTACCTAGAAGTTTTTAGGTGAAAAAACCCTTTTATTTCACAGTATACAACACTGTGAAAAATGTATGAATAGAGAGAAATGGGAACAAAATTAAAAGCGTTATATCTTTAATTGTGTCCTAGGACCCAAGAGTGAGCATTCAGCCACTTTAAATCAAATTGTGGACTGTTTCATCAAAGTACACTGCTCATCCTAAAGATTACAGAGGGAAGATACAGAAAAAATTCTTCCATGAGTGTTTAGATCTCTATACAGATTCTGTAGATTTTAACTTTTCCATTCAGATCCAATACTGTAATACTTTAAATATGCCCAAAATTTGTAGTTTTGAAGCTGAATCTGAGCACTTGTTGTTGAAATTGACACAAGGGGTGTTGAGAGTATATTTATTATTTAACGCTAATATTCCAAATATAGTGTTTATAAGTGATTATTAAAAAAAAAATATTTATATATCCATTTCTGAATTATTGAATGATCAGGTTTTTTTCCTGGTAATGGAGGGATGAATCTTGGGAGACATGACAAGGAGTTTCCATTTGAGAGGATGATTGGAAAGATTAACAGTGAAGCTGGTGGAAGACAACACAAGTTGAAAATAAAGAAAACAAAGTACCTTGAGAACCTAGTGAAATGGCAACTACTCTTTTCTGGCCAAAAATGCGTAATGAAAAGTAAAGAAAAAAATCCCATCAATCAGACAAATATACTTAAATTAAGGCGAATCTCGTTATCTACATCACCAGGCAACCAGGGAAACCATACATAATTTAAAAGGTTAGGGAAGCACTGTAATAATGAGAACAGAGAAATTACAGTATTTGAAGAGGAAAAAGAAGTGAGATCTTTAGAGAAGTGAGTAAGTGAAAGAAGGAAGACCTGGAAAAGAGACAGCATCATTGCATAGCAGAATATGGAACATGCGTAGGATGTATAGGGAACCTTTGGAGAATGAAAGACTTGATTAGAAGCAGTTATGATATAGCTGAATTCAAATGTGTTACACATATAGAGGAAGATACTTTGGTTTTATTAAGAAAAAAGTTTTTATAAAAGCTAAGAATGTTTATAATGTACTCCTAATAACATAGTATTTCTTATGGGAATGTGGTTTTCCTGTGTTTGAGAATTTAATTGCTACTGGAACACTATACTGTAGTTCTAAGTACTGTTGTGGAATTCTAAGTACACGAGTATAGGCATTCTTTGGAAAAGTGGTGTGTTTTTTTTCAAAATCTTGTTTAAAATATTATAAAATCTGATTTACAACTGATATTTGGATTAGTTATAGATTTTTTTATTTGGAAAAGATCATATAGACTGTTCATTTAATAATTTTTCAGACAATTTCACAAGTAAAAAGGCTCCCACAGCCTTCAGAATGCTGACAGTTCTTTTTTGTACAAATTCTGGTATTGTCACAGTAGTATAATTGTGGCCTTCAGTGTCTTTAAGGAGTCCATCTGGTAGCAACTTGGCAAAGAGTTTCTTTGATAGTTCCTGGAAAGGAAGAAAATACTAAGGCAACTTTTTTTCAGAGCATGAAGATACATGCTTTTAGGAGAAAATGTCCTTAATGAATAAACATGATGAAACATAGTTTTTTATCTATAAATATTTTTTTTATGAAGTGGAGAGAAAAGCATGAACTTTTAAAATGCACAGTTTTTCAAAAACTACTAACAGTAAGTAAGATCAATAAAGGTACTTGAGAGATAGCTGAATTTATAAAGTAATTCTATGAATATTTGTTCTTTGTTTTTATTTAAGTAGTATCTCTCTTGCTGTTCAAAATCTGACTGAAGAGAATTTTCTTCCATGGTTGGAAAAATGTGCACATGTATAATATAAGCTTGGGTCTTTCTTTTAAATGCATGGTATCATTCATCAAAATAGAAAAAAAATTCCTATTGGGTAATTCATTTTAAAGGAAGGGTTCAATAATGAATGTAAAATATTGTCAACTCAAATTATGTGTTGTAACTTAGTGTATCCATTAGTATGTAAAAATACAAGCCTCTTTCACATTTACTGCACTAAACAGTCTAATAATATTCCTCCTATCAGAAGATCTGGTTCATAAATTCCTTTAATAGTCAGTAATCTTCTCTAACTGCTAAGAAATTACTTGCTTGACCTAATTTTAGCATAATTCCAACCCTATAGTCTCATCTTAATAGTGTTCTTTTGCAGTGTTTCATTTGCCATGTGAGTGTGATAAAAGTGTATTATGTGGCCTCAGAAACATTAATCTATTGTTTATTTTTTTCAAGGCTTTAGCTATGGGGATGATGACAGAATACTATCACTATATCTTTACCACACTGGTAAGTGGCTTGTGAAAACAGGGTGATGACATCCAACAAAGATGTTACTTTCCTAGTTATATCACTTAACAAAGTGGAAAAGGTCTCTCTGGAGTGGGGTGTGAGTGCAAGATGTTTGCTGAGTTTTCTTACTTTCAGTGAAAACTCATCAGGATGGTTTAATTATTGTTCAACAATATGCCCTGGAAATTGATAGACCTGAAAAAAGCATCTGGATGGAGCACTGCAGCTTTTAACTGTCAAGGAGTGTTAAATGTATAATTCACAAGTCATTGTTTATTTTATACATTTTGTCCTTTTTGTCTTTTAGCTGTTTTTATGTGAAGATTAAGACATTTTAAAATTTACTCATGTATTCCATATTTTTAATCCAACTTTTAACAAGGTAGTTCTTCTCTGTCATATGATTCATGAATAATTTGGTGTGAATCTGAGCAGCATTTTATTTAACAATTCATATGAGCTTTTTAGGCACATGAATTATGCAATATTCTTTGGTGTCCACTGTAAATGTAACTTAGAAAGAATTTGATCATTCTTGGATCTATCATTTGCAATAAATGAAAATTTAAAATGTGAATGCTCTTACAAAACAAACATGTATATGAAGAGCTTTTTCCTGCTCACCACAGTCTAACTAAGAAACAGCTTAAAAGTTGGTAAAATATTATTCTAGAGACTACAGAGTCTCCAGAGTTGTGCACATTTCTCTGTCTTGAATTTGTGTTCTATTTAGTCTAATTAGATCACAGTACATTGCATTTTTTTAAAAGAAAAGTATGAGACATCCATGAGACAGACGTGCCTTGGCAAAACCATGCTTGAAATGACCCATGTTTGAAGTCACATACGTGTTAAAGTTCTTATGAAAATGAATCCTTCGTGGTGGGGTAGAGTCCACCTCAGAATCACAAAACAGAAGTTCACGTAAAGTATTAACATGAAATAGCTAGTTGGATAGAAAGCATAATAATTTGTGAAGTTCAAAGGAACACCCTGCACAAATACCTATCTTGTTTTAGATGGGTAAATTGTTCTGTCACTTATAGATTTAGGATTTAATGCAATAGAATTTCCCTCACTAAATAGATTTCCCTCCATAAAAATAGCTTATAGATGTTTTGAAGGTTTTTTCTTATTTTTAAAATTTTTATTTTGCTATTGATAAAAATTCTTTCTTTGAGTACTATGCTGTCCTTTGGCACTGACTTTTCACCCTTAAAGCTCTGTTTAAAGATCAGAATTTTCTGTCATTCTTATTTACTTATTAAAACATTAGATCTTCTATGGAGACAAGAGTATTATATTGACTTGGAACTATCAAGAGATAATTTACTTTGCACAAACATATCATAGATTTTGATTTTGCAGTGTAGCTCTGGAACCAGCATCAGAATTTAGTTGTTTTCATATATTAATTACTTCTTACCTGACTTGGTGAAAGTCCTGTCAAATAAATTTTCCAGTCACAGTGTTTGCAACAGTCTTCTGTGTAATCTCCTCTTGATTGATTCAGGATGTAATGCACTGGCTCATTAACACACTGACCTGTGTGCATTTGTAATAAATGCATAATAATATTGCATATATTTATTACATTCCAGTGTAAACATGAATGTGTTTGGATTAAAAAATTGCATTCAAGGTTCTGACTTCTTGCACAGTAAAAACTGAGAGAATTTTTTATAGGGAAATATGTAACATAGTTCTAGTTATGTCCAACATTTCCTTTGCAATAAAATGTTTTATTTCTTTGCAAAGAGGATGCGAGTTAGGTTATTTTAAATTAATTTTGAAATCTGCATATCTTAGATATTGTGTATGGAAAAATATATCATAATACTAGATACAGAATTAAAAATGGGTAGTGATTCATAATTGGTTGATATTTTTGTGGGCCTTGTGATGTTAACAATGGGTGTTATATTTGAGTTTTCTGTAGTACTTAATACTGTAATACTGTAATACTTAGTACTGCAATATTTAATCTTCTTCAGCTCTAACTAGTAAAAAAAATGGATTCAGGCAAGTGTTACACCTAAAACTACCTGACAACAAAAATTAAATTAAAAATTAGATTAATGACTACCTATGACTTATGGGGAAAATTTCTGTGTTCAACAAATTAAAACTATGTTATAGGGAAATAATATATTATGTATAACTTTGATTACATCCTTTTTCCCCCTGTTAAAAACTTAATCTTAGACCTGTGTTTCCTGAAGTCAAGTACTGTTTCTACATTGCTTCTTAGGATTTGATCAAAGCACTAAGATAACCTTGAATTTACTTTCTTGAGTGAAAATTTGAATTGTTTTACTTTTTATTAATTATATTTCCCCCTGTGTGTGAGGGCTATCTGTACACACACACATACAGATATACTGAAAACGTATAAACTGGCAAAAGTTGTTCTTGCAAAGATGAATTCCTAATCAAAGACATGTCCATATTTGGAAGTATGGTTATGACAGTGAAAAATGCTTTTGATTAAATTTAAAGCCATGTGCATTCTCCTTGTCCCTCCTCACCACCACCCCCACTCCCTGCCCACTCCCCTCCACCAGTTTATCCTCCTTGGATTAACATTTTTAAGTTTCATTGAGAGTGAGAGCTCAAGGAAACTCTTGTCCAGTTTATTTTATTATTTGATGTCTGTTTGATTCCTAGTAAGCTCAAGAACTAGCAATTATTAGTAGTATTTAGAAATTGAAAATAATATTTAAGCTTACTGTAGTATTTTAGCCTACCTAGTAGTAGACACAGTTCTGAAATTGGACTAACATTTCCTGAAAGTCTGTTCTTCCTCTGAGAATCAGATTACTCCCACCATAAGGGCAGCCAAGTTGCTTGCTCACAGACACAGACCCCAGACAAGCAGAACACACTTCCTAGCAGAAATAGCACTGAAAAGTCACCGTGCTCTCATCTGGGGAGATGGTCTGACAATTGAAATAGCAATTGCAGTGTATTACAGGCTTTATACAATGGTATTTTTTTCAGGACCTGTTTGCCTTGGACGTGGAACCCTATCGGTACAGCGGTGTTAATATGACTGGGTTCAGAATCCTAAACACGGAGAATACCCAGGTGTCGTCTATCATTGAGAAGTGGTCTATGGAGCGCTTGCAAGCACCCCCGAAGCCTGATTCAGGTTTGCTGGATGGATTTATGACGGTATGAATGCCAATGTTTGGTTCCTTTTTTTTTTTTTTTATGTTTGTGAAGCTAAAAAAAATTTAACTTTTTGTTTGTTGTTAAAAGTGTTTAGAGGTATGTAGCCAAATATTATTGTAAACATGAGTGAGAGAGAAACTATGATGTTTCTATTAATATTTTGCAGATTGAATACATGATTATTTTAACTTTCTTTCAAAATTACATATACTGTATTTTTTTCAATTATAATGCCATATTCTAAACGTCAAATTCACCTGATTTCCCTAATTTACCAGCGAAAATTTTTTATGGGACAAAAATCAAGCTAATGAAAATTGTCTCTTTCTCTGCATTTTGTGTCTTATTCATTTAAGATTTATTCATTAATAATGTGCACTTTCTAATATTTACATAAATCTTGTTTTTAAATATTTTATTAATATTATGGACAGGACCTCATTACTATCTTTTCTACTTTCTGTGCTTTCAGATTAATCTGATTAATTAATCTGGTTGTTTATTTTCATTTTTTCCTTCAATTGCCACTAGTCTTTGGCCTCACTTCAGTTCATAACAATTGCAACTATATTTCTGCAAAAAAACTTTCATTGCTAGGTTTAGGTGAGTTTCTGCTTACTAGTTGGAATTCAATCTGGAATTATAATCTCAGGAAGGAAATTATTTTAAAAGATATCATACATTAGGTCTACTTTAGTCTTCAAATTTGTTGAAAGATTTTCCACTTTGGCCCCTTAGTAATTTAGGTAGTTGGGTTTTGTTTGGATTTGTTCTTTGGGTTTTGGGGATTTTTTTTTGTTGTTGTTAGGTGGTTTTTTGTTTGTTTTTTTACGCTTTTCATCTTCTATTTGAATAACAGAAAATTCTATTTGTTGAAGACAGGTATCTTAATAATCTACCAGATGCCTAGATTGTGTTAATTATTCTACATAATGCAACTAATTAACATTTTTTTTCTACTGATAAGATTTAATGATCTTATAGATATTAGGTACTAAATTACGATCAACATTTTAACAAGTTAGTTTAATTTTTTTTTCTAGAAAATTACCTTTTTTAGAGAAAAATACTTTTTTAATGTATATAATGTATATACTGTCTATAATGTCTTGGAACATGGTAATTTGAAGCATTTTAAATTTAATTTGTTTACTAATTTCCTTGCACTGCACTTTACAGATTGCATCACACAGTAGTTTAAAAATTATGTTGTTCATTTCTCTAAATAATTTCAAACAAGCAAATGAACCCCCCAAAATCTGAAAATTGTGTGAAGTTTGCATCTGGTTTATATATAGCTGCTACTTATTACTGTAAGTCATTGTTTCATGCTTCCTTGTTTGCATGAATACTTTCAATGCTTTTATTTTTACCTTTTTGAATTTAAAATTTGTGTCACTTCTTCTCATTCATTGTAGTTGTATATTTTATGTACTGATCAAAGATGTAACTGATCTCAGACCTTTAGATATTTACTAAGATCAGTAGTGATAGTTATTTTATGAGAACATAGGGCCATGGTGAAAAATAATGGAATAATAAATATTGCAATAGAGTTCTTGTGGGCCAGTTGCATGTTTTTCATCTCCTGTGGTGCTATAAAGAAAGTGCTTTTCTCTGAAAACCTTCTGATGTGAGGCAGAACCCTATAATTGCTATTATATGACTCTGTAAGAATAAATACTTTACATCATTACTTTGCCTCAGGATAGAAAAGTATAAAAAAGTGGATGAAAAACATAGTGGTTTCTCTTCTGGACCCTTAAGAGCCCTTTATGCTCCAAGTTGAACCAAGTGTTCATACAGAATGTGATGAATATTTGACGGTCATTCTTTTTGTTGATTACGCATTTAAATATTCTTTGATTACCTGGGTTTACCTGAGAGATGCAGATAGTATTTAAATTATATTTAAAGGGCTAATAAACTTGGCAAGTGTTATGAGATTACAGTTTTTTTGATCCGGCCCTTAGATACAGAAAAACCATCCACAGTGTGTACATTTGGATGGTGTGAAGGAAAGTCAAATCATGACGTCATTGCCCAATGTTCTTTCTGTGCTCAGAATAAAATAAGCCATTTTATTGACTTATTATCAGGGAAGTTGTAAAATCAGTTAAGTGTGTAAAATTTGACTATTATGTCACTGTTGTTCAAGTATATTTGAAGTCAAAAATTGACTTGGAAACCAAAGACTCTTCACAGATATTGGTACTATGGTACTAACCGATATGGGCTGGACTGGACTGGAAATGTGTTTTATTTTCACTGCTTCATAATGGCTACAGCTTAATCAGAAAAAAAAATTAGCAAGAAGACTGCTTAATGGGAATGCATTCAGCTTGAATAACACAGCTAAATGCCATTTAATCAGGTTTAAAACACCTAAAACTCATTCTAAATACAAATCTGAAGTTTGTATAAAGCATTTAGAGATGTCAGTGAAGACTAACTTTTTTGGTTGTGTAAAAGCAGGCAGTTATGAATTGCAAAGTTTGTAAGCTCCGATGGTGTTTGTGTAAGGTGCTTCTACCCCAGGCTTTTTCACCATGTTGACTTTGCCCTTATGACAGTTAGAACTATCAATAATTCTGACATTATTTTTCCTTATTTATGATTCATAGAGTTCCCAGTATGAGTTGTTGTTTCAAGGTCTTTTCTGTAGGCTTGTATAAATCTCTAACTAGTATATAGTTTTCCTCATAATCATTTTGCCTTTTAGTATCCTAATGGAATACAAAGTTGGTATAAAATTTCATCTCATCTCCTTGGAATGTTCCAAGTCAAATTTGCAAGTGTGAATCCTATTGAGTTCAATTATGATAGTTTTTCCTTTGTTTCTAGACTGTTCCCCAGCACAGCTCTGAAAAAGGTAATGGTTTAGATACCTGAGGGGAAAAGTGATCCAAATCAAATTTTCAATCACATTTCACTCTCCTCTTAGGATTTCTTAAGTATTTCTTTGTATGGACTTTGGAAAAAAAAATTAAACTATTTAATCAATGCTACCATATTGAACAATTCTAGTAATAAATGTTTACTAATTGGTACAGCAAAGAATCTAAATGCATTCTATGATTTAGGAGAATAACTACAGTACAATTGGATTTGTTTTTTCCATGGCTCCAGAAAATCTGTAGAAATTTTGAAAATCGCGTGCCGTATTGTTTCAGACTATTCACACTTTCTTTGCACAGTCTTCTTGAGATAAAAGTTGTGCTTTTGTAAATGTTTATAAGAAATGATTTCTCTTAAAGTCTAAAATTATTTTTATTAAAGAAAAATGTGAATATAGATTTAATATGATACATAGAAGTCCTGCGGAAGTCTCACTGCTCTACTCTGAAGACATTTTTTTATCATCATTCACATAATAAAAGACTTAATTGTGTATTTGATGGTTCTTTCATATTTCTTAATGTCTTAGTATAATCAAAATGATTCTTGTAGTCATAACAGAAATAATAATCAAAATGTGTTGCTATTCAAGTATGTTTGTATCCTTTTATCTGTCACACATTTGTGCAGATATACATGTACACACGTGGTATAGTTTACTAAGCTACTTAAATAGTTATGTTTATTTCTTAAATTTGTAATATTTTTATTTTAAGTATTCTCAGCAGTCTTGTATTTACTTTGACCATTCTTTTTTGTATCACCATAATCTTACTAACCAGAAAGAAAGAAAACATAATGCTTATAAAAGTAAACATCACATGAAACTGGGACATGCCATGGCTGTTATTTTTTATAATAAAATTACAGGAATTTATACACTAATTTTGCTAGAGGTAATTAACCATACCTTTAGAAAATTGCAGAAGAAAAGAAGAGTCAAAGATCAAACTGTTGCAATACCTTATCTTTCTTGCTATTGGAATTAACTGTATCTAACATTTCAGTATCTATTTATCATTGTCTTCTTCCTTCTTGTTACTTGGGTGGAAAAGCCCAATGGGAACAAAAAATGCATTTTTGTCCATTTTAAATCCAAATCTGAGTTTTTTTTTCAGACTACGAAAACTTTTTAATCAATTCTCACTCGATTCTTTACTTCCTGACTTAATTCAGCAATAAGTGAGGTTTTTTAAAATCTGACTTCTTACATATTTCTGAGTAAAATCCAGAATGGCTACTCTGCCAAAATGAAATGGGCAAACATTGATTCATTCACTCATTTCCCTGTTTCTCACCACCTATTCTTACTTGTTAGCAGTTGTAAAAGCACTTTTAGAAGGTTAGACTCCGGACAGGGTGGGTTGCTAGCATTTGAACCTTGTGCTATCCCAGTATTAAACAACTTCTAACTAGACTGAAGCTCTTTAAGCAATTCTCTGATATATGATATGCTCACTACTGTTATTTTCCACCAACTTTATAATGAATTCTAAAATTTGAAAGTGATTGGTTCTTAGCAACCACTTGAACAGATTGACTTGGCATTAATAAATCCACACTATTTTTCAACCAGGTTATGATTTCTTCTGGAAAAATGAACTTATAAGTTAACTTATAAGTTAATAAATACCCCAAACATACTGTAATGAATATTTAGTGTAACTTCAGCCGTTTTCTTTTTCTTAAATAGTTTAGATTTGCAGGGGTTCATCCTTATTTTAGCCTGGAGTAAAATAGAATAATGATACTTAATTATTATGAAAATATTTTTATTAAATTCTAACCATATTGACATCTTTACTGTATAAGTAGAAAAATTTTCTGGAAAACAGAGGGGCAACATACTATTTTAAAGAAACTTTACTTTGGTGTACTTCATTTACCGAGTCTGTACAAGTATTACACAGAAAGAAGAAAAAAACCACAAAACCCCAAGAATAAATACACTTCCACATTTATATATGACAACCATGATTCACGCCAAGCATAATAGAGCATAAATAAAGTGTTATGAGTTCAGAATTCTTTTACTCTTCAACTATTAATCTTCACAGTTTTCTGTGCCTCAAGTCAGAATTTAGCATGCATAATTAAGATGACCTAACAAGCCCTGCTGCTTAATTAACATAAAGTTTTCCTTACTAATTGCTTTTGCCTATCATCCAATTCAGCTCTCTGCTTTCTTCTTATACAGAAAAGAGTGTTCCTTCTTTTTGCTATTCTGACTATTAATTTTATTCTTTAATGTCCACTTCAGTAGCTATATATGGGAGGTGCAGAGAAGCACTGTGGTACTTTTTGAATGCGAGAGTCAAGGTCAATATTTATGTGTTTACCCCAGAAAAATCACAATTTGCAGCTGATAGATTTTGTGAACTGCCTGGTGGAATGGAGGACTATTTAGTTGAGCATTTTCTCTTTTCACTCCTAATTATTTTTCCTTTTTTTTTTTTTTTTTTTGTTAGCTTGTCAGTAAATGAAAATGATAGTTGAAAAAAAACCCCTGAAATTTAGAATGTTATTGAATACTGTTGACAAAATCCTAGAGATTTTTGGCATATGCAGAATGGATTTATGGTTAATTTCTGTGCATGGGATTTTCATTTGCTTCAAAAAAAGGGAGGCGAAATTTTATTAATAAAGTTTTGAAGTTTTTAAAGCTGGTGTATAGACTTCCTCAGATAAGGAAAATAAATTCAATGGTATTTTCTTTAAGTATGTTACCGCAAAGAAGATGCAAAGATCATGAGGAGAGATTCTAGTACCTCCCCAACTTGTCCTTAATTGAAGGAATGCACAAATGCATTTATTCACAGAACTGCCTAGGAAATTCATTTTGAAACCAGCCATTTTAAGGGATACAGTAAAAATCCTCAAGTTATAATTCCTTTGGTATTTGAGAATGGAAATGAAAGAGAGAACAATGTTGGATTTGTAAATGTATAGATTTTTTCCCTCATTAGCTCTCCATATTTGCACACCTAAAGACTGGGAGGATGCATTTATATAATATATTCTTTGTCTGTTCTCTTTTCCCCCTGATTGCAAGAAAGCTTCCTCTCCATGTCTAAACCTTATGATTATTTTGTGAAATCTAATTTATCTGAATGTTCTATTTTTTAGCTTTGTGGGTATGTTAGTTCAATATCCTCAGAAGTTTTGTTGAATCCAAGGTCAAGCCCAAGAATTAATCAAAAAAATATGGTCAAACAGTGAGTATAGATGGACAATAATGATGTATTTTCAGTTGCAATAAATCAATGTGTTTAAAAATCCTAAAGCCTTGTGAGGAATTGGACCAATGCACGAAGACCATGTTAAGTGGCCACCTGTAATCAGGTGAAAGAGCACATTAATCAACAGATTTCTCTGGCTTATTTTTGGTTAAACTAGCTTAGTTAAGCTACTGATGTTGGAAAGGGTGCCTTTTTTGTATTATAAAGTTTGGAAAGATCAAGCAAGTAATGTCACTGAAACCAGGGCAACTGAATTTGAAAGAATTGTCTGAAACCTAAAAATCCAAAATTTGCAAAAAGGAATTCAATTATTCTATCATGCTATAATCAAGGCTTAATGATGTGTTTCATGAAAGAAATAAATAGCTCCCATGTCAGATAATTGGACATAAATAATACTGAAGGCACTGTTATACTGGTCTGAAAGCTAAGTGTAAATTTCCCAGGTTCTTTGCTCTACTTAAAAAAAAAGCAAACAACATCAAAAACCCCAAGCAAAAACCCAATCCAACCATCCAAAACAAAATCAACCCCACCCCCTCATATCCCAGTAATTTTAATCTAGCTGTTTCTAACCCATTTTAATCAAGGTTTAGTTAAACAGCAAAAACCAAGGAAAAGCATAATTTAAAAAAAAAAGTGAAGTTGTGATAAGTGTAGGTATTAGAATTTAACCAAATAGAGTTAAAATTATGCTCTTAATTACTAACTCAAGAAATCAGGGAGATGCAAAATTGGAAATATGCTCTATTAGCATTATTATTATTTTTTATATTTAGTTCAATATATTTTTTAACCTGATTTTTTCTACATTAATTTCATAGTTTCTGATTTGTGGTCTCCAAAATTATTATTATTATTTTTTTTGCATGCCTCATAAAGGAAGAAAAAAAATTATGGTGTAATTCAGGGTTTTCTTTCTGGAGCTTGTCTGACTTTATTTATCCTTGATGTCAGTATTTTCAGTGATAATACAAACTGTTGAATAGCTTGATACAAATTAGCAATTTAGTTTTCCTAATGGTAAAAGGATATTTGTGGAACGTCAATCTTTTATCTGAATATGACAATATGGAAATAACAGTTATATTTGGAATAGCTACCTAAATAATAATTTAGTAACTGCTATCAGACACTGTGACTGGGCAGGAGAATTTGATGAGAAGAAGGTGCTGTTAAGGTTCCTGAGGGTGAAAAGATCAATGAAAATAAAAAGAAATGCTTTTTACAGAAATACAGTCTTGGATTCTGATTTAGAGCTTCAAAGAGGATATCTTCTTATGTAGACAGCTTTATAATTATCCCTTTAGCTAAAAGAATTTTCTGGATTTGCTGATGAGATGTGTTTAGTAACAGTGTAGCAGCAAATGTGTACTTCAAAGGAAATACTAAACAATTACTCATTACTGCATTACAAGCTAAGAATCTCCCCTAGGCACAGTTAATTTTGTGAGTTTAGGGACTATACAGGATTTCATGCTGTAAGATGTTTTAGAAATGATTTGTCAGCTATTTTGGGAATTAATTGCATTATTAAATATTTGACTACTGTGTACAGTAACTTTTAGAATTTTAAGAGACAGGATAGATCAGAAACCTATGATCCTATCCCAAAGGAAAGCTATGTCCAAGTGCTGTATAGCATTTAGCAGAAATTGCAGTTTCTCTTCTATGGAAGATTTCACTGAATTCTTCCAGATGTGGTTTGAGGATGTATGTATATCTTTACAAATATACTAAGATTACCATTGATTTGTATCATGCTTTCATGTTAGAAATCTGCATGCTGCTATATCTTTACGGAGCAATAGAGGGAACCCAGTGTAACAGCAAGTAGGGAAATGGCAGAGCTTGTGCAACCTGCAGGATCTCCTACACAGTGTAGAAGAGTAGCTGAAGCATAGGTTGTTTTTTAAAATAGGAACTTGAGTGCCTTTTCTCAGGAAATATGCACGTGTCTGCACTGTATGAAATTTAGTCTGAGGACTGCAATTAAGAAACCGTAATCTGTCAAAGATTATGTTTCTAAAGAAGGGCAATGAAGCTGGTGAAGGGTATGGAGTACAAGTTTTATGGGGAGCATACGAGGGAGCTGGAGTTGTTTAGCCTGGAGGAAAAGAGGCTCAGGGGAGACCTTATCGCTCTCTACAACCACCTGAAAGGAGGTTGTAGACCAGTGGGTGTTGGTCTCTTCTGCCAAGTAACAAGCGACAGAACAAGAGGAAATGGCTTCAAGTCATCCCAGGGGAGGTTTAGATTGGTTATTAGGAAAAATTTCTTCCCAGAAAGGGTGATCAAGCAAGGGAACAGCCTGCTTAGAGACGTGGTGGACACGTCATCCCTGGAGGTGTTTAAAAGTCTTGTAAATGTGGCACTTAGAGACATAGTTTAGTGGTGGAATTGGCAGTGCTGGATTAATGATTGGATGATGTTAAAGGTATTTTCCAACCTAAGAAATTCTATGATACTATGAAGACATTTTTCTTAGTATATGCATTCTGAAATTAATTTTAATGGTTTATGTATATTCTATGTTTATTGTAAATTTTCAGGAAAAGTGAACCAAAAGAAAGATTTCTTTTATTCTCTTTCTTTGCTGTTATTTTTAGAACTTGCCTTGAGGGGCAGCATAACTAGACCTGATAATCAGTGGACTTATCTGCAGGAAATAATAACTCTAAGAATCATTATGGCTACCATAGTAGGATGTGGAGTGGTGACAGTGTAGGCATGCTAGGTTAAGCAGCAATGTAAATAGTATAATTTGTGGAGGAAAGGGACCATCAATTTAGCTTTTACTCTGTGCTTGTCAACAGCACTGCCTGTTAGGACTGGCAATGTACTACATTTAATAATGGCACTTACAAGTATGTTCTGGGTACAATCCTGGTCCTTTGGAAATCAGTGTATGCGTAATTTGGCTAACCTTTAGTTTCCTACATGTATTCCAGGCTCAGATAGGGCAAGCAGATGAAGAGCTACCACTTTTAAATTTTCGTTTAATTTTGAAGTGGAATATTAAACACTACATACTGCAATGGAGGGGAAAAGAGTGAAAATCATATGTAAATATTTGTCTCTGAATATTCAGGTGGTTATTTGGGATGTTGTTTGGTAGGCTGGAACAGTCTCCATTCATTATATGCTTCTCATATATTAAAACCAAGAATATGCTATTTCTGTCTGTTACTAATTAATACTCGTTAATTACTGGACTAGTTGACATAGTTGGCAGAAATAAACAAGCTTCTGGGGATACCACGTTCTCTGCTGAAGACCTGTGAGTGTATCTGCTTGAATTTTTGCCTTTTTTTTTTTCCCTCATTTCCAGATGTTTATAGATTTATCTCTGATAAGAGATATTACTTCCCCTAATTTTTGCTTATCTCCTTAAGTCACAGCACACTTTCTTTTAAATGGGCTCATATAGTACATATTGACTTCATGGGGACTTTTATAAAGACCAGGTTTGTAGTTATTTCTTTAATTACTTTTCCTAAGGGATAAAATTATCTCCTGTCCAGAACATCATGGACTCCATTTTAGAGCTTTAGAGATTCACAGGATATTTTGCTTGGCCTCCACCCTTCTGACCCTTCAGAATATCAAAGGTCTCCTAAAAGTCCAAATTCATGTCTGCCCACCTTCGGTCAATGTTTTGTCTCTTCTCCATATTTCAAATTATGCTATATGCTTGACATAGCCAAGCTTTAAGTAGAATTGTAGCAGTAAATATACTTTCCACTTAAGGAGCCTGAAGGGAATACAATTGCCACAAGCACACATACACAGCTGTTAAACAGTGCCTAGGAAAATTCAAGCATCCACCCAAATCTGCATAAGAAGACCTTTATGTCAGGCTGGAAACAAAATTAACATACTTTCATTACTATATATTTTCTCTGTGAATGTGAGGCCTTTACTCTCCCAAGTCACATTCAGCTTAGGAGATAGGTGAGAAATATGTACTGGATGCACTAAAGAGAATTAAGTGTCATGATGGTGTGAAACAGAGATTTCAGATTTAATACTCCCACTTCCCAAGGCCTGAGTATATGTATAGTATTTTAATACCAGTGATAATTCTGTAACCTAATTCAGATGATGGCAATCTCTGTAATGTCCTGGAAATAAATACTAAAATTTCGGAATTTCCTTATTTTGATCCCGTAGTATAATTTATTCAAGCCTTGTGGTGAAATGCTACTGGGAAAGCATTATTTTGTAAAGTATATTCTGTGCACGGGGTTTCTATATATATTGCTTATTAAAATAAAATCTCATTTTATCTGTTTGTCATATGTAGCAATGGATGCGTTAACCATTCTGTCTGTTTATTGAGCTGTTGATTGAGGCCTCAGAATGTTGTATTTTCTTGCTGAAAAAGCAATACAAAGCTTGTCAAGCAGTTCTCCTGAAGTCAAGTGGACTACTTTGACACTTAACATGGAGTATATAATTTGTTTAAATGGGACTTTAAAGGTCACTCATAAAAAAAGTTTTATGTTAAGTTACTTTGTTGCACCTTTTCACTTTTGTATTTTGAGGAAAGAATGAGAAAGAATTTCGAGGTATTTCTGATCACAAGAGGCAATTCTTTTTCAGTGTCTTCATGATAGCAGACGTAGTTCAGAAAGCACCATTTTCAAAGTATGGATGCCTGATGACATGATTGTTGTCAGCGTTGTTTGCGTAAAAGAAATAACATTAGACTTTAGATAGCTTTAGACTATTTTGGATTTCTTCACCTTCTATTTGCTTAAAATTCAGGATGGTTATTCTCATGCAATTCCAAAGTTTGCGTAAGATTGCGGGTAGAATCCAAATAAAAATATATTTAAAGAAATAATCTTATCTGCAAGATTACTGAAAATAAGCTATTTTTTTTTTTTCACTCGTTAATCTTCAAATAATAATTTTTAAAAAACCCACATTTTTTTTTGTTATGGTGCTCATTATTTCTGTTATAGTCCTTTGGGTCCTCCACACAGTGGGATTCATCCTACCATGAGTGCTGGAAATAGATCTTCCTGAGTGGACAGTTTTGTAGTAGTGTACATCTAGAATTGAAGTCAGGGAACATCAGCTTTGCAGCTGGAGGACTGCTGGCTTTCATGAAGTTGATAGACTAATTTAGAAGGCGATGTGTTGTATTGTGTTCTTTTTCATTTTCCCCTTAAAGTTCAAATTGTTATGAAAGTTGGTATGTTCCTGTTCCCCCCTTTAGTTGTAATGTGTTGGTTCGCTCCCCAGAATATACCCCTCCCACTCTCCCTGTCAATTATTGTAAACCCCACCTAGCCCCCCCGAATGTTCCTTGTCAATCATTGTAACCCTTCCCTCCCTCCCTGTCTGTTACCTCTAACCCCTCCCTTTTCCCCAGAACCTTCTGCAAACCTTGACGCCCCATTGGGGCATGTGACCTCTTCCCTCCACCCCCTCTTTCCCATTGGACCCCTCATTGTAAGCCCTTCCCTTTTCTCTGCCCCTGCGCCCTGTCTATTGGTCCATGAGTTGTACCCCCCCCCTGATTGTGTCTCCCTTAAAGCCCTGTGCGCAGAGGTTTGGTCCCTGAATCTGGCAGCTGGGATTCCTTCCTTTTTTGGATCTTACAGTAAATCCTTAATCCTTGTTTGGAAGCCTCAAACCAGCAGCCTCCCTGGACTCGTTTGTCTTCTCTCGGACACCAACTGTTGAGCCCGAAGAGACCTCACAGATTCCGCTAGTGGCGTTCTTACCCACAGCTGTGTCCCACGCTGGCATGGCGCCTACGCCACTGAGGAGCTAGTCGGGACTCCAGGGCTGTGTCAGTGATGTCCACAATATTTCCTGACTGCTCTATTCCAAACTCCTTTGAGAAAGTTGGATACCTATAGACACCTTTTGGCCAGTGATGAATTTTGCAGAATCACAGAACAGCCCAGGTTTGACGGGACCTTGAAATATCTTGTCTCACCTTTCTTGGGAAAGGAAGCTGAGACGCACTCTGTCCAATTGTGCCTTGAAAATCATCAGATTCATCGTATCCTTGAGAGGTTGTTCCCATGATGGTTTTTGCTGTGTAAACAAATTCTTTCTCAAGATGAAATCTCTTCCAATGTACTTTCTACCTATTGTCCTTTGTCTTCCTCATGTGGGTCTTTGCAAAGAGACAACGTCTGTCCTCTTTGTAGCTGCCCCTTTAGTACTGAAGCACTTGGATGAGGTCCCTCCTAAGCCTTCCGTTCTCCAGGGAGAAAAGACCTAACTCCTTCAGTCTTCTCTCTGAGCGCAGAGTTCCAATCCTCTGATAATTTTTCATGAGGTGATCCTTTGGACTCTATCCAGTGCGCTTGAGTGTTTTTTTAAGTTTTGTGTTCGGGGGATCATAACTGGACAGAGGACTTCAAATGTTGCCTGACAGATGTGAGTAGAGTGGGATGATCACATCTCTGTCTCTGTTAGTAACGATCCTGTGAATGCAGCCCAGGATCCAGTTTTCCTCTGCTGCTGCAACATCTAGTGGCTAGCTCATCTTCAGCTAATTGTCCACAAGGACTTCCAAGTCCCTTCCAGCAAGGCTGCTCCCCATTCATGAAGATTCTAATCAGTACTGGCTTCTTTGATTATGTCATCTTTGCACTATGTCTTAAATTGCAGAGTAAATTTGTTTTCAACATCTAGTTAAATATTGAAACTTAAACACTGACGTACAACTTTTGTTCAAAGACCACTGTCATTCATGTAAGGTCCTTAGCCTAAGGTTTGTTGTATGGTCACAAATTGCAAAACTAAAATCAATATTCATGGAAGGAGACATTTCTGTCTGGGGTGAAAGATTTATGGCAACATGTGGGGGCAATTAAAAAGGGTTCATTCTATTTGGCACAGTTAAGTGCCAATAACACAAATTTATTCTTTAAAATTGAATATTCTTCTTTTAATGTTTATACAAGTAGGGTTCTCTGCCTTAATTTGCTGGGTTTAGTCTTGATACAATATTCTAGAGAATAAAAAACCTGAAAATTATGCTAGGTTGCATCAGAGAGTGTTGTCTCTGTGTTTTTTGTAGCAATGACCATGCTTAGATTTTTTTGACTTTACTATTCACATTTGGCCTATTCATTTACTAAATACGTGTCTTAAATAAAGATCATTTAGAGACAGACACCAGCAATGTTAGGAAATTGCTTTGAAACAATTTAAATGTGAAGATCTTGAAAGAAGTTCTCTTTAGATGAAAACTAAGTCGTAAGGCCTCAAGTTCTCTTTAGATGAAAAGTAAGTCATAAGGCCTGCAGCTGTGTCATGTAATGCAAATTTTCATTTGATTTATTTATAAATTGGAAAATAAGAGGCTTTACAGGTAGCTTTGCGAAGCTGAACATAAAGCTCAAGTTAAGAAAAAATATTTTATTTAGTTAGGAAAAAATTTATTAGCATTTAGAAGGACATTTTTAAATTAATGTAAAAAGAATTAAATTATGAATACAATTTGTCTGGAGGAAGAGGAAAAAGTGGGAACTGCATTATTTTCTGCGCCCATGTAAAGTTGTACATGTGTTCATTTAACAAAATCAGCTGTGTTAGGTTAAAAATAGAATTATTTGTTAATTATATAGAAGTTACTCCGAGCTCGGTAAAATCAGATTATCATTTAGGGTTCACTTCTAGAAATAAAAGCTCAACAAAACTCAGATGGCATATACTTGGAAATCTACAAATGAAAGATTAATATAGTTAAACTTTAAAGTTTTGAATGCCTTAATAAAGTGTATGTATACTGAAGCTTAGTTTGGACATAAAAAAAAATCAGAAAAAATATATTGGTAGAAAATCAGTGAGTATTATATATATGCGTTGGGGTTTTTTTAATCTTGTGGGAACCAGCACATGCTCCTTTTAAATTTATTCAGAAAATGGTTGTCAAGCATTGGAACAGGCTTCTGGGGGAAGTGGTTGAGTCACCATACCTGGAGGTATTTAAAGACATTTTTAAAATCTGGTGTTAAGGGTCTAGTTTAGTGGTGGACTTGGCAGCACTACATTAATGGCTGACTTGTTGGTGTTAAAGATCTTTTCTGAGTTAAATGATTGTAGGTTCTACATTGAGTTTATTCAATGCTGTAGGATAGAATCTGAATGTCAGGGACCTGTATTGATTTTCAAGTAAGATCAAGGGAGAAAATCCATCAGTAGAACAGTGGGAGATAAAGCACCATCAGGAGAGACTCTTTACTATCAGAACACTGGGTATCATGTTTGTTGGAGAAAAATATTGAAGGCCTTTTTTCTGGGAATATAAATTAGCAGTAACCAAGATTGTCAGAACTGAGGGGCTGGAGCATTTGTGCAATGAGGAGAGGTTGAGGGTACAAGCCTGGGGAAAGGAAGGCCTCTTAAGGACCTAACAGCATTCCCCTAAAATCTTCAGGGAGATCATCAAGAAGACAGAGACAAGCAGCGCGTGGCATAGGCATGAGAGCAAAGGCATAAACTGAAAGGAGAGAGATTTTGACTGGATTTAAGGAAAAATTTCTTCACTGTAAGAAAAGTAAAGCAGTGGAAAGGATTGCTCAGAGAGGTTTTTCTATCCATGCAGGTTTTTGAAACCTGATTAAGTTCTGAACAATGTGTCTGTTCCTAGAGGGGACACTGAAAGCAATGTAAAAGGTGCAAGGTGTTGGACTAGGGAAGTCCGGTGGTCTCTTCGTCTAGCATTGCCTTATTATCTTTATTTTATACTCAACAACTGTGGCTGTCCTCTGAGAGGTTAATCTCCAGTATCTCTGAAGAGCACTGTTAGATCTGAGGGAACCTCTTCATAAAGAACAGCAGTTAAGAGTCAGTAAATTGAAAACTCTCCTTGTATTCATGAAGAATTGTAGCTCGTTCACACAGACACAATATAGTTGGTAAACCAGAGTACCAGAGCTTAATTTTCTTCTAGAAATTACCCTCCTATTTTTGGAGGGTATCTGCACTGCTTCCTGCAGGTTTTATTCAATTTAGTCTTAAGGGGCATGTGAATTTTTCAAATTGCAACAAAACCTCATCTAATATAGTGTGGTCTCAAATATAATTTTTAATCTTACACAGTAATAGATGGTGTGTTAGAATATATCAATCAAGATACTATCTGATTTATGCTAATACCTAAATACTTAGTGAACTCATTCAGTAAAAGAAACAATACAGTGATAGTTGTATCTCTCCTGGAAGCCCCTAAAACATGCTTTTGCTAGATGTTTATAAGGCATGTTGGTGAGCTTTTTAAGAAAGTCAGAGTCGGTGATCATTACAGCTATCAATCCACACAGACATGATTATGTCCCAAACAAATAAATTTTAAAAATGCTGAGAATTTAAAAGGGTCCAGCATTAAAAATGCTGAGCACACCATTAAAAGGAACAATGAGAAACCTAAGAATTCCAGGTTCTGCTCAGAACATGACTGGTTTGCTGTATTTTAGTGTAAAGAGAATCATGAATTCAACTTGTCTGTGCTGCACAGACATAGGTGTAGTGGTCAATCTACCTGTCTCCTTTTTGCAGCTGTTGAATTGGCAGCCTTCCAGAAAGCTTGGTGTCAAATCATGCCGAACCTTTCCAGGAATGACTAGTGGTCTGCTAAGTTTTCCAGCAGTGACTTGGCATATTCAGACATACTCTTTCATGGTGGTGGCCATGTCTTAGGCTTCATTTGTTTCTGTTTGCAGATAAACTGCCCAGAGAGCAAGTTTAATATCCTTTGCCTGTGCTTCAGAGTGAACTGTACATACATACCTCCTAATGAAGAAGATGCCTAAACAGTATGTGTGGAATTTGCCTCTCCTAACTTAATCCATGTAAAATACAAATGTCTAGTAATTGCTTATATTACTTTTTCAGTCAGTAGAGGAAGAAGAGAAAAATTTGTCCTAAAAAAGCTGCATAGACTGTATTACTGAAGAGGAGCCTATAGGGAGCCTAGATTGAGTGGCCATTTTAAATGGCTGAACTTAGAAGAAATTATTCCTTTCTGATGTATGTGAGTTTTGCACATACAGATCTCTCCACGGTTTTTATTTTATTGTTCTTTGACATTTGAAATTGTGTTTACAATTCTAATCTTCCTTGCTTGGAGCTGTAAGGGGATACATATTATTTAATATGGACTATATTACTTTGGTGCCCTATCTTGAATCAGTTATTATATGCACACCAAGGTGGTGATGTATTTTGATAAACTAAAAATGCATTTTACTTAATAAGTAAATAGCATTGCTTGTTTTGTGCCTAAAGCACAAGAACATTGCTGCTTTTAAGGCTGGTCACAGAATGTCAGTTGTCAAACTGTCTCAACCTATCCAAGAGTGTGTTTTCACTGTTGTGAACTCTTGCAGATTTTAGCCCCCTGAAGGAACTTCTTAACAATTTATCTGTTTGGATAGTGCTCAGGTAGCAAAGTTAATAACTATATGGAGAACTATGTCGCTCTACACTACTTTCTTCCCAATGACATTTAGTGAAGACTGTCACTCCTTGTCTGATCAGATCAACCTGAGCATATTTTGTAGAGACTTGATGAAATTATCTCTCCTCACGTTGCATTCTGTAAACTTGAACAGTTTAGTTCTTGATAGAGATGGAAAGAGGGAGGAAGTATGTTTGAATTCTTAAAATAGATATAGCAGTGCTGTATGTCAGAAAAGTCAACAAACCTCCAGAACTTTTGGGTTGATAAGTCCCTAATTGTACGGAGTACTAAAAATGTTTATGAAATTCCTTAGCTTTTTCAGATTAGCCAGGGAGCTGCTCTGCAGAAGCTAGTAAACTGAATCTTCATGGGTCAATTTATTGTGATGCTAGTCTTTCAATATGTCTTTTCATTGTCTGGACAACAACAAGAATCCAAGTATTGGTTTTTTAAATTATTTTTACCAAACAAACCCACAACAAACCCAAACCAAATAAAAACAAAAACAACAAAAGGAAGAAGAAACATATATATTCTAGTACTAGTCTATTAACTTCATGTGACCTGGAGGTCTCTAGCTAGCAAGATAATAGTATTTATGTACATCTATTTGTGATTTAGTCCATTCAAGTAGTGCCCTGTGGGAAGGCAAACAAGGGGAGAAAAGGGGGACTAAGTGTGAGCCATTAAATAGGTCAAGATTAGATATGAGACCTTCAACAGCCACTAATGGAACAGCATTAAGTCTTCTGAGTTCACTAGATAGTGGAATGTGCTAATGGAGGCACCATGCTGGGAAAGCATACATTTTCTTTGGAATTTCTTGTGAAGAAGTGATTGCACATTATGATATGAATAGGTGTGCTAAATGCATGGGCATTTTCTGACAGAAGATTAAGGCCCCCTCTACCAGACAATGGCTCACTGGAGGAATGGATTAGTGGTGAAGTAAAATTCGAAAACAGATTCTTTCCTATTTAATAGTCCATTGACTTTCCTCCTAGAGCTGTTGTCCCCATCCTGACTACTATGGTCTTTATTTTCATTCCCTAATCAAGCTCATGCTGTTTTAATCTGACTTGGGAAGATTTTTGTATAATTGCATTATACATGCAATTGTTTTATTCAGTTTGGTCATCTGTAAGTCCCATCTTGTCTTCTGTATAAGTTTCAGTATCTTCTGATATCCATTTGTGTCTCCAAACATTTAATATTCCCTGGATAGTTTTATTATGTGACTCTACAAGAAGGGCATCCATAATTTATTTTTCTGTGACTAATTATTGAGCTTTTAGAAGGATAAACACATTAATGTTGCTTCTGAAACTGCAGAAAATTATTATTGTTTATGGTGTAAGGTGAGCTAATATACTATTTTCAAAAAATTAAAAATAAAATCTGATTAAGAAGTTCTTTTCCTTGTAGTGCTTTCTTACTCTTTTGCTGATATTTCTGACCAGAAAAATAATTTTCCTATTTTTCTTTCAACCACAATAGCAAAAGCTCTCCTTTCCTAGAATGCCCTCTTCTGCAAAAATTTTCATTCTATCAACCCATAAAAGATGCTTGGAGTGAAAGGAATAAATAATCTACATGTATCAAATAATACAGAAAAGTAGATGTTGTCCAGAGTGAGTGGAATAGATACTCTCTGTATACTGTGCATGCTACACTTTCTGACCCAGTTTCTTTATAAAACCTACCCATGAATCACTGACTGATATTTTATTATAAAATCAGATTTGCCCTGGTTTACAATGTAGGAAAAACTCTGATTAAGACTGTAGTTTTCAGAAGTATGCATAGTAAGGAGGAGATTGTATCTAGAGTAACATAATAAGTAGATAACAAGGCTTTAGTACACATAAATCCATAGAATGGTCAAATGGTTTGTGTTGGCAGGGACCTTCAAGGCTCATTTATTCAAAACCCTGCTGCTATAGGCAGAGACATCTTTCACTAGAGCGGGTTGCTCAAAGCACCATCTGACTTGGCCTTGAACACTTCCAGTGGTGGGGCATCCAGAACATCCCTAGGCAACCATTCCAGTGTCTGAGCAACTTCATTGTAAAGAAATTCTTCCTTATATCCAGTCTAAATAATTGTCTTAAAAATCGATGTGAGAAACCTCCTTTCTAAACATATACAGGTATTCTAAATTCTAAAGTCTAATCAGATTGTGTTATATATGTATATAATAGGTCATACATGAAGGTTTGAATGGAAACAATTGTAAAGAGCAAGTACTTTCAGAAATGTGAGATGTGTACCCCTTTGCAGCCCATATAGTTTTAATTATGGTACCTGGTCATACCAGGTGTGTTTCATTTTGGTGCCTGCAGAACTGTAAACTGGACAAGAAGTAAAGAGCAGGTGCACAACTCTCTTTTTGACTGTGAATTTCTCTCTAGAGAAAAAGTACTTTGGAACATAGGACTGTATCATAGAACCTGGTAGAGTATAATCTGCATGAGTTCTTTTTGATTTTCAGTGCTTCATTTGGGATGCTTTTCCATCTTGAGATTGTAAACCCACTAAAATATTTACCTCCTTTAATACCTATATATTATTTTTGTGCTATGCCCTCTCTTTAATATGTTTCTCATTCCAGTATCTAGGTCTCGTTTTAGATTATACCTATTTAAAAAATACAACTTTTAAATACTCAGAGTAGGTTTTTGAGCAGTATCATTTGTCTCTTTGGCAGTGTAGATTCAATGATTTCTTGTAGCACTAAAGGTAGTAGAGATTAACTGTTTTCATAAAGAAAAATACTCAGTAGATTTTTACTGGAAGTAAATCTTCAGTTACATTAGTGTTGCCTTTATGAACAATCTTTTGGCTGTTGTGAAAGCTAGTGATTTTACTTTGGAGAAATGGAAATAATTGGGGAATACCTGATTCATAGGTAAACTATATGTCTATCAGATAAATATAAACAATGTACTGAGAAGTAAATTAATTTGTACTTAAATTTGTACTTGAAGCAACAATCATTCATGGAACTTCAATGGGTATCAATCCACCACCCATTAGTATGGAATATGAATGCAGAAATCAAATTTATATTTTCACAATGTCTTGAAGAAAATTTTGAAAAATCCTTAAATAAATATTTAATTATAGTGAATTTACTATTTAAGCTACTTTTTTTTTTTTTTTTTAAGTGTTCTTTTTGTTGGGATTGATAGTTTAGTTTTTCTTAGACATCATGATTTTTTAAATTGATTTTTTAAAATAAGATGACGCTCATGAAGAGGAGATCTCTTCTACACATGGTCTTTCAGAAAAAGGCTAGGATAGCAATAGATTTAAGTTCTAAGCATTCCCTTAGTATGAACCTAGCATCATACACTTAAGCAAGGAATTTAAGATAAAAACACTGTGGTATAGTATGTGTACTCTTCCTCCTTGGAGAGCTGAATTTCATAATGTTTTTGGATTTAAATGCTTATGCTTTGGCTTTTCTTCAGATTCCTATTTTCTACAAACCAGAGGGAACTGTTTACAGAGGCAGATGTTTCTCATGAGATAAAGACAAAATAAAGGAATAAAGCAGACTCAGAATTAACTTTGCACTTCCTCCTGGTGGAGTGGCAGTTAGAAGTGTCAGAATTCTGTTGAATGCATTTCCTGCAATGCATTGCTCTCTTAGCAATATTACTTTGACTGCCACAGTAAATATACTTCTGGCAATTAATGGATCACCAGAGATGATCTGAGTTTTCACCAGGATCACTAGTCATTGAAATAAGATTCTAATGACTCCCTTTTGTCTGAATGAGCAAAAATTGCCACAGCAAATCCATATCTAGTTATTAATAATAGGAATCAAATCCTAAACAGTTTCAACTCAAAAAAGTCTGAGAAATAATTGGTTTTTAAGGCATTAAAATACATTCTCACTGAGGAATTCTCTTCTTCTCATTGGGAATATTTTAGGTAAAATAAAAGTGTCTTGTATTAAAAATACTTGGAAATGCATATTGAAAGTGTTTTAATCATGTTGGGGAAGAAGATACTTTCTGTAATTAAAATACCAACAGAAAAGGTCCCTACACATTTGTCCATCCTAAAGCCGAAAACACAGCCTGTATTTTATAAATGTTTATTATATTGAAAGCTAATTCTGTTTTATGACTGTATTGAGCTTACATAATTCTTGGTGGAAGTTCAGACAGAGAATTGCCTGTAGTGGTAGTAACACTGAGTAGTGTGTATTTGTCACTATATATATTCACAGCTTCAATTTTGCATGAACTGAACTTTCCTTGCCCTACAGCAAGTTTTAGATTTTATGAACCATTGTACTTCTAGTAATACATAAATGTGCTTCACATTCCAAAAATAACATAGAAAATGACTGTATTTCTTATGTTCTGCTAAGACCATTATGAGTTGGCACTGAAATAATACAATGGCTGTATTTGTTTTGCTGCCAGTAGTGTGACCCTGGCTGCTTGATTGATTTTACTTCATTTCATTATTACAACAGTGTAAGTAGAACGTTGAGCATTAACTGTAAGAAAAGCTTGTTTCATATGGATTTGTGTCTTTTAAGTATGTGAGGCAGTAACAGTTGTCAGTGAATTTTTATGTCAGAGTTAGGGCATCTCTCTTGTGAAGTCAAGACTGATGAGTCGGCCATTGCCTCAGTGAGTTATTCCGACAGACTTCTCTTATTTGCCTCTTTTCATTGAGGACTTCATTATGTGTGAAATCTCTCTCCTAATACCACATCTGGAAGAAAGTGGAGCCCTAGCACATGCCCCTCCACTGCTGTTGCTGTTTCTCTTTTCAATCCAACTCTTGATGGCTGATCATGTAAGAGCTAATGCTGAGTGTTTTCTTCTTTTTGACATTTTTTTGGTGTGCTTTAAATAGTGGTGGTAAATATTTTTATGTTATACATAAAGCCATTAAAAATTTCTTTCCAACTGTCTGCATTGATAGACATTTCTTGAACATTGCTATTACAGTTGGAAGAGAGAAGTGGGGTAGGAGTGCAGAGAGAGATTGATTATTTAGATGTTAAATGTTTATACTGTAAAACTCTTTAGGGGGCTTTTTTCCACCTAAGAAACTGAAGAAGTAAAATTACTAACAGTAAATAAACTGAAACGTTAAGCCTTAGAAGAATAGATGCACATTATTATTGGCTCAATTAAGATTTTTTTCTAGTGTTTTCAATACTTTTCCACATACTGTTCTAGTCTCTTCTGACTTGAAAACATAATTTTTATTGTGTATTTCCTAACAGCTACCAGATATTTAGTGTTAGTATTGCTTTACATCTTCACTCAGTCTTGAAAATTACCTAATACCTACTCAGAGATGGTAAATATAATTATCATATACTGGCTATAGTTTTGGTCCTTAGCAAATATGCTGTAAGTGATAGTAAGAGGACACCTCATAGCAGCCGTCCAGTACCTCATGGGGGCTTACAAGGAAGCCAGAGAAAGACTCATCAGGAGCTGTACTGACAGGACAAACAGTAATAGGTTTAAACTGAAAGGGGGGAAATGTATGTTATATAGAGAGGAGAATTTCTTTACTGATGGTGAAATTGGTGAGGCACTGGAACAGGTTGCTCAGGGAAATTGTGGATGTTCCGTCCATGGCAGTGTTTAAGGCTAGGTTGGATAGGGCTTTAAGAAACCTGGTATAGTGAGAAGTGTCCCTGATACTTTCCCCAGAAATGTCCCCCCACCAGGGGTGTTGGAACTGGATCATCTGCAATGTCCTTTCCAACCCAAACCATTCTGTGATCCTGTAGATGTGCTGTAATTGTTCACCTATGACAGAGATACTGAGGAATAATATTTTTTTACGGACTAGTAATAACTAGAAGTACACATTTAACATTTCAAAAAAGTTAGAAATGAGAGTTAAATACCATTTCTCTACATAGAAGTAAATTTTATACCTTCTGTTACTGTTTACTGCTGAATTTATAATGTTTCAGAAGAGCCATACTCTCCTTTAAAATTTGGGGTTTATCTATTAGTGAAAATACTACCCACTCACAACCCAGAACCAGAGCATACAAAATTTAATTAGTGAATCTTTTTTTCACTTGATTCATGGGGTGTCACTCTGGGATAGGAGCTTACTGTTTAATCCCCATTGGTTATGAAACTGTTTCCTTCCATACACGTAGCATGTGCTATCCAGCTTCCTTGCTTGGTGTGAACTTGTAACCCCCTTCAGTATGTGATTGATGAATATGAAATTGAATCACAGAACACAAAAAAGTGGCATGGACATGACTATGCAGACATGATTTATAGATGGAGTCTCAAAAATCTGCCTGAAACTGGAGTTTTCAGAAACTGACTTTGAATAGGACTTGACTGCTTTCTGGCATGCCATGATTTGAAGAAAGCTGCCTTTGCAAGATCAGATTTTTAATGTTCAGAAAGGAGATATGTAGATGTATAACCTCTCAATCATTTGATCACTAAACTAATGACTTTGTCCTAAAGAACCTGACAGTAGCTGAAAACAGAGAGAAATAAAGTCTGGAAAATTGTAAAAATATTACTGATTTTGATGTATACATATTTTAAGACTTAAAATGTGCAAGAAGAAACTTTTGGAACACAAAAATGATTTATTTGTAGGAATTAATCTATATGTTAAAAGTATATTAGGATTTGGGTCCTTTTTTTTGTAATTATGTTGAATGTATATTTTCAGTTTTTACTCTATTTCTGAGGGACATACTTTTAAAAATCAGAATTGATATTTAACAGAATAACTTGAACAAACAGGCTTAAAGACTGGTGGATTTCTGGAGAGTGGTAAAAAATATTGAGACCTGGGAAAGCTGGACCTGCATCTTAACTTAAGTTTCTAAGCTTTTTTTTTTTTCTAAATTCAGTTCTGTATTATTTTGGTTACTGTATCCTAAAACATGGCTTATGGCTGTGTATAAGGTCCAGATATATACTTGGTTCTTTTGGCACAAGTCTGTCAATGTCAACAAGACCTGAATTTTAATGATATTTTCTTTGTAGACATTTATAAATCACCTTGTGATTGTTTTTTTCATTTTTGCTATAGGCTGTGAAACTAAACTAGTATTTAATTTTTTAATTTTCCAAAGACTTCTAAAATTATTTTTGCCATAGCCATAAATAATATATTATTCAAATATAATTTTACCTGGAAGAGATGGGAAGCAAGAAGAAGGAAAGAGTGATTGGCTGCTGCTTTTATGAGAGTAGAGATAGGTTTTTACTTGGAATATGTATTATTCATGTGTGGAATTCTCATTTGTTTAGTTCATTATAGAAATTAAATTAGAAATTACTAATAGAAGTCAGCTATCCTCTATAGACACAACCCCCCTAAAGACAGTGCACAAAGCTGTTATTCAAATCTATGAATAATTATGTCTAAGTGTGGAGTGGCTATCTAACAGAATCATAGAGTGAAGGGTTTTTTTTTAATAGGCTGGTAGGTTTTTCTTCACAGATTGAGCTTTGAAAAATTAAGTAGATAGCTAAAGCTCTGAACTGGATGTCCTTTTCAAAAGGCTAAAATTTTAATTTCATGGATTCCAATGGAATATCTTTCAATCTAGCATAAAACATTATTTGCCTTGTTTTAGCAAAGGAGATTATAACCCCCTCTGTTGGTCCAGAGTTCTGTATGATTAAATGATTTCTCTATTTACCTTTTTCAGTGCATTTTTTAGATATCAGTCTGGTGCAGATGTAGATACGCTTTAAAAGCTAATAGTGTTCAGAAAAGAGCAAATATTTTCTTCTAATATCTAAAAATATAAATATATTTTAAAAATCCATTAGTATATAATCAGAAAAGTTTATCTACTAATTTGAACATTGTTAACAGGAGAGTTAAATCTTGTGTGTCTGGCTGGGATTGTTTTATTAAGAATTTCAGTAAAATAACAAAAAAATTGTTAAATTCAAATTTGGAGTAACATTTTTCCTTCTGATTTATGAAAAGTATTCTTAATTAATGCTAGAAAAGTAGAAATCTTTTACAGACAAAACTGCAATTGGGAATTAGAATTTTAATTTTCCTCCTGTGTCCCATTCTGATTAGATTTAATGAATGCTGGGGGAAAAAAGAAAAGAAAAAAAAAGAAGTGTATACTATCTGTATAACTTTTAATTTTTGAAGATATTATTTTTCTTATTCTGCTTTACTCAGACATAATTATTTTGCTTTGAGCCATTAAGGACAGGGATGTGATTCAAGACAACCAGCACAGCTTCACCAAGGGTGTGTCCTGCCTGACCAACCTAGTGGCCTTATACAATGGAAAAAATACATCAGTGGACATGAGAAGGGCTACAAACGTCATCTGTCTGGACTTCTAAAATGCCTTTGACACAGACCCCCACAACATCCTTCTCTCTAAATTGATGAGAGATGGATTTCATGGTTGGTGGATAAGGAGTTGATTGGATGGTAACATCCAGAGGGTAAAGGTCAATGACTCAGAGCCCCAATGGACATCAGTGGCAAGTGGTGTCCTTTGGTACACCCTCAGCAAATTTGCAGATGCCACTGACCTGAGTGGTGCAGTTGACACACCTGAAGGAGACATTGCCATCCAGAGGGACCTGGACAAGCTCAAGATGTGGGCCCATGTGAGGTTAAACCTTGTGAGGTTTAACAAGACCAGGTGCAAGGTGCTGCACCTGGGTGTGGGCAACTCTGCTATCAATACAGGCTGGGGTATGAAAGGGTAGAGAGCAGCCCTGCTGAGAAAGACCTGGGGTGCTGGTGGATGAGAGGCTGGAGATGAGCTGACAATAGAATCATTAAGGATGGAAAAGACCTCCAAGATACAGAATCTAACCTTTCACCAAACACGACCATGCCAACTAAATCGTAGCACTAAGTGGCATGTCCAGTCATTTCTTGAGCACTTCCAGCCATGGTGACTCCACCACCTCTGTCGGGCAGCCCATTCCAATGCTTAACCCGTCCTTTCAGTGATGAAATTCCTCCTGATGTCTCACCTGAATCTCACCTGGCAGAGCTTGAGGTCATTTCCTCTTGTCACTCGTTGCCTAGGACAAGAGATCACAGACATCTGGCTACAACCTATTTTCAGGTAGTTGTAGAGGTCTCCCTCAGCCTTCTTTTCTTCACACTAAGCAACCCCAGCTCCTTCAGCCACTTGTCATAGGATTTACTCTCTAGAGCTTTCATCAGTTTAATCATCCTTCTCTGGACATGCTCCAACACCTCAATGTCTCTTTTGAGGTGAGGGGCCCAGAACTGGACACAGAGCTTGTGGTCTGGCCTCACAAGGGCCAAGTACAGGGGGACAATCTCTACCCTACTTCCGCTGGCGCAGTATGCCTTCTGCCTTCTTGGCCACCTGGGCACATGCTGGCTCATGTTCAGCAGCTGTTGACCAGCAAGCCCACGTTCTTTTCTACTGGGCAGCCTTCCAGCCACTGTTCCCATAGTCTGTATTGTTGCATGGGGCTGTGGTTACTGAAGTGTGGGATCCAGCATTTCGCCTTGTTGAACTTCATACAATATCCTTGTCCTATTGATCCAAGCAATGCAGATCAAATATGTGCTTGCAGCCCAGAAAGCCAATTGTTTCCCGAGCTGCATCACAAGAATTGTGACCAACAGTTTGATGGTGCTGATTTTCCTCCTCTATGCTTCTTTCCTGAGACCCCATCTGGAGTTCTGGGGTCCAGTTCTGGTGTCCCCAGAACAGGAAGGACATCAACCTGTTGGACCAAGTCCAGAGGAGGACGATAGAGATGATCAGAGGAATAAAATACCTCTCCTATAAGGAAGGGCTGAGGGAATTGTGACTATTCAGCATTGAGAAGTCTCCAGGGTGACCTTTGAGCAGCCTTTCAGTACCTGAAGGGAGCCTACAAGAAGGCTGGAGGAGGACTTTTCACATGGGCACATGGTGATAGGACAATGGGGAACGGCTTCAGACTGAAAGGAGAGTAGGTTTAGATTAGATATTAGCAAGAAATTCTTTACCGTGAGGGTGTGAAACGCAGGGACAGTTTGCCCAGAATAGGGGACAGTTTGCCCAGAGAAGTTGTGAATGCTCAAAGAAGTTGCCCCATCCCTGGAAGTGTTCAAGGCCAGGTTGGATGGGGCATTGAGAAACCTGGTCTAGTGGAAGGTGTCCTGTCCGTGGCAGGGAGTTTTGGGAATAGAGTATCTTTAAAGTCTCTTCCAAGCCAAACCATTTTGTGATTCTATGAAGCAAAGGATTTCTTTACTTATTACATCACTTTTCTACTCTGTGGGCAGATTAAAGAAATAACTTTCGTACGCTGAATAACACCTCATGATTACAACGTCCAAAGAAGAGATCCTGTCCTCATTAAATACGGTTCTACTTGGCTGCTCTGTACTTTTAATAGAAAATGAAGAACAACTGTGTGAAATAAACTGTTGGTTGCCTTTGTAGCAATATGTCAGTGATAATACAGAAGTTTAGTGAAAGCTGATGAGCAAGGATGGCTTTTGTAAGTAATGGGTTTTTTTTTTTTAATGTTTTAAAAAGAGCTAGCTGAATCATGTCCTCATGAATTGCTTGGAGCCATGTTATTCATTGGAACATACAAATAAGGAATGAAGTATGACAGCATAGAGTGTAAACATCTGTAATTGCTTGTGTAGACAGCATGAGTGTCACAGGTGGTTTATGCTGATTACTATAGAAGAAGACCAGAAGTTTTTAACTGGAAAAATTGACAAGGGTACTGAAGGTAATAAATAGTATACAGAAATTTGCAGAATTTTTTGAACATCAAGTTTAAGGAGAACTTATAATTACACAAATATTAATTATTTTTTTGTGTTTTATGTCCAGCATAATGTCTTACATTTAACATTTTTAAGCCCAGCTAGATTTTGACTTGCAACTTGATGCCCTCCTCACATTTTCTTCCCTCCACTGAAAGAAGAAAAAGGTGAAATTGCAAGATCTAGAAAATGTTAATTTTTTATGTTCAGAATTTTACAATACTAAATCCTTTTTCTCCTGTGTTGCTTTATCTTTTATTTGTCTTTCTCTACTTTGAAGACAGATGTTCTCAGAGAAGAGCAGGATGACTATCTCAACCATTCCTAGGTAGCACTTGGAAACCAAACTTTGGTTTTATGCTTTTAGAAGACTTGAGTCTAATAACTTATTTTTTTCATCCACAACTAGATATCTAGTAATTTTTTTCCTAATTTGTTATACTCCAGCAGGCTTCCCATCTGCCAGTCAAAGGAGAATGAGAATTTTCTCTATATTCTGGTTAAATGGAGGCAAAGTTTTCAATAGGAGTGAGTTTTCTGTCTCTTTACAAATGAGTTTCTGAGGCCTGCTGAGGAAGAGAGGTTTGCAGCCTTTAGATGTCTGTGTTCTGGAGGTTTGACACTTTCTCAAGTATTTAAAAAAGAAAGAGATTTTATTTTGTGCTGAGCAGTTGCTACTGGCTAGCTGAATTAGAGTGCTGGCTAAGATTAATTCTATTCTGAAATGTCTTGTGCACTTGGTATGGAGTTACATAAGGCATCTGGATTGCATTCAGAGGTCTGGGTTCCTAAAGGTTCAGTGTAACAATACTGAGTATTAGAATAAAGATCTCTTTCACGGTTTCAAAAATTGTAGAAATTCAGAAAGTTGGTTGGTTGACCTGAGAGAAGTATTTAAGAGGAGACAGTGAGTTAGTCAAGTGTCATGTCTGGAAAATTGAATCTATTCAATTCAAGAAGTGTAAAATCTCAGTTTCAGCTTCGTCTAGGAATGGATGAAAATAACAATGGAGGAAAGCAATTGCATTAAAGGAATCTTACACAACATGAAATCTTACTTAAACATAATAAGCTTGGAAGAACTCTTATTTCTGTATGATACTCTCACTTATTTTGTCGATACTATTAATGAATTAAAAAAGACATTAAAGAATCAATGTGATTTCACAGAATAGAGCAGTTCAGGTGGCTGCTTGCTGCAGAAGAACTTATGGTAATATCACAGTGAATTTTCAATCCATGTTCAGAATTTGTAGCAAAGATAGAAGAAATAATAAGGTCTTTACTCTTGAATTATCACAGTAAAGAGCAAAGTTGAGCAGCACTGAATGAAAGATAAAATCTGAAGGTAATTAAATTCTATTTTTCTTCTTTTATAATATGGCAAAGTGAGAGTAGCATTCTCTCAGGGAATGCAGCTATGATTTCTGCCCTGAGTTTGAATAGATAAATTTCAATTTCTTTTTTTCTCTTATTGCTATAAGGGAATGGAAACGTTTTGATAGGTGGAATATTCAGATATATTAAATTTTTAAGGAAAGAGGCAGAAATACATACATCTAAAAAGTATTTAAGATCTTCATTCAAGTTTTCATGAAAAAAGCTTGCTAAGTGAATGTGAGAAGAGAATTTGTAACATGTGCTAAACCCTCTAGAATAATATCTTCATTGTCTCCCATCTCTTCAACTTGCTTTCATATAAGCTTGCAACTTTCTGAACACCAGGCCTGTGTGACTAGACATTTACAGGGCCTAAGAGACAGTTTTCTTGGAGATTTGTCCTCAGGTGGGTAGATAGTGACCTTGGGTTTTAATTCGTAGTGGAATTGCAATACATTTTGAAAATCGTTCTTTTTTTTGACAACCCTTTATTAGCAGCCAGCAATTAAATGTATTAAGAGCCCTTGTTGTTCACACTCTTTTAACCACAGAACACTAAGGGATGTATATGTTATAATTACAATTATCCATTCTCCTTATTGTCCTGCTGAGGAATGCAACTGTAATTCTGGCAGGCAGACTACACAGTTGGCTTGCTGTCCTTGGACTGCAGATGTCTAATTGCAGGCAACCATTTCATTTCAAATGGCTCATTAAAACAGAAGACATTTAGCACTGCTAACATGAATCTGCATCTATGATTATGCATTTAATTAGAAAAGTGCAAACTTTTTCCCTTTGTAATCTGGATTTACCAAATTTCTTCTATGTAATCTGTTTTGGAAGAACTTGAAATTGGTTNCCCCCAGTGGTTAATATCTGTGTTGTTCATTTGTGAACTTGATAAGATAGAAAAACCACATTGGATAAGTTGCACAAGTGTTGCATGTTTGTGTTGCAGTTTGAAATTTCCTTAATCTGATAATCATTTATTCTGCCACTTTATTTGTACCTGCAGCTGAAGTAAGTTTAGGTACATAAGCATCTCTACTGCACTCACCCTGAGGAGCTACTAGTAAAGTAGCAAGATTAGATTAACCCTTCTGATAATTTCTTTTTCTTTTAGTACTATTGTGAGAAAAAATTCCTATAAATAGAAAAGATAATCTCCTTGAGTCCTTTTTGTTTTTCTTGAGCTCTCTATCTTATTTATTGTGCATTTATGTGTGCATTGATATCACGATTTTTGCTTAGTGTAGCTTGAACCCATTTAAATTGCATTATTGACAGAGTTCCTTGCTTCTCTGTATGTTTCACATGTTACTCTTATAATCCTTAGTGGTTAACTATTTTAGTAGTGTTTCAGTAAGTAAAAGTAACTGGGAGGAGAGTGGGGCGGGGTGCTGTTGAGGTTGGACAGAGAAATAAATGCATTTGCATTACAAGCAGAGATAATGGACTCTTATTCTCCATCGTCCCCTTCTAGAAAAGCTTTTTCTCTTGCACTTGACCTTCGTGAATCTTAATTGTTGTTTCAAAGCTCTCTAGCACCAGTGAATGTGTACAGTATCCATTTCCTGAGGCAGTTGCCTGTCACTTCAGGGTTTCTGTGTGATCCTAGTGGCAAGTCCCTTCAAAATAAGGGTTAAGGAGTTGAGTTTAAACAAACATGTGGAAGAATGTCCAAGGAAACAAGCCTCTGTACAGGTGCTAATTTTGAAATATTGTTAAAATTTCTCAATAAGCTACTGTGCAGTGCTTTGAATTACAGGAGTGGAACAATCTGAACTGCTGATTGTTCAGAATAAGGAAGGTCAGGACAGCAAAATACATTCAGAAAATGTGTAAAACCTTCCTGCTATCATACTTTGAGTAGGTGCAAGGAATGTTTATGACTTTATGGCTGATGAGGCAGTCAATGTGCATGCTAAAACTAGTGAAATACTACCTGTGAAATACTGTCTAACTCCTATTAAAAATGAAAACAGTTATAAGCAAAGATAGACTGGCCTCAGTGGGCTTTGCATCTTCAGTTTTAGAAGTCTAATTAGTTTCCATATTTCTTAAGGTATATCCTACATCTTTTTGTTTTGCATAATATTGAATCAAACAGGAAAACACAAAGTTTTGAGGCAAAAATATTTTGCTTCTACTGCTTGAATTAGAGTAAGAGGCACAACTGTGTTTTCTGTTCTGTCTGGTCTGTTACAATTAACATTATATGTTTTATTTATTATCCAAGTACTTCAGATAAATGCTAAATTTGCGACATCTCCTATTCCCTTTCCCACCTCCCACAGTAAAGATTGTATGTGTTTAAAAAAACTAGAATTGTGTTCAGCTACTCTTTGTTCACAATACTATCTTTGTGATACTTTTGATCTGTTGCTTCTCATTTGTATATCTGAAATCACGCTTTAGATAAAGCAACAACATATTCTCAGTCCTTTTAGAACCAGAATTACAGCAGCTTGCCTAGAGAGCCATTTGCTTAGCAGAGACAGGAATCCGTATTTGTGGATCACCACAGCTGTGAAGCATCCTAACTTCTAAAATGAGTATTATCCAATGAAACAGTTTACTCCCTTAGACTTAAGTTGGGTAGATTAGAGCTTATTATAATTATATAGTGATATTTGATTTTTTTCATAGAAATTGCACAGTACAGTTTCCATTCAGATCTTGGGGTTTTATAATATGGAGTGCTTGCAATCTGTCAAGAGAGTTTTACTCAAAGTAGGATATACAACATAAGCCATAAGTCTAGGCTTCTTCTAATCTCAGGATAACCAGATGAATCACAGTTTTTAATTCATGGCTCTCTTGGTAGTTTTTAGATGGCTGAAGTTATAGAAATGAATTCTATAACAATTTGTTCTGTAAAGCTACAGTTCACTGGGATGAAATTTTTAAAATGCAGTACACTTGGAAAATATTCATGCACAAAGCCACATGTATTATGTACATCCAAATAATAGCTCTGAAATGTTCATAAATGTGTATGTAAACAGGTTTTCAGTCTCTAAGAGTTTTTCATATATATACTGCTCTCTAAGGATAATTTGGTGGCTCAGTTTCCTATTTTTTTCCTCTTGAGAATGTAAACCAGCTTGAAAAGCAGTCTCTCAGCAGATCTGTTGTGCCAGTCATGCACAAGAAAAAGAGACTGGAGTCTCAGCACATACTCCCTTCTTTAGCAGCAGTGATTAGATAGTCTCTCATGTAGTTTGCATCTTGAAAGATACTTCCATTTCATATTTTTTCCTTAATGTTAATCCTTTAAGAATAAAGAGCAGTGCACAACTGTCAGTTTTAGTGAGTTGGATTTGTTTGAGCAAGATAACAGTTCCCAGAGGAATGTGAGCATGTGGTGGAGTACTTTACAATCTTGCTTTTCTTCTCAGAGAGTTTTCTTGACTTGGCCTTGCTGCTGCTGTTTATTTCCCTGAGGAACATCTGTGAGAGGAACTGCATTTGTCTCTGAAGTACAGAACTGCTTCCTGGTCTTGTTTTTCCCACCTTTCATTTTTCAAACAAACATCTACTTTCCAAATTCTTTCAGTTGTGTTAATACTATACAGTGCTTAATGGATTGTGGCAGAGAGAGCGACTTTCTCAGAATTTTAATACATAGCTATTTATACAACAGTAGCTCATCCAGGGAGAATACAGTGATGATATTTTACTAGTTATTTTAATCTGATAATTTTGTTCAGATTTTAACAAACTGGAATAATGTTAAATGCTCTTTGTTTTTTTAATTTTGTAATGAAAAAATAATTAATGCCACTTGCTTCTCAGATTTAAACTTAATGTATTTAGGCTTCATGGATTTAGAGAAAGAAATTACTGGATTCATTCTAGAGGCAATTTTTATCATTTCCAGGGAAGGATAGTGGAGAAAACAATTTTGTGATGAAGAGCTGCACATGGAAACACTGTCCAAGGTCTAAGCTAAGAATGTTGATGGAAAACATTTAACTGGCTGCTCTACTTAAAAGCAGCCTCACTTTCCAAGACTGCAGCTAGAAGGAGGGTAATTAATGATATTATGTATGCCTTTAATGTTGCTCTAATTTCTCTTCTGAAATACTGTATCTTTTCTGACATTTGTCGATCCAGAAAATTCTGTCCCTTGTACAGTGGCATTAAAACTGAATGTGTCACTTTGCCTTGTTTCTGATGTATTGGCATCTTGTGAAATTATATTCTTTTTATTAAAGTAAGTAACTCCACAATTATTCCATACTATGTTAAATAAGAATAACAATATATAATTGCTTTATTATTAGCTACAAATAAAATTTCATCTCTGGCAGTTGAGCTACGAATGAAGAGGTTTTTAACCACTCTAGAATGTATGTAGATTTAAATTATTCTTCATTAGTCTAGTTGCCAATTTATTTACTACAGATTGGTGTTTTTTTCCCTCTCCTTTTTCTAAAAAAGTGGAAGTGGCACAAATGGGATTACAAGCCATACATATGACTGAAATGAATCCATCTGATCGTTTAAACACCAGATATACATTTTTTCAGTTATTCATATTTTTGAGTGTTTTTTTAATGGAAAATTCCTTTTTATTAATGAGCCTGTTTACTTATGCAGGCGTATCCCTGATACAGTTCGATCTATATACAGACCAAGAAGCAATTAAAATTTTTGGGGGGTTCAAAATATTATTTTGTTATCTGATTGTCAACACTTTTTATACAGAAATACTAATGTTATTCTAAGGGGAAAAGTGGATTTCTGTCTGAGTTCCATTTCTCGATTCCCGGGCTTTTGCTGGGGGTCCTGAGAGCAGTCATCTCACCGATTTATAGTGTAGAGATTAATAGGGTTAACAGTTTTCTCTGAGAATGGGAAGCAAGGATTCTCATGTAGAAGATGCATTATTCTCTTAAGGTGTACAGACTAAGCCTTTTTTTTAACTTCTGTTATGAGCTTGTCTTTTACAAATTTTAAGATTTTGTTCTGAGTGACTTGCATTCTGTCTTGTTTGTTTCTACTGTTTAGCATGGAGGAAATGTGACATAGCACTCTAGAGCCTAAAGCACTTTTATTTTGGGTGTTAATGATATCCATCAATACAACATCTTTATTTATTTACAAATATAAGTTCATGATTTCCATTACTATTTTCATTTCTCTGACTTGCATTTTCTGTCGTCGTGTTTCTCTGTAAGTTGTAGCATGCTTGTGGTTGTGATGTCCTTACTGCCTATTGATTTAAAGATTCTTTAATTGAAAGTTATTCAGCAAACATGCTTTTCAATTTACTGTTTTGCTCAACTAGGTTTAGATGCCAGAGGCTCATTTTCAGCAGTTGAAGGTTAAAGATTTAAAAGTAAAGCTGCCTGTCACCTAGGTATACTACAGTTATATGCAGGGTTTTCACCAAGGACTTGTCATACATCTTACATAGCCTACAGGCTAAAAGTGTATGTCTGTGCCTTTGTGTCTGCATGTGTAACCACAGGAAAGGCAAAGGCAAAAAAATCAATGATCTCAAAATTAATTAAAATCAGGAAGACTTCCCCCTGCTGACAGGATATTTAGGATGAAAATAATTAAATGAGCTATTGTGGCAAATGCAGTATTGATTGCTCACCAACAGAAGCTCCTAGATGAAGATTGATAACTGGTTTTTAACAGTAGAGCCAAAGGCAACCATTCCCATCTTCAATTCTTATGCATTTGTGCAGTCTGACAAATGACTTTCAACCCAATCCTCTATTGACCACTATAAAAAGCTATTATCTTCTATAAATAAATTGCATATACACGTTGCTTCTCCATTTTTCATATTTGTAGAGTTGAAAATGCTTTATTATTTTTCATTTCCTCATACTGTAAATGAGTAGCCGCCATCCTTTCAGGGCAAAAAGCTTTTCTTCGTTTCAAATCAGTGTTTATTTTTTTCTTTGAGTAAACAGGGTCAGGATTTGCACACTTGAATTAAAGATGGCATGAAGATAATACTAATATTTTCAGAATAGTAACAAAGAATAAACCTGAAGATGGCACCAGATTTTCTCAAGTAATCACTGGAATTTAGTGATGACATGGCTACAATAGCATGTGAAAAGGCCCATTGGAGGCAGCCTCATAAAGCAAAGCTGTTGGTGCCAAAAACCTGACGCTTATTATTTCATACGCTTCTATTTCCAGCTACTTTGCTTCAGACTCTTGCTAGTCCATTCCTTTGGACAAAGCCAATTAGCAGATGGAGCACATAAAGTACAGCCTTCAATCAGATCTTTCAGTGAATTTTATTTTAAGAGAGCCTATGCATTATGAGACCTCTTCATGATGTGCACCAGAGCACTGCTCTGTGGTGTCACACATCAGGAGAGTCACTTCAAAAGCTTACTGCTGTTCAAAAGTAAAATCTGTGGCAAGTATTTCACAGTAATGAAGTCTTCAAAAATTACTGTGGGAAAAAATCTTAATGAGAGGGAAATGAGTGGACAGGTGTTGTTGTTGTTTTTGTTTTGGTGACAGACTAAAGCAAAAATAGACATAGAAGAAACCATATAGAGAAAGGGAAGTAAATAATATAGATTTAATACTTGTTCAAAATGTCAAAACAAGCCTGTTAAAAGCATTTAGTTTCAATCAAATTAATTTAGCTAAATGTTTATGGAAGCAGACTTATACATCAACTTCTTTGTGGAAACACTCTTGCAAGAGGAAAACTCTTCCATATGATTTAGAAACTCAGTAATTCTATGAAAAACATAATAAGAAGTTATGAGAATTGAGAAGTGATTAGAAGGTGCTTCCTACCTATGCTTTGGCAGTCTTGTCCTACTAATGGCTCTGGTGTCAAATTTCACTGTTCCTGTGTCAATGTTTTTGGTGAACTAGAGCACTGGGGGTGCTGGGTGTTGGGTGAACATGAGACTGGGGTTCTTAAGTTACTACACTGTATGGATAGACTGGCTCTTCTCAGATATTTCAATATGAAGAACTCATGCAGAAATAATTCTCTGCAGAAATAATTCTCTGACATTGCTTTCTTTCTGAAAAATTGGAAATAATTGTACCTCCTTGGAACTCAAAGACTTTTTGTGATTTTTATAACTGGATAATTTTTTGTTGCACTTTTAATTAAATATTAGATTAAAAATTGTAAAGAAATCAACTGCTAATAACTTTGAGACTTTGAAATATTTACCTTTTGAGCTTTATATTACTCAGACCTTCCCAATTTCATTAGGATAGGAGGTGAAATAGGTAATCACTTTAAAAGGAAGAAAATACTGTCTTGCAGATATCATTTGTATGCTGCCTGCTGCCTTGAGCTATTAATGATCAGTAAGGAAAGGTTTTTCTAAACAACCATAACATTTACTGCACTCTATGATATCTGGAATCTTTTTATCAAGAGCAGAAGTTAACTAATTAGGTTAACAGCTTCAGGAGAAACAATTTTCTTTCTCTGGATATGCATCTTTCCACTGTCCATGAAAATTTTTATGAGAAATAGGAGATGAAGAAAATAAGGTGAAAAAATTTTTAACCTGATTGGGTTTATTTCTTTGTAGGAGTCTTTGCACAACAGCCTGTTTCGATAAGACCATAACATTAGGCATCTAGGTGAAATGTGATCCTTTTTGATTTTAATTTTGTGACACAATATTTTGAATTTGCATGCTATCCAGGGAGCATAAAAATATTATATTATTCCTTGTAAATTTTCCGTACCTGATCAATACTCTCTTCCATTTAGTTTTAGAGACAAGACTAATGTATTGCTTTATCTGTCAAAAGCCATTTGGTTAGGAGAGTTGTTTGTGAGTATGAATGAGAAAACAAGGAATCTTTGAGGATACTGAGGATAAATACTCCTATATTTCCTTGATTTTCTTTCTCTTCGCTCTTCTTTCTTGTTTCTTACAGTCTACAATTTCAGACATGGACAATGTTCTGAAAAATAAGATAAATGGTATGAAAAATATATTTTTAAATCTTGCTTAAGCATAGTTAAGAGGTACGTGTACATTTCAGGAAAAATAAATTCTCACCAGATTAGTCAGAGACATGCAAAGAAATTCTTAAAACTTTGGCATAAGCTTGCATGCATTTTTATTTTTAAATGTAGATTAAGATGCAGTGAAGTAATTTGACTGTTACTCTGATGGATGGAATCCTGATGGAGTATTGAAAAAGCTGGAAGAATATCTAGGTTTTCAATTCCTATTTTTGGTTTGGTAATTATGAAAATTATATACTATCAGTTGGCTTTACGATATAAATAACCCTTTGAAAGTGAACTGCGCTTAGAGAGAGTTCCAAAATTTTCAGGATCACTGTGAATTTGAATTCTGTATACCGCTACAAATTTTATTGAATGTAACAAGTTTCAAATATATATGACTATGAAGACTGTAGTTGGTTCTTATATTCACCAGAAGAGCATGTATGTCTAACATGGTAGCAATGTCAGTTTGAGTTCTGATTAATAAGCTCGTATTCCTTGTAATAATTAGTACAAGTGAATTATAAGTTTTGAAAAGTTCATATACATAAACCCCACACAACAATTTTTTCTTTATCTTACTTTGCTTATTTGTATAGCCTTATTTTTAATACACTTTTAATGTCTGTGTGCTTTACTATTCAAGGATATCTAAGTACCTAAAATTTCAAGTAAGCTTTCATTGTCTAGTCACCCATCTTCATTGGCCATGGAGGATCCCCTTAAAAATTACTCAGCTATGCTTGAACCACCACAATTTGAAGCTGTTCTTAAATTAGGTAAATTTTTTTGGGCTAATATTATAGAATAATAGTCAGTTAGATAGCTGCTTCTATGAGGGCAGTTTTAGAAGATAGCCTAGAAAAGTAGTGTCACAAATCAGAATGCAGCTTTTCAATCACTGAATAAATTGCCATACTGTAAGCAGATTTTAATTGAAACAAAATGTGTCTAACGCAAATATGTCAAGGTATTTAATTCTGTGTCTACTCTGTGAAGGTGGAATCAACAATTTATGAGAATCTGATTATTAGAACTAGCATCATAACATGATAAAAAGTTTTTCTGAAATAAATATAATTAACGGAGAACTTCATTGAAATGAAAAAGTAATTATACAGTGAAAGGCAGTTGGTGGAGACACAATGGCAAAGAAAAAAGAGTAATATGCAAGATCAATTTAATTTTATGTAATCTGTCTAGACTATCATCTGCATATAACAGAAAAGTTGATCAAAGATTTATGAAAAAAAAATAAAGAATCTAAAACCAGATATGCTTCTCAAACAAAACAGAGCAAAACTGAAAAACTCCAAACCTCTAAATAATCTCAAAGATGAAAAAATCCCCACATAAAATATCTACTTTTAAAATCTAAAAAATGATTGACTTTCTAAGTCACAGGCCAGCAGTGTGTCTTTTAATACCTTTTTCTTTAGTATTACTGATTTTAAGGGGATGTTAGTCCAAAAGAATAAAACATTACTTATTTAGAACAGAGCCATAGGACATAAATTAATAAAAGAATTATAAAAGACTGATATAAAGCAGAATTCTATTTTGACATAAACGTGTATTCTTTCATGGGTACTTATGTTTTATACCGCTTAACAATTTGTTTTCTCCTGCACACATGAACTTTGCAATTTTGTACATATAATCATCTTTTTTGCTGAAGATATGAAAGTCTGCATCATTTGTCCTTTCTAAAAGAAGAGACGTTTAATGCAGGAGAAGGAAATTTATTATGAATACTCATAACTCTTCTATCTGCATTCAAAATCATCAATATTTACTTTTGTCATTTCACCTTCCAAATTTGAAGATGTGAAAGCTCTGAAATCCTCAAACGTACTATTTTTACAGAATACAAAAATAGAATATTTAGAGATAAATTCTTTAGAGTGTGTGGGGTTTTCTCTCTATTTTTGATCAGATTTACATTTAATCTCTGTGTTACACTAGCATTATGCCTCTCATTTCCATTGTCAGGTGTACTTTCTTGTTGCATGTGGGTACTAAGGTATTCACTGTGTATGCTGAGTATGATCTTTCTGTAATTAGTTATGAATTGCTCATGCAGAAGAACTTTTCATGTGGTGTGATAAGTCTTGAATGCTGAGCTAATATAATAGTAGCAGACAGGTCTTTATTGTGGATGTGGTTGATGGAGTTGCAGTGATCACAATCATATTGATTTTTTGAACTTGAGAACAGATGAAAGGAAATAGACTACCAAAGACCAAATAATGACCCATTGTTCCCTGTAATTAGGTTTTTGCTATCTGTCTCTAAGGTATATAGGAGTGTGATGGGGTATTTTATTGCAAAAAAAATTATAGCTGATACCATAATTTCTAAAGTTCAGAAGGAAGGTTGATAAAGTACTTCAGGATATATTTCACTTGGAAATGTTACATTCATTTTTAAGGATCTCTAGAAACATATATATAAAAAATATAGAACTTAAATAAAACATCATAACATCTTGTTCCTAATTGTATATTATAAGCACATTCTGCAAAGGTTTATGGAATCAGTTGATTTTTGCTATTGCAAGCAATACACTGAAGGTAATTTTATTCTTGAATTAGTAGACCTTATGACATGATGAGACACCTACAGGATCAAATCACAGAAAATAGAATATGTAAGAAATACATTTAAAAATATATAATTAGATATATGTTTTTTTTTACTTTCCCCCCACACCCCTTATCGCCATTCTGTTAATATTTATTCCATTATTCCAGATAAGTGCAGATCACCATATAGGCACAAAGATTTATGGTGTGGCTCTAGAGGGGCTTCTGTCCCAGGTCAAGTGGTGTGAGTGACTGGTCAGCCAGGGAAGTTTCCTTAACACTACTTATTCCCTTAAATAGAATTTTCTCTCATCATTAAGATTTAAGCTTTTTCTTCACAAGAATGACAAAGTGTCCTTATCAGAAAAAATAACTCAAAATTTTCCTATTCACTTCAGGTTGTATTCTAAATCTTTGCCATTTTATTTGCTAAAATGGAATTCTGGTCTTCAATCAAAGGTCAAGCAGATGGGAGAAACACTTCTGCTGTTCTTATTTCAGGGAAACGTGTTTAAACTACATGCTAAACAGATTTTCCGTGTCTATTTTGGACAAAATTTCAAGTTCTCTGAAAGTTTCACATGCAATAAGTTAAAATCAAACTGATATAAGTGGCTACCCACCTAACTAATTTTCATATACTTCCAGGTTCTTAACACCTAAACATTCTATTAAATGACATTACTATCTGAGAATGTTCTGAGAGATGAAAAAAGTTCCAGCACTTCAAACTTTTATACCAGGAAATGTGTGTTTATTCTGTCAATAAAAGAATATTCTTTCCTATATAGTGACAATGCAATGACAAGAAGTGCGGAAACCATATAACTATCATTTGGAATGCTTTTCCTATTCCTTTTTTCTCTTGACATTTTCTAAAAATTTGTCATTGTTCATGTTCCACTTTGCTATTTCTCTTCATATTGGACATCAAACTAGGAGACATTGAGGCAAAAGAGGAAATCCTTTCTTTTCTTTTGCCTTTTTTGTGCAATATTGCACTTTAAAACATAAAATTACCTGACTAGTTCACTTTTTCTGGGTTAAAAAAATTAAAGAATTTTTGCTAGTGTAGAGTCTTTTTTGACAATATATGAAATAAATAATTTGCTTTGTTTGGATGTTAAGTATTTTGGTGATGGGGAAAATAATTTGTATCTGTTTTGTCTCTACTTAAAATCACATACACATCACTGTAAACCAAACCCCTGTTAAAATTCACTAGACCACTAAATGTTAAAAAAATAATTTAGGCAGCTATGTATTATTTAAAATACTAGAGTATTTTGCAAAAAAAAAAAAAGCTAACTGATTTTTTTTAAGTTAGATGAACATTGTTCATAGTTTACTGGTGCTCATATCTTGTTCCCCATTGGAATGCATTTTTGGGGCTTTAAAAACATATCTGTATTCTTTTCTTAATTGTACCCCAGAGTGGAGTTAGGAATATGTTAAGAAGTAAGAAAACATGAACATTAATAAGCATACAATGCAATTTAACAGTTCATAAAACAGTAAAATTTAATCCCAGGCTGAGAGATTTATTAAATCTCACTTAGCAAAACGGTTTTGTGGGATGTGTTAGCAAGTGAGAATTAAGTGAAATGATTTCAGGGGCAATAGATTTTATTAGCTGAGGAGGGGAGGAACTAGTTTTTCAAGCCATTTCTTCTTAATTTCATTCACTTGTTATAATTGCCTTGAGTGTGGGAGAGCTTTCTGTGAGTAGTAGTTGTATGTTTGGTCTCTGGAATTTGTGTGCATAATGCTGTATTTGTCAGGCATCATCTAACTGAAATGTCTTTTGTTGATGGGCTTGTGCGGAAGTTTTTCTAATGGTTGTTAAAGACATTTAAATCTAATACAACTTAAGCCTCTATCAGTAAGATAAAATGACTCCTATTGGGTTTATAAGAGCTTTTTTGTTTTGTAATATTTTTCATCCATGCTTTCTGTGTTCTTTAGCACACCTAGGAAAGACAAAGAAAAATTTATTTCTTCAATATTAATCTCTTGTTCTGGACCTTCTTGAAAAATCTCTTTGTAGGGCAGATTTGAAAGTAGAGTTTGGAGGCATCTGATCAAGAATATGTAGTGAATTGAGTGATGTTAGCACCATTGACACCACATTATATGAGAATTTGTGGGAAAAAGTTCTTATGCTACCAGTTACTCTGTTTCATGGGTTAAAATCACATTGTTCTAACAAAATTCGAGATGTAGCCCTTAAAATTTTCTGATCAAGCATAAGTAGAATCTATAATAAACTACAGATTTTTATAAGTAAAAAAATCTTATTTTTATATGTAACCTATCATTGTTTCTGTAGTTTATCTCCAGTAATTCTTAAATTCAACTTTTTAATTTTTTATCAAACAGGACAAACTTTAAGGATGGTAATAGTGCCAGTAATGACACCTCTCCTGCACTGTAGGTAGTCTTTGCTTCTTGACTTCTAAGTGTTGTCGGACTTTTCGCACATCATTTATTTTAAGTTGCTCAGAAGAAAGGAAGCAGAGGCAGCTTCTGTAAGAAAATCAGTCTTCAAAGGAAAATAATGACAATAAAAAGAAAACCTTGGAGAGAGGCTTACTTCTGTTCACTGTGCTCACAATGGAAATAACCTAAAATATAAGAGTAATATGGGGAAAAATGAAAGGCAGTTGGTAGAACAAAAAAATGGAAGTGTTTTGTTTATTTATGAAATATGCCATTTATTCAAGGTCTTCTAACTAATAATTATGTATCGTGCTTTAAATTGTCACTAAATATAAAAGAGTAATTATCAAAGGAGAAGTATTGCTTCATAGGCTAAGGTGATTATAGGACATTTTTGATGATTTTGAAGCGAGTAAGTATTCCACTACAAATCCTTATTGTGCAGTGATGACTAAGTAATGTTCCTTTTCCCTAAAACAGTTATGCTGGGGAGGGAGGAGATTTGATTAAGCTGTCCTGTTCATTGTACCTCCAGTATCTACTACTTACTCAGGCTCTTAGATTAAAGAAGATCAACTGCTGTTCTTACTCGCCAAATTGTACTACATCCTTTCTGTCCTTCATAAACCTGGCTACAAATAGACTGGATATATTGGGAGTCAAAAAAACCGCAAATCCAACAACCTGACTTTGCATCAGTGTTCTATCCAGGGCACTATTCTAGTGTAAGAAATAAAATACAATTTGTAAAGGCCAGTGGAAAATTAATTCCTTATGGAACATTCTCCGCCTTGTGTATTTACACTCTTTTTGCCACACGGGAATGCAACATTCTCATTCTGTTCTAAAGCCTGAGAAGGCCAAGTGCCATAAATACAAGCTTAGCAAGAAAAGCTTGTTGCAGTATGAAATGGGCATGTTAACACTTAAACCAGTGACCAGTCAGTCTGAATTTAGTTTGTTTCAGATGATACTATGATCAGAAATCCAGTCAGTAATAAACTATTTATTATATATGATGAAATAAGTTTCACAATGGATTAAAGACTTTATATGAATTGCTTTTAATGTGTTCACACATTTTCAAGGACTATGTCAATAAAATGTGAAAGTGTTCTTTCACTTCTATGCATATATTGAATACTTTTGTCATGGTCACCTAGGAAACAAATGCAAGTATACATTTGTGAGTATTTGCAGATTCATTTCATTCTTTGTACAGCTAAGGAAGTCACACTTGAAAGAACTTAAGAATCATTTTAATTAATGCACAAAATTTTTCAGATTACATAAGTGACCATAAGACGCTAAGCAAAACCCTATGAACAGTTTGACCTTTTAAATGTCGTTGGATTTATCTCACAAGGATAAAAGTTTACTGACTAAAGTTAGGAAGACAGTGATGATCTTGAAGAGAATAATGAGCTGCATATGAAAATTATAGGCTATTCTACTTACTGTAGAAGTATTATTCAGATAATATGCAGGTAAAGATAGCATAAGAACTAAGATGTAATGAAGTATATGCATACTTTACTAATCATCAGAATAAGCTTGGCTCATGCTGTGCATTGAGTGAACTGTACAATATCTTCTATTGAAATTTTTAATGAGCCAATTCAGTTTAATACAAAACTGATTAGAGAATAAGAATGCCATGTATCAAGGTTAATTTTTTACTTCTCTTTTAGTTTGAATAGGACATTTTCTTCTAGAATATTTAAAGAACTGCTCAGACTTTTAAAAATAGTTTTAGCAACATATTTGTGCATGAAAATCTAGATATACTTAATTTATGATGTGTTTGTAACTTTATATGAATGACAGTAGTAACTTGTAGATGTAGATTCAGATTTATCCATCTGATAGGACAGGGCTTGTCAACTGAGTTATGGATATGACACTTGCATTTTCTTCATTCGCTTTGTCTTTGATTAATAGATTTTGACAGCATGTTTTCAGAATCATAGGAGGTTGAGGGGTTGCAATGAGCCTTAAAGATCATCTAAGCCCGACCCTGCCTGCTATGGACCGGGTTGCTCAGAGCTCCATTCAAACCAGCCTTGAACACTCATAGGGATGGGAACATCCACAACATCTCTGAGCAATCTGTTCCACTGCCTCACAACATATATCTGCTGGAGCTTTTCATGTGTCTTTGACATCTTTGGGTGTTTTTGTCATCCTACAGATTTCCACTTCAGTGGCTTATAGAATTTGACAGAAAGTCGTGTTGTTCTGCATCTGGCATAATGTCCATTTGATTCCTTCTGACGAGTCTTAACAGTTCTGCTTCCAAATTTGCATCTAATTAATCAGTTAGTGCTGGTGTTGAATTTCTGATTGCTTCTTTGTGGGATATTTTTTGCTAAAGTCTCAGCAATTTCAATTTTCCTTCATTGGTACAAGGACTACAGTTTTGGAAGTTAAACTGATTTAAAAACCAGTTTGCATTTCTGAGCCAGATTTATGCATTGTACTTATTGTGTAGTTTATTTAAAAAGCTGTTGTCTAGACTTCAACTACTGCCAAGTCTTGCTTCTAGAATATTAAACTTTGGATGATGCTTACTCAGCATGTCATTCGAACTTTTTGGTGTTTCACTGCCTCCTTGTCAAATATCAGCTTGCCTTAAAAGCACTTTAATGCCTTGAAGATAATGAACAATTTGGCAGCAAAAATATTTTCTGACTGATTTGGAGCCCCTGCATAAACTGCTTGGAGCCTGAGATCATTGAAACCTCTTATACTGGCTTTTTTAAAATTAGGATTTATTTCTGTTTGAATTCTGAAATCTCTCCTTGGGAGAGCCATTTAAATGTGAGTGTATATTTTTCTCTTTAACAGTAGCTTATGGGTTATAATGGTAGAATATTTTTGCATTTTTATGTTTAGTTTTATTGTAAAGAGCCTCGGGATGCCTTTGCATAAAAGGCACTATATAAGCTCATTTTGTATTGCATTGTATTGTATTGTGACAAGTGCAATAATCTCCAGGTTTCCTATCCATTAAAGAACTAATTTCACAGCTCACTAATTATGTGAATGAGAAGGGGAAATAGGTCCTTTTTCTCTAAGGTATGCTGAACAGATGGCGTAGCACTCATTTCCACCAGCTGAATCTAAGGTCCTCTTGTCTTTTTGGTTCTGAGGCTTATCAGGCCTCTGTTTATCAAGGAGAACAGGAGAGAGATATCACTTTCTTGTGCAGCATGACAGTGTGTACTGAGAGGCTGTCTCTGTCCTTTGCTAATACAACATTACTTAGCAAACACTATGTCTAAGTCTATTTATTTAGGATGGGATATGAAAACTATTAAAATTAATGTGTATTTTGATGTAATTCCAGTCTGCCTCTGATTTATTGAAGATACTGTTTAGTTCTGCCATAGGGATTTGAACTGATGCACATTAAAAATATTAATGAATCAATTGAGTACTGTTGGGTTGGAATCTTGTCTGTAATTTCAAAACAAAAAACATTTCTTTTTGAACCTGTACACTTTCTTTTATAGCTAAGCTTTTATCAACTTATTTCCTTTTTCCTTTCGCATCACTCATGAAAATAACCAACTTGAATCAAACATGCACACAGTGATTTATATAACTCCCTAACCTACTGCTTTTTAAAGTAACATGTGTCATCAGATGCTAGTGTACTTCCATGATCCTGAAAAGTAGGGCTCTGTTTCAGCCCTTTTTACAGCATTAAAAAGAGAAAAGCTGAGACTGACCGAAGATCTTGACATAACTCATGTATGATTTGGCAACAAGGCTACATTTTACAGAGCTGCACAAGCAGTTGGACCATTGTTTTCCCTTTAGCAGAATGAGCAGTGCTAATTAGTTGTTTCCTTCTCTCTCTGCTGGCCTGTCTCGTGTTTGCTTCGTGCTCACGGTTCTGATGCCATTCTCCTTTCAGACGGATGCAGCGCTGATGTACGACGCGGTCCACGTGGTGTCGGTGGCCGTCCAGCAGTTCCCGCAGATGACCGTCAGTTCGCTACAGTGCAACCGCCACAAACCGTGGCGCTTTGGGACCCGCTTTATGAGTCTCATTAAGGAGGTAAGTCACTAATAAAGGGTCCTGCTCCCCTGATTTCTTTTCTCCCAGTTCCCGTCTTCTTTTGCTTTCACTCTGTTTGGCTTCTGCCTTTTTCTTTTTTTTTTTCCGGTAGATGGTCATCTCTCATCTTGTTATGTATAAGGAGTTTAACAAGTAAGACAGCATTTTTATTTGAAAGTGGGGTGTTTTCCTTAAGTATCACTTGGAACAAAAATATAGAAAGGTGAAACAACTGCATTCTAAATAAAACTTATGTTTGTAGATAATTGGGTCTATGTGGAGCATTTGTGGCATAAAAACCCAATCACCTGAAACTCTAAACTGTAGACTGATTATGAGAAATTTAGCAACTAAATACTGGTATAAGTTTAAAGGGGCCAGGAATTAATTTTACTTCCTGGTTTAAACTATTTTTTTTTCTTCATTTTCTTTGGTGAATTAGTATATATCTCCTTGATATCTCCAAGATGCTGCTTAGATACTGATAGATAGTGATAGTAAAGCTAGGAGATTTTAGGTGCTAAAGGTGAACACTGTAGACTAATCAAATCTCTCATACTGTAACTCCTAATACAGTGTTTCTCAATCTAGATATGCAAAATATTATGATGAGGAGAATTATTTGCAATGGAATGTATTTTTTTCAATATTGCTTCCTTCTAGGATGATAACTTTATATCCCACATTTCTTCTCCTACTTTGTATAGTTTCAGAACTAGGCTAGATTTTAAGTTATTAAAAAAAAAAAAAAAGAGTCTATTGCACTTTATTAAAAGTGAGGAATAAGCTCAAGAAGGCTGGCTCACTGACCTCAATTTTTGCTGTCTCAGTGTGGTGTTAGGGGAATCAGCATCTTGCAAAAGTAAGCCTTTATTTGAATGAAATTTCCTGAGGAAAAAAAAATGAAGTCCAGCATTAATGAAATAGATTGAAGCTTGGGGACTGGGGAGGGGGAGATGTGTAGAGAAGCAGAAGGGGAAATGCATGCATGAATGACAGAGGAATGAAAAAACACCAGCCTTTTATCTCGTTCAGTAGAAGAGTCTATTGCCTGACATGGAAAGTTTAAAAAATTGTCTGTGAAGACTGAAAGAAGGTTTGATTCCATTAGCAAAAAATAAATACAAAATATTTAAAAACAAAAATCAGCCACAAGGTAAATTATTTACATAAAATGAATAATTAATGATCCCATTTTGGCAGGAGTAGTTTGTCCTTTCTGGGAAAAAAGAAACAGAAGAGGTATTTATTTCTAAAAATTGTTTCTTCTTTCTCCACAGGCCCACTGGGAAGGTCTCACAGGCAGGATAACTTTCAACAAAACAAATGGCTTAAGGACAGATTTTGATTTGGATGTCATCAGCCTAAAGGAAGAAGGTCTCGAAAAGGTATGTAAGACATTTGCGTCCAAGGAGGTGGGAAACAAAATAAAACAAAACTCATCCCCTAAAAATATTTACAATAGTATTTCTTGTGTAATGTAAAACAATGTACCTGCTCTCAACTCAATATCTCTGTAAACGGTACTAAAAAGTTAAGAATTGGTATCCTGACGGGTTTACCTGTCTTCTGACATTAATATTTCTTGTACAGAGGTGGAGTGAGAGACCAAACAATTGGGAAATGCTCTTTCCATATGGCTTAATACTATATTTGAACTTAAGAGCTCAGGAAGCATGTACAGACATTTGGCCTGCTTATATGAAACCATCATGATCTGAAATCAGATCATCTTCCCTCCAGCCACCTTACCATGAAGGGGCAATTGCAGGAAGCTACAGTGTCTCACACTGTTGTGATCAGCAGGCAAAGGTTTTGCAACTGGCATCTGCCTTGTAGTTTGCATTTAGATCTGATGTTCAGTGTTCTGTAAGAACTGTTTTCCTTCATCTTCAGATGAAGTTCTATCAGCTATTGCCCCAAGGTGATAATTGTGGGCACAAATAAAAACAGAAATTAAGGGAACGGACCATACTGCAGGGTTGCATTTCCTTTTTTCTGTAAATCACTAAATGGAGAAGCATGTTTTCCCAAAATTTTGTCTCACAAGACTATCTTTGGAATATCAATTTTCTGTTACTGGGAAGATTTGTAAAAGCTCAGAGACCATGAGATTGTCTTGAAACACTTACATAGGTAATAACATTTTTATTGTCCAGTGGAAAACCTGTGGTTCAGGAACTAAACTATATTTTAAAATGTTCAGCAATACACTGACAGTAGGTTTCTCCTGCAAAGTGTCCCATGAAGTGAGCTCTGGCAGCTTAGTAGGGGAAAAGAATACACAGTAATGATTAGACTTAAAAAGTAAATTAGTATTGTGTACAAGTAGAATAGGTACAGTGCAACCTGTCTTTCTCACTGGAAACAGAAATGGAAGCATTAATGTCATGGTAATAGCTAAATAAGTCAGCAGTGGCTGAAGACTTTGCATGTAAGTGACAACTGTTGAAAATGAGGAAAGGAAGTCTTTGTAATTTAGGATGGCTTTAAGAACATTAGGTGCCATTTGGGAGCCACAAAGCAACATGAGATTTCTGGAAAATAACATCTCAGTTGACAATACACTAGGAGATATATATATCAGTGAAAATATAGAGATAAAGCAAAAAAGGTCTACAGAGAAATATCGAAGACAATAAAATTCAACAGGAAATACAGTAGCACTCTAAAACACATAATAGAAAAAAGGAACTTGGGAAACAGTTCTATTTAAAGTTAAGTAAGAGAAAAAAACAGAAATAATTGTTGAAGCATATGGATATTTAAAAAAACCCAGTGTGTGCTTGAGCTGTATATAAAGATTTTCATAGAAAAGGAAGATACGTTTGCTGCCTTCATGGCTTATTTTGGTCATATGATAAATGGAAGTGATAATATTATTTTTTTCACCAAAAAGTGTTGACAATTTTTGGAACGAGGAGAAAGAATCAGTTACTGTATATGAGCAAAACCAGAGCAGTTTCTCTGGGGTGTAAGGACATGAGATTAGGAAAAGGAAAATTCAAGTGTATGCGCATTCGATTGAATTCCTTACTAAACATATGAAACATACGGCGTATTTTACAGAGAAAGATAAATAAATGACCACAAAGAAATGTTTGTCTTTGAACAAAATTTCATTATTCTGAAAGAATACAAACTGTATTCTTCTTGAATCCAGAGTCAGATTACATTTTGGAGCAGGACACTTCCTAATAGAAAGAGAAAATTTTAGCCAGATCTTTTATTTAAAAGAACTGTCTTAAAGTTTTGAGGATTTTTTCCTCCAAGACTTAATTCAGGTAAAGCTGTGCTGAGTCACCCTTCTCTCAGTCCCATACCTCTCTCCACATGTGCTCTCCATCTCTCTATATTGCACTCTCTCCTTTCTGCTACTCCTTCCCTTTCCCTTTCCTTTTCCCTTTCCCTTTCCCTTTCCCTTTCCCTTTCCCTCCAGACTCTCCCTGCCTGTTTCCCTTTCCATCTAATCCTTCTCCCTTGTACCTATTAATGTCTTTCCATGCCCTTTCTCTCTATTTTCTTTTTCCTTCAGGAGCCTTTTTATATCTTTGTCCTTGTCTGGTATGTTTTCAATGTTCTTCCCAAACCATCTTGTCAGACATCTTGTCTATGTTGTAAGAGTTGCTGAACAGTTTTTTCTTTCCTTTTTTTCTGTACCTCCTCCCACCTGTGGGATAAGAAAAGGTGGGGAGATAAGAATTCTGTGCACCATAATATGTATGTCATGTTTCCATACTGTAAACTGTTATTATTTCTTCTCACCTCTTTCCAAATAAGGGGGAAATATTTCTTTTGTCAAGGACAACAGTTTAACTCAACGATTTCAGCTGCAATCCATGAAGAGAAAAATATTGATGGAAGGAAAAAAATATTATGAAGAATTGCTAGAAGATGTATATTTTTTAACTTAGATTTTTGTAAAAAAATGTCCTAGATAAATTACCTGGTTTGTATAACCAGTATAACTGGGAAGTGACCTAAACCATGTGTTATAAGTTCAGTGGCTGCTGAAGTCAGTGACAACAGAGCAATTCCTCACTGATTTAAAAAAAATGCTATGTGTGATCCCAGATTTTACATAAAATACTTGTTCCTGAAACTCTTGAATGAGAGGTGATAATCAGGCATCAGTCAATAAGAAGTATGTGTTTCCAAATAAAATTTAGTATCTGCCAAAAATGAAAGCTCCTTGTAAGATGAAAATGACAAAATTAAGAGATGATTGGAATGCTGTTTATATAATATACCACAAAATTTTATTACAGTCACTTTGGACAGACTGAAACTATTCATGATTAAGCATAATGTAAGTCCAAAACTGTGACACTCCAGCATAATAAATTATAATGTAAATTGCAGTCAATCAGTCTTTACACTGAGGCTGCATTGTGAGGAAAATTATTTTATACTTCAAGGAGATAACAAATACCTGAATTTAATACCACTCTTGATATGAAAATTTGTCACTGAAGAAGAATCACATATTCTGAATAAGAGATGTTACAACTAGCTTGAAGCTTTGCTCAGGATGAACATAAATGACACAAAATTAGTTATAATTCATTGCCCAGCATATCAATGTAATATCTTGTTTTATTTTGTATCTTTAATAATGATCCAGGAAAAAAAAAAAGTATATAGCATAAACAACAGGTTTTGTAAGAGAGGGGAAAAAAAGAAAGACATAGTAAATCTGTGGGATCCAGAAGTATTAAGTATTGTTATTTATGTTATATTTGGCAAAGAAGGCATGAATATTAATATTACTGAAAAAAGTAAAATAAATTAAGCAATTTGCAAATGGGAAATACAGAAATATGAAGAAACAGTATTATTCCTAATGGAGTATGATTATTTCCTTGATGTAATCAGCACTACTACCAACTACTCCACAAAAGTAAATAAGGAAGGTATAGATAGATTTGACAACTCTTTGAGAGTTGATACAGCTCTGGTTCTGGCTGTTTAGTCAGTGGGTAGCACTGCAGAAAGGCAGTAATCCTTCCTAATACAATGCTTGTGGCACTTCACTGTGAGTCATATTCACAGTTTTGATTGACTCAGAGCAAAAATAATGTTAATTTTCTCAGGAGAACTTTGAAAAAAAAATCAAAAAGAATAATACTTGAAAGTATACTTATCTATTCATGAAGATAAATCACTTTTCAAACATGCTGAAGTAAGAAAGCTACTGAATTTTTGTGACTACCATCTCATGAGACTGAATCTCAGCAAAGTGCTCTGGAGCGTATTTAAACTCAGCAGATTTTAATTTTCATGAGTGTACAGTGCTTCTTTTTTGGGGGGGATGGTGAAATATTTTGATGCTTTTGGTTAGGGCAGAGTTAAATTTGTTCATATAAGCTTGTATGGGGCTGTAATTTGGTTTTGAGCTGAAAACAGCATTGATAACACAGGAATGTTTCAGCAGTTGCTAAGCAGTTCTTATACAGAGTCAAGGCCTCCTTAGCCTGCAGAGCTACAAAGTGAGGCTGGGTGGGGGTGTCCAGCTGGATGGGAATATCTGGTTTCGAAGCACTGCAGTAACCTGAAAGTCAAATATGTGGAAACTTGGATGCAAGTTTTTAACCAGTCACATGAGTTTGGGAAATTGTGTTCCATGTCCTTGAGGATCACCAACATTACCATGTTACAGAAAATGATATTGAGTGATGAATATAGCTTTTGGAATGGTTTCAACTTAAATAAGCTGATTCTTGCCTAAGCTAATTCTTTCTATCATTTTTCCTTGTCTCACTGTGGATCACGTGTTCATGGATACACCTGGTTTGGATCTTGTACTTTGGATAATAAGTGTTAAAATATTCAGATTGGCATGGTCGCTTCAGAATAGTTTAGCCATTTAGGGGAATTGGAAAGAATAGTAGGGGATTGAGGGCTTGACAATATAGTCAATATTTACAATATGTTTACTGTGTGAACACTCTAAAGTGTATATATGGATAACTGTTTCACTTTTTAAGGAAAATTTGTAAGTTTGTTTAAAACAAATGTAATGCAATAAACTAAATTGTAGCTTGTTTGAATTTCAGTTATAGACTACCTTGATGCACTTTTTCTACATTTTTGGAATTTAACCTTTCCTGGTAAAAACACATTGGCAATTCTATTCAGTTCAAAAGCTACTTAAAAATTAAATCACTGTGCTGAAGCAAATAGAAAATAACTTGCTGCGTTGTTTTTGCACAACTTTTCTGTAAGAAGCAGCTTTGAAAACATACTTGTGTGATTTGGGAGCTAAACATATCAGTAATATATAAGAACCTGTGGTGCAAATTGTTGGGTTTGAGCTCATCAACAAAGATAATCCAAAGAAAGTCTAATTTTGAACCTCTGACTTTTGGTCCATTTCTTAGATTTTTGGTTAATAAAAGCAGCAGCAAAAGTACAATGGACCTAATTTAGAAAAATAATGCATCAATTTATCAAGACAGAAATTTCTTTTTAAAGTAATGCTGTAGATAATTCTTATAGGTCTGCAATAGATTAAGTCTGTAGTTAGATAAAATCCAAATTCTAACAGTTGATAGTCTTTTGCTTGTGGTTGTGACTATGTTAAAAAGTAGGAGAGGATGTATTTTAGTTAGCAATGTCTTACCTTTTGCCAATATAAATTTGAATTATAAACATGAATTTGAACAAAGCAAATGATTTAATGAATTCAGGATTTGAAACTGATCATATAGGATGATGGTGTTTCCTCAGAAATTTTTGTGCTACTAGTGTACCTGAAGTTATATTTCATAGAGGAGATTAGTTCAGCTTCAGTTATGCAGCAACAGGCTCAAGTTTTGGTCTTTGTCATTCCTTGTTATTTTACTCTAGTTTGGTCTTTGAAGTAAAACAAACACTGTGATTGCCATAATTAGCAGAACACTGCAATTAAATGTTAGCAACCCTTTTAAAATTTCTTGATTGTGGCCAAGCTGCAGGGCTGAACATTTTGTGTTTTCTGAAAGCCTTTCAATTCACCAAATCAAATTGTATTGAAACAGCAAATGAAGGAGAGGTTTTTTTGGTAGCAAGGCTTGATTTCAATACTTTGAAATGATGTGTTAGATGTTATTTTCCAGTTGTATTTCTGAGACACACATATTCTTTCTTCCCTTCATGATTCTTTGATCAGTTTATGAGGTACTAAATGGCCAAGTTCAAAAGACTGACTTCTTGGAACTGAGTGTTAAACAAGGAAGACAGGCAAAATATTGATTCCTGTGGAACAGAAAATTGTAGAAAAGAAGATCAAATTTGTCTTTTCTTTATTACAGCATCCACTGATTCATGCTTTGCTGTAGTCTCAGTTTTAGAAATGGAACTCTTTTTATCCATACCACACTGCATCCTAAACTTACTTTACAGCCCTGTGGCAACAAATCACTTAAAAGTATACAAACAGTCTCTCAGGACTCAGTTGAAAAGATAATTTAAAAAATTGTGTGTGTTTATATACATGCATATATATATATTCACAACGAATCCTTACAGAAATGTTTAATTTTTGTCTAGATTTAGTTTTAAAATACCTTTACCTTGTGTTACAGATATTACTTAGTATCTGAAATGATGTTTTAAATCCTGTCTAAAACCAAAATAAGACATATTTGTGGGGGTTTTCTTAGACAAGGGAGAATACAAACATTCTGATTTCTAAAATGGATAGTTATATTTACCATTTTAATTGTATAGGGATGAAAATGCAGATAAATTACAGATAAGCCTCATTACTTAGTATGTAAGTCTGTCCTTGGCCTGAACCTTGAAGCAAAACCTTGGATGTTCTTACTTGGATAAAAATCCTATAAACTTTATTTGAAAGTATAAAATGTCAAAATACTCGTGTGTTGAAGATTTATCAGTAAATGAATTACGTTACTGCATTTAGCCTGTTTCTGTCTTCTCCATTACTTTTTCCCAAAATCATATTTTGTCCTGCTGTTCTCTCAGATCACAGAAAAGGGTAAATCCTTTTGTAGAGACAATGCTCTCTGCTCTGCAAATGAATTTCTGCTTGTTATCTTCAGATGTGGTTTATCTTGAGAAACGGAAAATTAAGTATTAAGAGTAGCTTTAGATATTCTTTATAACATTTTTACACCTAATGTCACACTTCACAAAACATAATTTGAGGTATTGTTAATCATATTTTAAATAAGCAGACTTTAAATGTAATGATAGAGAAAAATGGAACAAAATTTAATAATAATTCTTGGCAATCAATTTTTTTTCCCCTGTAGCAGTCCGTTTTTCCTTCAAGTCTTCTTTTCTAGTTGCTGAAATGTAACTAATGGGCGATTTACACAGTAATTTACTGTTTTGTAGGTTGGAACTTGGGATCCATTGAGCGGCCTTAACATGACAGAGAATCAGAAAGGAAAACCAGCAAACATCACAGATTCCCTGTCCAATCGCTCTTTAATTGTTACTACCATCTTGGTAAGCAACTGTATTTGCTTTTCCTGAAATACAGGTATGCAGAAAAGCTGACCGAATGTGACACACCGATTGCAATAGTAATGAACAGTCTGCAGTGTGCATTACCATTACTTAGAATTTACTTAGAATTACTTGGAATTTTTGGTGTCATGAATGAACTCCAGTTGATAAGCTAGAAACGTGGATGTTTACTCTTACCTTAATTGTGAGCAACTTATCCCAATTTTAGAGTTACGTTAATTGTTTAGTAATTTTACTTTTCTTATTATTGACTAAAATGTTTTCTTCTTTACAAAGCTGCTTTCTTCAGTGCCATATGAGAGGAAAATATATAATTGGTTTTAAAATGTGTTTTGTCTATTAGCCTGATGATTTTAGCAAAAATTTATTGCTTTTATTTGCTATTCTAACAGCTCAAAGGAAAGTACAAAGTATTTAACATTTATTTAGCATTGTTATTACTCAATTATTGAGATGAAATTTTTAGTCATACAGATATTTAATTGATTTGTCCTTTGAACTAGGCCAGAATAGACAATTTGGGTAACTTCTTTTTCATTTTCACTGTTGACAAATTAACAGTAGTGAATGAGGTTTTTTTTTACTTATAAATAAAAAACCCATATATTTATGTAAAAATAAGTGTCCATTTATTTCCTTGCAGTAATTTTGAAATAGTAATTCTAATTTCAATGCAAATTTAAAACTTTCCAGAAGTTTGGCTGGTGTGTTTGTCTGCTGTCACCATTATCGTGAATTTGCAGATATTAAAAAAGAATCCGCTTCCTGGTAGTTATATACTTTATTAAGAAGCTTTTACCTACCAACATATATTATGACATTTCAAACTAGGATGAATTTTTACAGGTGCATAGACAAAAATGCCAGTGTGCTTTTAACCTTTTATGTAACATAAGTCATATAATTTCATCCAGTGAGTAACCTTTTCATTGCTTATAAGGTCTGTTTACAAGCGATAGAAAATCTTCTGAAATCTTTCATTTCATTTATTTCACTAATTGAAAAATACATACCAGATATATAAAATGGAACACGGCTGACTCACTTTCTGATGTGATTTCTTGTAATGCTAAGACCAGCACAGATTTACCACAACTTTCTCTTGTACCATTGACTATAGTAATGATTAATTTATAAGTTTATAATCCCTTGTTTGTTTTTTTTTTTTAGATGAAATGTAAATGAATGTCATCTATTCTCTTATAGTAAAAGCATATCTTCTAGCATATGAAAAAAGCATATTAATCTGTCAATTTTCCTCCACTGATTTTCACGTTTCCTACAAGTAAAAGCTACTACATTATCAAGTAAATTTTATTAATAATTCCAGTTGACCTCCTATGCTCTCTATAATGCTGTTGCTTTGTACTCAGATATCCTACCTAGGATTTTTCTTGATGCTTTTCACTTATATGTAACTTTAATTCATGTGAACCTGCTTGCTGCTAGAATTACTGCTTTACAGAATATAGTTCTGTGTCTGTGACTGACCTGTTCCCTTCTTTACTCAGTAATGAACCAGCCTTTGTATCTGCACTCTTCAATAGCCTTCTTTGTATGCTTGATTCCAAATCAGTGATACAGTACTGTGACAAGGATCAATCCCCACAACATTACATATGAAATGCTCAATATTTTAGGTGTTTCAAGTTTGTTTGTGTTTTAGCGTCTGCCTGTTGATGAGGTTTGCATTAAGACACTTTAAGTATCACATTGCTTTTATATAGTAATGCTAGCATGATTTCAGTTGAAATAATTAGCTCAAGAAATGGTAAATTGCACAAGTGTAAATAGCAGTGCTGCCAATGAGCACTGATTTTAATCTGGTAAATCTCGCAAAAGAAGACTCCTGAGATTTAAGAGAAAAGTTGCTTTCTGTAATTAAGGATAGCCTTTATCTTAAGAGTTAGCTTTTGGTTAGTGGTCTTTTTATAAGTATGCATCCTCTTTGCAGGTATCTATATAATGTAATAAAAAAAAATAAAAATGAGGACTTTAAATTGGTGTTACAAGTTGCTCACTTGTAGCTGCCTTTTTTACTTCATTTATTGTTTAGTAAAAGTTTTGGTAATTGCAGTTACTCTTTTCAGCTATGAAGAATGGTTCTCAGAAGAAGTGGTACAAATTGGAAGAGCTGTACTTGGAATAGTAAAAAGGACCCAAACCATTTTTGGTGCAGAAACACATGTACTAGCTTAATTTGGTAGTTCTATCTTTTTTATGCTTAAAAAATACATTTCTGTTGGACAGAAAACATATTACTGTATATTCATTTTTTAACAATGCAAGGGAATAATATAAAATGTCAAAGCTCCTAGAAATATACCTACCTCATCATCAGCTTCCTTTTCTCACCTTTTTTGAATCTGCAAAATCTTGCTTAAATCATAAAAGGCAATTCTATCATTTAAGCTGTTCATATGTTTTTTCTATAATTTTTTTTTCACTTTAAGAATTCCCTACAATAGTCTATAGTATACTGCCAGCTGTGGAGCCTTAATAATTTTTCTCTGTAGTTTGCTTTAATGCTCACTTTTCATTTAAATATCCTGGTCTTTCTTTTATTTTTAATTCTGTTTCTGAAATTTGGAGCAATCCTTTTCGTCCTATATTTTGCAGTTGTTGAGATCTTTACAGCTGTGACTAAGTATACCCTGCAATCTCAGTGGTGGCTGAGTCTCTAGAAGAAGAAAAATATATTGATGGGAAAAATAATAAAATATAAACTGTGATTCATAAATTCATCTACTTCAAGTAAGGACAGAACTATGTGCTCCTTTTTGTCTTGAATTTTTTGTAATGCATTTTACAGGTAGCTAGCTGAAGGATTATTCCTTGGTTTCTCAACAGTTCAGAGCTCTATTCTGGACATCAACAGGGGTTCTCAGGATTTCATCCTGTCTCAGAAATCTACCTACATATAGTTTTTGTGGAGAAACATGTCTGGTTTCCAAGTTCTGATGCCATAGCAGCCCCAAGCACCAACTGAACATGTCCACAGGAGAGATAGTCAGGTCTTTTTAGGGAAAGGGGGGGGGAAACATTTGAAAAATAATAAGTATGTTGTTTTTATCTTTTATAACCATAGATTTGTATACAGCCATCTTTTTGATACTATTGCTCTGTTTTGTTTAAAAACCATCTGCATTGAAACTTCAGAATTTCTTTTTCATTTAAAAAGTCTACTTATGAAAGTTCTGCATTTAGAAAAAACAAGCCAAACAAAAAAACTACAAAAAACAAATTTTCAACTTCAGTAATAAGGATTTCTTACTATTTGATTCTCCTAAATTGACTCCTGCCAGAACTCTGAAACATTCCTTCTCTTTAAACTTTAGATGTAAGTACCTAAATTTTTTTGTTCTTGTATATATTCTACCTCCAATTTGAAAGAGTTTTAACTTTGGAATTCAATTTCCATTTTTATAAAGGCATGTGCATGGTACTTAGGGTTTTTTAATACTAATTTGATACCAGCCTGTACATATTATCATACTGTTTATTTGCCCTGTTATGCTGAAATAAATGGTTGTTTCCTTTCCTATGGAGCTTTTATGTACTTTTCTGCATCTGCTTACATCAGAGCTCAGAAAAGCTCACATTTGTCAAGTTTAATTTTTCCAAGAAATGTGTGAAAGTTATGGAAGGTGTGTGATGTTCTCAAATTTAGTAGTTTTTTGTTACTTCACATTTGAAAAGTGAAATTACCTTTTTTTACTGTACTTCCCTTAAAAAAATTGATTTTAAATAGGAATAGAATTAGAAGGAATTAGAAGGAATATTTATAATAAATTTTAAAACAATTTTACTTATTTCGAAGTATAGTATTCCCACATTGTATTTTATTGATATATGCTGCTTTCTCAAATGGGTAGTGCATAATTTCTCTCCCTTTTCTCTTGGGTACCCAAGCATGGGTTTTCAGTGGCCAAATTTTAAATTAATATATATTAAAAGAATATTAAAATTAAAAGAATAAATTTACCTGTCATCTTTATGAAGATGGTTCAGCCATCAATTGTATAGATTGCTAGTAACTAGTGGATTGTTTCACCTCTCCCACTAGAATTTTGACTGCCTACTGTGAAAACCAATTGGGTATTCCTTATATCTGATATAAATGTTAAGAAAATATGGCAGTCTTTTAACACTCCACTATCCCACCTTCTGGTGAACAGAAGCTAACAATTAAAATCTCTCTTCTAACAGTAGCAAATTTTCAAATGGTTTTCCTCTTTTTATCATTAGGGCTTCCAATTTCTTTTGGTTGATTTTTTTTTAATTTTTTTTTCCTTTGTTTTGCTTTTTGCAATACTGATATTAATAAATTCTAGATTCTTTAAAAGATATGTTATTCCATGTTGAAATTATGAAGTAAAAATTTATATGTTTGATTAATATTAATAAAAAAGAAAAGAACTTGAAATTTAAAACTTGTAATTTCTAGTACTATCTTTGTAGTTGAAATATAACTCACAGGAATACTTCAAGTAAATATTTATTGCTCAAATCTGAAAAGAAAATGAGAAAGTTGCAGAAAATTTTTTCTTAGAATAAGTGTGCTTTCATTCAAGTACTAGGTGTACATTTTTAAAACTAAAACCAGTCGGTAAAGTTACAATATTAATTACTTTTCAAATATTCATCTTCTATTTGCAGATATAGTTTCTAATCCACCTGTGATTCTGCTGTTCCTTGTAGACATACCTTTATTTGCATTATTTTAGCTAAGTTAATTTTCAGTAAATTTTCTCAGAAAAATGATTTTTTTTTTCACTGACGAGTTTACCTGCATTCTTGCTTTTATTAAGCATTCAGTGCTTATCTGGCTTGGGATGGGGCTCTTTTGTATCCCTCTTCACTGAAGATATTTTAGTCTTACGAGACATTAAATGATGACTTTGATCTTAAAACTTTGTAGCAAGCTGACTTGTTAATTTAGAGTAGCAATGTTTTCTGGAAATGTTTTCTCTTCCTGAGGATTCATTGTGGAATCTATAGTCAGTGTTTAATCAGTGAGTTTTTGTTTCAAGCTACTCATGTCATTCCAAGCAATAATAAAAGTGCTAATGGAAGGTGTTTTCCTGTTTTCCTGGGGAAACGTGTCCAGTTGAAAGATTTGATTTCAACTGAAACTGTTTAGAATATTTCAAGTACTCGTTTTGTGATGTGGTCTAGTAATTTTTAAGGGTCATGTTTTCAGGAACTGAAGGAAAAAAAAAAATTGTGAACAATGTTAAAGTGAGTATAAACCAGCTGCCAATCTAGATATCACTCAGTTTAAAAGCTCTGTCTTCCTAATCAATGATAATTGTCCTAGTGAAAGATTTTGGAGGAAGTGATAATCCACCAAGAAGCAATGATGATTGTACATTTGATGCATAGAGACTTTCCCAAGAGTATGTTTAGCAACCAGTTTTACATTAGCCTATTCTACATAGTCAAAGCTTTAGCAAATAAAGCATGTAGAACCCTTTGCATGCACTTGTTCAGAATACCTGAATGCCATGTTCAGTATTTAGAATGTCTATTACTCGAGGAAAAAGCAAACTACAGAAAACACTGGGGTTAATAAGAGCTATTACAGATGAAGCTGCCAACACAAACCTTGCTTAAATTAGAAATTGCTTTACATAGCAAGTAAAAGATCTGAAGAGAAAAAAAAACAAATGCTTTCTACAGTAGAAGACTATAACAAAAAGTAGCAAGTACCAGTAAGAAATTACTTAATGTAGGAAAAACATTAAGAGAGTATTAATAACTTATTGATCAGTCTTAGCAAAAGTTGAGAATCATTAAATAGTAGTACAGATACTATTGTAGCCCTTATCCAAAATGGCCAGAGTAAAGAATATAAATGAGTATGGAATTGGAGCTAAGAATTCCAGAAAGGGTTGCAAGATTTTTTAGTTTTCTTTAACAAAATGTAAAAGAGCATCAGCAGAACAGATAAAATGTCTGAGGATTTCTATAATGATCTGGTAGAAAAATATGTAGGAATGTATCAATGAGCTGAATTGCTCAATGAAGAAAATCCCGATATGTTTATTAAGTAAAGGAGAATTAAAAGAATAAATTGACAAATATGCATCCTCCCTGATATTGCACATATTTAAATTCCGTCCCAGATAACTACTTGGAATGGAAGACAGAGACAAAAATGTTTTCAAGAATCTTGCCAAGATTCCCGAGATTGGGGGATGTATAAGACTGTAAATATCTGAACAACTCTGAGAGCAAATGTCTTGGATCTGTGCACATAAACATTTCAAGCTACATTGGAATTCTTTCATGCCTACAGAACAGGCCGTGACACTGTGTAAACTGCTTAGCAGTAATGAAAATATTCCTGTGTTATAATACTGATTTCAGCACAAATCCAAACCATACTAGTTAATGTGAAGAAAATTGCTGTTACTCCAGAAAAAAAAAGCACACTGTGTTTTGTCTTAGCGTAGCTTCTGCTTGGCCAGTGGTGTACTTTCTTTAAGGAATTGTCATTTCACCTGAAAATTTATTTTTCCTTAAAGTTGTTTTCTTTGAGATATTTAATATCAATTTCCCAAGTTTATTAACAACTATTTTCACACATAGTTTTTGCTTTGATAGCATTTCTGCTTCTCAAGAATTATTCGGTGATCCTTGTAATTTGAATTGCTTTCAACTTTCATGTTTTCTGCTAGGTCTTCGTTCTTGTCAGTACTACATCTTGAAGAGCTCTTCTGGAGTCATATGTTTATCTGTTATTTGAGAAATTTCTGTCAAAACATTCCAGTAGTTTTGCTGGACAATTTATTTCTTGTTTTTTCCTTGCTAATTGTATGAAGATCAGTGATGTACTTTTTGAAAATATGGCTGTAATCTTACTAATTTCAATAGGAGTATATAATAGTTCTTTTAAGAACAAGGTTCTTCTCTGCATTCTCATTATTTTCATTTCTTTGGGTAAAATCTTATGCACTAAAGTTCCAGTTATATGTAAATATAATGTTTAAATCGTGGGAAAACTCAAGGCAGAAGATTACATTAGGAGTGTTGACTTATTAAAGCAGTCAGGTGCCTTTAACCACACTGAGTGCTGATGTGCGGATTTAGGACTGTAAGAATTTTCTTAGGTTGCCCTGGAGAATTTATCTGATTACTAAGAGTCTTGTGTTTGGTGGAATGATTGAATACACTATTATTTGTCTTACCTTACTTAGTTCTTTCTAATTATAAGAAATGAAAAGAGTCTCTCCCAAAAGTGAGCAAAGACCAAGTTGCATGGTTAACCTAACAAACACAGCTTTTTCCATATTGTAGTGGAAAACTACTAATTGTTTTTTGTATTCTTCCCTTTAATTTTCTATTTGAGAAAGAGGATCCTATACTTTGAAACAGATGTAAAAATACTGTTTTGCTAAATGCAAATTTTCTTCCTATAATTAAGATTATTCTGCCAATCATTTTATTTGCTGTCTGTTTTCACACCACTTAATGCAGAAATATTACATTTTAATTTGATTTAAACATTAGAAGAGAAATCCTTAAAGAAATTTAATTCAGTTTTCATGGAATTTCTATCATAGGATTTACTTTTTGAGTAAACATTTTCAGGTTTTGCTTCAGTCTTGTAAATGGCAGCCTATAACTTGAGGCAGTGGAGAAGTAGGTGCTTTCACTGGCTTTTTCCTTCCTATGTGGATTTTTTATGCTTTGCCTAACTAAGCATTGAGAAAACAGTTTAAATACTTGTATAAATGAAAGTGTAAAATCTAATACTTAAAATACTTGATCGATGTTTGGAGTTTTAATGACATTTTCTTCAGTTGCCAAAGCACATTGTTTCTGCATTTTAAAAGGATTATGTTGTCCATCCAAACAATACATTTTATATTACTGTATAATGCAAATTGTTAAGGAGCACATTTAAATTTAGTGTGTATATGCATTCCTTGAAAACATGTTTACAGTGTTTAGAGTGTAATTAAAAAAAATAAAAAAGACAAAGAGAATCTTTGAAAATATATGAAGACTTCAGACACACATAGCCAAAGCTAAAAGGGTTCTAGTTTTCATATTATTTCGTTGTACAGGGAGTGATGCCATGAGTGTATGCGTATTTAATCACCCGAGTGTCTACTACTTAAGGCTAAAATGAGAAGAAAGGTGTGCAGGCAGTCATTATCCATTTTGTCTTCTTAATTCTTTCAGGAAGAGCCATATGTTATGTTCAAGAAGTCTGACAAACCCTTGTATGGAAATGATCGTTTTGAAGGTTATTGCATTGACCTCCTCAGGGAGCTGTCTACTATCCTTGGATTTTCCTATGAGATTAGACTGGTGGAAGATGGAAAATATGGAGCCCAAGAAGACGCCAGCGGACAGTGGAATGGAATGGTTCGTGAACTAATTGATCATGTAAGTTAACTTTTACAAGCTTTCAACTATGCATTTAAATTCCAAATTTTTCTATAAAACTTGTACAATTTTACGATGCCATTTGAATGCTACTGTTTTCAAAATCGAGATGTTTTGAGAATTAATGCAAGTAGATTGGTATCCATTATTTCTTTAGTGTAGAATTTGTAAAATAAAGCATCTCTGTTTTGCCCATGGGCAGTGTTTGTTTTGATTTAGCTCTTCCGTAGCATATGTCTATGTCAAAATATGAAAGAAATAGTACTCAGAATTTATTTCTGAGAACAAATATATGGGGTTTTATAATAAAATTTTGTTTTATAACAAAAATTGCTACAGCAATACAAGTCAGGTCTCCTTTTCTGGTAGTGGATCTGAAATTTTGTCATAGAGAAATTTCTGTGTGTGTAGCGTAAACACACACATCATCTGATATTCATCTTTCTTGAAATTTTAACAATAAAGTGCAAGAAGTAACACAAAAATGTCAACATATACTGATGGAACAAAGCAATGTCACACCAGATACCATCACAATCGACTTTAAGTGATTAAGGGAGGCATTACTTCAGGGTCTTCAAAATGTGTTTTCTCAGCTGGTTGTGTCAGTTGAATTCAGTCTCGTAGAAATATTTTCATAAATTTAAAGATTATGTCATTGTTCCTTTCTGCATTTATTTGGGTGAATTGCTTGATAGCATTTTCTCTATAGGCATGAGGTCAAAGATTGAGATGAAACATATTTTGCACATCACTGTCATTTAAAATAGAAGACTGTAGTTAATTCAAGTGGAACCTCTTAATCATGGCAAAACTGCATGAATAGCTTGAAAAAATATTTACTTATCTTGTTTCAATTTGCTTTAAGATTTCAGCAGATGGGCAGAACATGTGCTAATCAAAATATTCATATTTACTAGGAAGGTTGTTCTTCATGCTTTTCTAGTAAATGATAATCTGGTACTGGTGTTGCAACAGATGTTGATTATGCCTGGCTTCACACTTTTAAGAAGAATGTGTGGGAGTATTATAGTTACATTATCTTTAAATGTGTGTATTTATAATACCTAGTACACACACATAGAAGGAAATTTTTTAGCTGGACTCCCTGTCCATCTCTATAAGTGTGCATTTTTTACAGATGAATAAGTGCATAGGCCTGTTCACCTATTAGATTTGATGCTTGTTAGGTAACATCATCATCTGGAACTAATTTTCCATGATTGAGGTAGATATTGTGGAAGTATTTATTCAGAAGCAAATATAAATCACATTTTTATACACCTTTTCTTATTCTTAAAGCATTCTTAAGAAAACACAAGTATGGCCTCCTGCACTTTACACTAAGAATCTTGAAATAAAATGCATTTGAACAAGTTGCACAAGTAACGTGTGTGAAACAGTAGCTTTCCCCATCTTTCCTCTTGATAACACAGAATGAAACCGATATTCTTCTTTCCATAAATAATATACAAGTAAACATAGATTAAAATTATTTTATTTATTTATTTTTGTTCTATTAAAGTGATTTTTACTTAGGATTCAAAAAAGTTTAGAGACTGCGTTAGTACACATGGAAGATGTAATCCAACTTCCTAATCTGGACCATAATTTTTTCTAGTATCTCTCAATTTCTCACTTGTTAAAATTTTTGCTTTAAACTTTTCTCTGGTTTTATCAATTTTTACTTTATAATCTATTTGAATACATGCAATTTATTTATACACCTGTGCCCTTTATTTACATGCATTTTATTAGTGCATTTTACTAGCAAGCAACACTTCAGACCTCAAAGTGAGGCACAAGAATTTAGTGAAGAACTCCAGACAGACAGTTACCACATTAGGTGTTTCCATATGGTTAGTACTTCACATGCTCCATTAGCTTTCCAGTCTTTCTTCTCCCTTAGAGAATATTTTTAAATTGTCGTAAAGGTTTTCTTTCCTTTAAAGTAATTTAATAAACTCAATTTCTTTATTTTTGAAAGGTGAAATGATTCTATATTTTTCAGCTAGAATTTCGTATTAAAATAGACTACAGAATAAAGATGGTTCTTAAAGTTGCCATAGCACATAAATCTATTGAAAAATGTTTTTAGAAATTATTTTTATCTGTTTTGTTTTATTTGTCAGTCAGTTAAGTTCAGAGAGAAAGGTCACTGTGCTGTAGTGTATTTGTTTGTGAGGGTAATATGTAATATGCATAATCCAAGAATAAATGAAATGGATAATTTTGGTATATTATATGTGTAGAAAGGAAAATGCACCATTTATATAAAGATTAAAAGTACCAAATAAAATCTAAGATTTAAATAAACTGTTTAAATCAGTACTTAGTCACTTTGCATAATTGCTGGGGCTTGAAAATCTAAATGAAATAAAGATAATGCTATCTGAGTTGAGCTTATCGTATCATGTCAATCTCAGGGTTTAAATTTTATAGTATGAACAGAGACTGAAGTGTTTACATCAGGCTCTGTTTTCAATCTCTTTTCCCACAGTTTTCTCCTGTTTCTTCTTTCCCTGACTATTTTACTTAGAGTTCACATCTGCATTCTTATATCAGTCTCCAAGCAAGAAGTAGCTTCTTTTTGAATTTGTGGTAAATACTGACAGTGAAAATTAGTACAAGAATTCCTTCCCTTTGACAACTGACAATGAATTCTTGTGGGGAAAAAGACATTGGTCTCTAGAGTTGCAAATGTAAGACAAATATTAGCTAGGACAGCAAAGACAGATGATGTTTCTCTGTGAATAAATTTTGAATTGAATTTGTCCACTTATGCGCTCTGATTTCTTTGCCACAGTTTTTCATTGAGTATTTACCCTCTTCTCAGGTTAGCTCAAGATATCAGTGTTACATATTTGAGGGAGGAGGAGCTAAGTTCCAGCTATCTCCATTCTTTATGGATGAATTCTTCATTAAAAAAAATATTCTTTATACTGACTTGCTGCTTTGATTCAAAAACTTTATGAAAAGATTTATTGAATAGGTTTTGAACTGAATGATAAATTCTGGAGAATTTCAGCTTGTTCTTAAAAGTTGTCATGTCACTGTATTATATTGCATGAGATGTATAGTTTAAGCATGTAAGTTATATTCGAATATAGCTAGCACAGACAGATAGAATGAACAGATCTAATTTTATTTTTAGAAAATTAGACATCCTACTTTACACATCCAAAACTACTTAAAAAAAATCTTAATGTTGGGTTCCAAAACAGGAAAAAATTACTCTTTTATACTTTAACAGAGCTATAAATGAAAAATCCACTGGGAAATAATTTGTTATTATATATACATGATTAAAAATAACTTTTTTTTGGGGGGGGTTCTTTGAATGATTCCCCTACAGTACAAAGCTTATGCATTACAAATAGACTTCAAGGCTTGCAGATCCTCTATGATTCATAAATAATTACAGAAAAGTCCAATTTTTAGATCATGATTGCTCTTTGATCGTATGTGAGGATTAAATTGGAACTTTTCTTTGTCTCTAAGAATAGGATTTTCAGCTTGGAGGAATTTTACACAGTTGAACATTTAGAAAGAACTATTTAGTTTGAGTTAACTTTACACATAATGTTTTTTTACTTCACTGTATTTTGAATTTTTCATAATATCAATTTTTCAAAAAAAATACATATTAGATACTTTCATTTGTAAAAATAATAGTAGTAACTTTTTATTCTTTTAATAACAGAATAGATGTTTATATAATTTAAACATTTATATAATGTTTAAATATTTTTAGTGATTTTTCCTCCAATAACCTGTTAGTTTCTTTCTCTTATTTTAAATTAACGTCCTTATGATCTTGAGCACCTATAACCAAACCCTTTATATTATTGTGTAGGAGTGACAAAAAACCTTCTAATAACTAACTGTGCAGATGTTTGGTTCCTTCCTTTTTGAGCCAGTGAAATTTTACTTTCTTCCACCTTTTTCTTTTCTCTTTCTTCCATTTCAAATGTCATTTCATCACATTGTTTGGACTCTACCTCTTTCCTTCATATTTACAGGAAACCCTACCATATAGAGACTCATTAGGAAAGGGTACGGAACGTCTTCCCTCTTTCTTCTTGTAATTTTCATGCAAAAGGTCTGAAAGTTGAGATTTTCAATACAACACAGGATAATTTAGCCATGGCTCTTTTATTGGTGAAAATCTCAGAAGACTTGGTAATAGGCCATTAGAGAATCTTTAGGGGAAGGAAGGAAGGAAGGAAGGAAGGAAGGAAGGATTAGCAATGTTTCTCTTTTCATCATTATTAAATGGGCTCAACAATAACATCTGTTGACTATCAGCGCTCTTTAAAGCACCATGTCTGCTTCATGGCTTCCTCATTTTATTAGTGGAACTAGAATCTGCAACTGCATCTCAGGTGTCATATGACAAAAATTTCACTCATGCTAAAGGTTTTTTGTATATAATAAATTTTATCTCTGATGCTTTGGGAAAGTGATGTTTTGAGGGATAATAGACCATAAACAATATAGTGTTTTGGCAAGTCTGCAGTTCAGCTATTGTTGCTTAAACCAGCAACTCTGGTGAATATAGATAGATGGTAAATTGAATGACTACTGATTTCCACGAACCCTGTTTTAACGTTGTTTTTCTAGTATCTTGGCATTTTATTTTATTTTTACTTACTCTCCTAAAAAAATAAGACACTTTTTCCTATTCTCTCTGTAAAATAAAATAAAATAATGTATAATAAAATAAATGCTGCTGTTGTATTTCAGTTTTATTTTCCTTTTCTGTTTGTATTTTCAGATTTTTATTGTTGTGTTTATAATTTATCTTTTTCCCCATTTTTCTGTTTAGCTATTTGAAAGTCATCTCCTATGAATGCATTTTTATCCTTGGTATTTATTTATTTACCTTGCAGATTAAGCATTAGTACTCTATGCTGAAGCTCTCTTCTCTGAATTTCCAGTAATTAGTTACATTTATTAAGCTATGTTAGAAGTCCAGCACAACCGTCTCTTTAAATAAAGCTACTAATTTGCGTTATTTAATATTTAAAAATAAATTCCAACTTCTTCCAGTTATTCTGTATTATATTATCCATGACTCTTTAACTGTTAAGTGCCTGTAGCATACCTTTCATGTGTGTTTTTACTGTTTTAAGTATTCATATTGGCTTCCAGTTTTTATTGTTTGCCTGTTTTCTTTCCTCATTAAAGTAGCATTTAATTTCCATGTGAATCATGTTCTGAGGTCATAAGATAATTTCTTGTGATAGTTTGTAATATGCCAGAAAATATCACTTGTCCTTTTAGTGCTTTTCAGTCTAATTGCTAATTCATTAATCCACAACTTCAAGTGCTCTGACCTTTTATTTCCAAAGTAATTTGTCCCAAGCTGAATAAGCATCAGTGTGTCCCTGACAAGCAACTACTCAGATCTCTTCTGTTGCTTGAGATCCCGTTTTTCACTTAAAGCAAACTGTATATATTCATAGACTCACAAAACCTCTCTTTGAATATTTTTCATGTCTAAATTTATCACTGGAATTCACTCAAATATGCCATGCTATGCACATTCTGTTCTTTTTTTGTTCATTTGTTTGTTTTAAAGTAAAAGATCAAAGAGCTGGTCTTCTACATGACAATACAATTTCATTTCAAACCAACAGCTAAACATTCATCTCTGTGCTCACAAGAAGACAGTTTTCACGGCTACTTTCTTACTCTTTAATAAAGGTTATATATGATATTCCATGGAAAATAGTGCAAACAGATCCTAACTCAGCAAAAGTTATGCAGAAAATAAACTTCAGGTAGAGATGCATAAATCCACAAAAAAAAAATCCAGGGGAAACGAAAAGTCAGTAATCTAATATGCCAAAGAAATCCTAATCCAGAAGTTTAGACTAATTTTGGAAAACTATGTATTAATTCAGTAAGGAACATATATGTGCACATACAAATTTCCTATTAAATTATTGCTGATTTCAAATACAGGACAGATGAAGATGCAGTTTCCAATATAAGAGCAGTTTTAATTGAACAATTTGTTTTCCAAAGAGCAAGGAACTTCCAGACAGTCTGCATTTAGTAAAGCAAGGCCCAGCAAAATTTCTAACATTACAGTAAGGCATAGAGAATAATAAAGTATACAATTTTTCCTTAAGGGTTTAAATGTTAACTCATGATTTTTTGAGCTAATCATGTCCTATGTTTCCCAAAGAAACTGGATGGAAAATTTTTACTACATTCTCAGCGATTTGACACCAAAGGTGGCAGGGAACTTTTACAGTAGGGTCTTTTAAGTGCTCTGAGATGTGTGGATTTTTTTCTGGAATTCTGTACTCCAGACATAGTTTATTTGGAATTTCTTGACAGTAAGAGTAAGTGAATATCGCTTTCTTGTTTGTTTAGCTGCAATATGCCTATGTATTGTTCTTTTACAGTTAGGGTATTATGGACATCCCTGGCTAATGAACTTGGGTTTATAAAATGATTAATTTTCAGTTACAGAGAAATATTCATAGCAAATAGTTGTAATTAACTTCCACTGTGCTGCCAGCAAAGTGAATCATAGCTAATCAAGGCAGTGCCTTTAAGTTTTTCATATGAAACTCCAAACAATAATGCTTTAGCTGAAGCTTCATCTATGCTTACAGTAATGATTAGGAACTGATTGGATCCAGGGTTAGGGCTGTATTCATATAAGTATTACATTTTTCATATCCTCATATCTATATCTGATCTTTTACGTTTGTTCCTATAATGATAGTAAAGAATGATAGAAAATAACATTGAGATTTTTGTTTCTATGTATATGCCTGCTGAAGTGAAGTACATGAGAAAACCAGAATTCTCTAATAGCAGAGTTAATTTCCATTGGGGCTTATCCCTTTTATTAGGGATTATTAATAATGCTGCAATTTGTCTTTTACTCATCTCCAAAGAATTTCAACTTATCTCAAAGTGAAAATTTCATGGAAGAGAGGGAGGAGGGACTGTGGAAACCTTGAGTATGTCAATTTTCGTGGAAACACCATTTTGGTAAAAGAGTTTCAGGATGTGCTTGTGGGAGATGTGTTTCTGGGAATGGTGACCAAAACACGTCATAGAACTGTTTGGGGAACTGGAAAGTATCAAGTCTGATCTGTTATTCTCAGGGCATCAAAAATAATTCAGTTGTTTAAGAAAATTATACAAATATCAAATAGAGTAAAAAAAACCCAAAAAACCAGTGTGTGCAGCCTAACATAAGCCCAAAATACATGAAATGAAACTGATTGTGTGTGTCTTAGGAAGAAAATCTTAGGAAAAAAAACTTTGTCACCGCATGGTGAAATTGATCCATGCAACAAATTTTTATTTTGCTATTTCCTGACCTCTGAGGGTACAAATATGAGGGTCTATAATGTGTGGTAACTTCCAAAGATAAGTAACATTTCTTTCTGAGAAAGTATGTTACTGGGAAACAAATACATATACACACATACACAGGCATGTAAATGTGTATAGGTGCTTGTAAAGAATGTATGTGTATTTTTATGTGAACTTGCAGGGCAGGGTACTCATAAACTGCCAGAAGAAACAGTGAAACAGTATACATACCTGTTAGAGTTTTTTAACTCAGGATATTAGATTAAAAAAAAATTACATACTGAGATAATATTTTATTTATAAAAACCATGTAGTGTAACATAAAAGATTAAAAGCTTCCTTTTAAAGTTACAAAGACAAGTTTCAAAAAACAAAAAGTATTAAACTTGAAGGAAGTTTTTTTACTTCTTTCTCTGCTTTAGAAATGTATACAATAATCCATTACTGGAAGGTTCATTTATAGAATGAAAAATAGATTGTTACTGAAAAAACATTTCTATTTCATTAGATTTATTTTTTTGGTTATGTGGATCAGTATTGTAAAGAATGCTACATTTACTCTAAAGTAAGTGTCTTGGCAAAAATGTATCAAAAGTCATTCTTGAAATTCATAACAAATAATTTTCTTTATTAGTATTTAAATTTAATTTTTCTAGATGGGAACATAATTGACCTATTTCAAATACCATGTGCAGCATTCAGCCCTGTCACTCCCATGTCTTATGATCTTCAAGTTAGATTGAAAGTGATCCTTCTGGCCCTCAAAAGGTCTATTGAAATATTGTAATATTTCATAATTCCAAAATGTAAAAGCGAAAAACTAGGGTAAGATCTACACTTATATTATTGGTACAGTGTAATAACAAAGAAAAGACTGTTCAGTTAGGAAAAGTCACCACAGAGACATGTCATTGCTCTTTTTTGGAGTAATCCTGTTGCTATTAGAGTTTTGCTGAAGGAGCAGTAGAAGCTTAGGTATTTGAGCAGTTTCTAGTTGTCTTCAAAATTGTAATAAAGGATTTTATCTTTTTTTATCTGTTACTTGTAGCTTAACATGGGAATATTGTAATATTGTTGGGAAACCAGGACACAATATGCCAAACCTAGTTTCACTAGTTGAAAACTTTTTCTGCAGCCAGAATAGAAATAAAACTGCAATTTTGTTATAGGGATGAGTAAAGAATTGGAAAGAGAAATTACTTACACTACAGAATTAAAGAATTTTTGAGATCAAAAACTGACCCTAGATATCGTCTCATCCAAATCCCTGAACAAAGCATGGTCAGCTACAGCAGGTTGCCAAAGGGCCATGTTCTGTCAACTTCTGACTGTTCCTAGGGGTCAAGACTTCCTAACTTCTTTGGGCAACTTGCTCCAGTGTTTCAATATTCTTAAAATAAAAAGGTGGGGTTTATATCTTTAAATCAATTTTCCTACATTTCAGTTTCTGCCTGTTAGCTCTTTCACTACGTACCACTGAGAAAATTCTGGATCCATCCTCTTTGCTTCCCCTTTCCCTTCAGTTATTCATACTCATTCAGCAGATCTCACTGTGCCTTCTCCAAGCTGACTGGTCACAGCTCTCTCAAGTCTGTCCTGGTATGGCAGGTCCATTGCAGCAATTTCCTGTTTCTCTTGTACCAGCTTGGGCCCGGACCCATCAATCCACCTGTCCACTTGTCTCAGCAAGTGCTGAGTGGACATCAAGGGTTACCAATGTAATAATTCAGTAAAGATCAGGTAATTGTGGAACGTTTGGGCTGGCAGGAACCTTCAAGGTCATCAAGTTCCAAACCCTCTGTCAATGGCAGGGAACCTTCCACTGGAACGGGTTACTCAGAGCCCCATACAACCTAGCTTAGAACACCTCCATGGAGTCCACAGCTTCTCTGGGCAACTTGTTCCAGTGCTTCACCACCCTCGTAGTAAAGAATTTCTTCCTAGTATCTAATCCTCACCTACCCTCCTTCATCTTAAGGTCATTTGCCCTTGTCCTATCACTACATACCCTTGTAAGAGTTCCTCTCCAGCCTTCTTGTAGGCCCCCTTGAGGTACTGGAAGGTTCTGTAAGGTCTCCCCAGAATCTTCTCTTCCCCAGTCTGAACAGCCCTGCTCTCTCAGCCTGTCTCCATAGGAAAGCTGCTTCAGCTCTCTGATCCATTTACTGGCTTTGCACTCGACTTGTTCCAACAGGTCTTTTCTGTGCTGGGGCCCCAGAGCTGGACACAATTCTCCAGCTGGGGTACTCACAAGAACAGAGCAGAGGGGCAGAATCACCTCGCTCTCCTGCTGGTCACACTTCTACAGATGCAGCTCAGGATGCAGTTGGCTTTATGGGTCACCTTCAAGCACACTTTGCTGGGTCACATTGAGCTTTTGGTCCACAAACACCTCCAAAGCCCTTCTCATCAGGGCTGGTCATGATCCACTCTCTGCCCAACCTGTACTTGTGCTTGGGATTGCCCTGAACAAGATGCAGGACCTTGCACTTAACCTCATTGAACTTCATGAGGTTCTAGTAACATAGATAATGTTACTTAACTCTCCATCCACTTTCTAACTGGGCAGTAGTTAGACTGGAATTTGTCTGCATCTGCCTGTCTTGCAGATCAGTTTTTTTTCTTTTTACATTGTGTGTTCTCATTAATTAAGTATTTATACTCCTCTCTTCACCCTTGTCTTCTAGAATGAAGCAAAACTTCACTTAAATAAGGAAAAAATTATAACAGTAATGACACTTTAAAGTGTTTCATAGATTTCATCTTACAAATATCAGAAATATTTTAACTCAGCCACCACAGATTTCATCCTTAGGATTTACATTTTATTTTCATTAAAAATGATTGTTAATAAGTTTGTACTTGTATCTTTAGTAATTAAATAATGCCTACAGCCTGGATAAGCTTTGTTCAATTTAAATAATATTTTTGGAATATAGTCTTTACTATATTAGCCATTTTTAATAATTATGGGACATGTAAAAAATTGTATGGTATAAGGTTTTGAGAATATACACAATATAAAACCACTTCTGTGTTTCATTTAATACTTGACAGACTTTTCTAAAAGGACTTTTTTTTGTTTATAATAATGATCAGTTCTAGTTAAGTCTAAGACCCTGGAATCTAATGATTGAGAATTCCAGTGTGCTTTGTGATGCCTGCATGAAAATGCAGGTGAGCGGAATGAATGCACAGGAGGTTGATTTTGTCCATATTAATGAGTTTTACTCCATTAATTAATTAAGCTGATTAAATTATAGATTTAAAAAAATTGTTAATTGAGAATTGTTAATCAATAAGAGGCGGCATATTCTGCGGTGATCTACTTCCATCCAAATGATATGCAAAAATGTTATTAATCATTTTGATTCCATTGAGAAAAATTGCAAATGACAAAGTAATACAGAAAAGTGGGATTAAGTCAAATTTGACACAAGTCAAAATTTATTGTCTGATGAAGTGAGTTCACTGAAACAATTTAATAAAACCCTATCCATATGAGAACAGAAATTATGTCAAAATTAAAAGATTTTTTTGTCCTGAGTGCAGTAACTGAAATTCTAGGTGACAGCTGGTTAGCAACTGGAAAAAAACCCTGACACTTCCAGGAAGTTGCAGCAAATCTGAATTCTGAGCCACAGTATTACACAGTCTTGTAAATGTCTTTGACAATTTCCTCTTTCTGGGGGTATGTGAATCCCACTCTTCTAACAATTAGAAGAAACCTTTGTACAAAATTCCTGACATGAAGTGATAAGAGGTTTTTTTTTCTGTTGAAATGAATGGTCACCCATCTTCCTGCTACATATAGTTTCATGGTCTACTGCCTCTAGTACTTTTACATACAATTTTCTTACCTGTTGATTAGACTGAAGTTGGTGCAAAATACTTTAGTGAAAATGTATTATAAATCAACACACAGAAATGATATCTATTTTTAATGAGAACTCATATCTATTCAGCTATTAAATCTTATCCATACTGGCATAAGCAAATGAGAATTGACTAGCATAACCCTGAATAAGAGGAAATAATGTAAATTAACTAATTAGAGAGTTCCCGCTGGTCTAGTACTGTCATTTTTCCTTGACTAAACATTCACTTAATAACAAAGGAGCAAACAGAAAACAATACCAAAAGTCAGTTCTAGATAATGCTATGTTGATAAAAACATATGCTTTACTTTAAAAGCCACTGAAGGAAGGATTCCATGCATTCCATACATTTCATTTTTTGTCTAGTTGAATTCATACAGAAAGTTCTTCCTATGGTAGTGAACAGAAATGCAAATTTCCTCTACAAAACCTTTTGCCTTTAAAAAAAAAGCTACCTCTAGGTAAATGATCCTGTTGATTTCTAGATCAGGATCCCCTCTAAAGGGAGAGTAGATGAAAAAAACATTAGTTACCACTGCTGTTCAAGACTTTGCCAAGAAAAGAATTGGCTGTCCTGACACAAGATGGTCTAAAGTAATGAAACCACTGTGTAATATTACTGTCAATGAAATGAGTCTGAGTAAACCACCTGTCTTCCAGTGACTTTCTGTTGCTGCACAAATACTGAGAAGCATCTCAGCAGTTACAAAAATATGTGTTAGGTGAGGCAGTATCTATTGAAACTGTCATCATATGTCACTTTTTTATGTTAAAGCATTTTATTATGTTAATAAAGTAGCAACTGCTACTGTTCTGTCTATATGAGATATTGTTAGAAATTAAGTTTAAATTATACTAATCAGGATCCCACAAATAAGAAGTTATGACATCTAAATTCAGCTATCAAATCTTTTTTTTTTTTTATTATTATTATTTTTGTTTTTGTTTTTTTATTTTATTGTATGTTACTCACATTTGGTAAAAGAAATAATTTCTAGTAGCAGCTTTCCAGGACCTGTGAGGAGGTAATCAAGAAGGTCCATCTGGGACCTCCCCTTTCACAGGGGAGCCTGGCAGGAAGACCAAAGGCAACAAGCATGAACTGAAAACCTCCAAGTGTGGAAATTACATAACGTCTCTAAACTGCCTGCTCCACTGCTTGTCTGTAGAAACTTTTTCACTATGTGGATAGAAAAGCAGTGGACCAGCTTATCCAGAAATGTCATGTAGTCACCTTCCTTGAAGGTTTTCAACACTGACTGGGTAAAGTGCAGAGCAAACTGTCTCATCTATGTAGATGCTTTGAACAGAAAATTGCACTAGAGACCTCCTGATCTCTCCCCTCTTGAATTGTACTATGATCCTGTGAAAGATAGTAGAGAAACAATTTCTGTCAAAGTAATGTAAGTGGGTAGTTAAAATAAAAATAATAAAAAAAAAGCCCTAATAAGTTCCTAGTGGTTTCAAAGGAATTGAATATTTTGTGACAAGACCAAAAATTTCTGGTGGGGTATAAAATTTTCTATAATGTAGCAGCATGAACAAGGCAGTTTAGGATAGACTGTAAGCTTAAAAGCAAATTACAGATCTTATCTTTTCAATTCAGTGGCAGGGAAATGCACTTCTGTGAAGAGGAATAATGCATAAGGTCTCTGTGCATTAAGAGCATGTTAGACAGGTTTAAAGAATTGAAGCTGTGCTTTAGCCTTCCTCTTTTATCTTGGGGATGTATTTTATCCAAAGGGAATGTAACTGAAATTCAACTCAGGTTAACAGTCTCAAAAATTTAGGGTGGCTGAAGAAGTTTACATATTGACTTAGGGTCTTAGGCTGAGGAAACATAGTGGATTAAACAAACGCTTTATGAAGTTTTTCTTCTAAAAAAAGGCAAGTTCCTTTATTTTCAAGAATAATTACAGGCAACAAGTGCATTGCTGCCTGTAGAGAAGTAGAATTACTTAAATGTCTTTTCAATCTATCTGTAGTTTTGTGTATATTATACAATTACAATATGATTGCACTGATTGACTGAATAAACAACTGAGAATCTATAGTGTGTGATTCCCTTTACATTTTTAGTATAAACATTAATGGTTGCTAAATCAATGCAAAATGTTAGGAGCAAAATTCTTACCAGAAGACTCCATTTAAATTGGCTTAAATACTCAATTATGATGGCGGAATATTGTGTAATTGTAGAGTCTAATTAAAAATAGCTATTAGCCATGTTATTGTTTCTGTGTCTAGATTGTATTTAAATTCTTCATTCTTTTGAACAAAATAGGTGAGACAAAAGCTTTTCAGAAAATTATCAGCAAAAGAAAATTCAATCAGTGTTTGTTTTTCCTTTCTCTGGTGTTATTAGTAGAAGCTGTGAAATCCTTTCAAAATTCCATTTCTCCCAAAATTATTGTGATTGTTTCTCTGGGTTTTATAGAGTTAATTTCAACAGAAAAAGCACCAATTTCTGCAAATACCAACTTTCTGTGCATGCTATGGCCATATGCTACTCAACATTAATGTGCAGATTTCTTGCTGAAGTTATTTGTAGCTGCAAGCATAGATTGAATTCAGTATAATTTTAAAATCTCTCTTCTTAGAGGTTAGGTACCAAAAAAACCATTTTAGTATACACTAATTTGTTAATGTTGTTAAACGTCGACTGAGAAAATACTAATTTTACTCCATTCCTCCCCTATTTGTTCCTAGAAGTAAACTAAAGAGGATTCTCTCCCTTGTATATCCTCATTATAGCTGAGCAGAGGAGAAACTAGTGCTGCACTCTGGAAACTTGGCCCCTGCTTTCTCATACTTACAAATAGTGCTCTTTTCAGAATGAAAGAATTACCAGGACAATTGAGTATTTTGGAGATAAAAGATATTAACAAAAGTTGCATGTGGTAGCATTACATTTTTAAGTTAGTCATTTCCTCAGTTATTAATGACTCCGGATTATTTTTTTTTTTAATTTTGTTGTTGATGTTGTTGTTTTGGGGGTTTTTTGTTAGATGGTTAATTTTTCTTATGGTGATATTCTAGTTCAAGAATATTCAGAGTTACTCAGCTCTGAAGAGAATCTTGAGATGTCAAGTTATGTACATAAATTTTATATCTGTCCTCCCAGATTGGGATATCTGTTCTATTCTGTCATATAAGACATATTGTTTCTTGATCAGTTATTTTTCTGATTTCATCTGCAACTTGGCTCCAGTAGAGATAGTTACAACCTATATTCATTTGTATATGGTTTTGTTTCCGTCTAATGATCAAGGGTTGGATTTTCTATGGTATTAATTAAAATAAATTATTTGTTATTCATTAAGGTTCAGTTAATACAATAAGATCAAAATTCACATCTACCAATTGCCTTCCAAGACATCTAATTTATCTGGTTTTGGGAAGCTGCCTCTTCTGACAAGTTCTAGTCAGTTGCCTTCAGACTCTTAGATTAATGTCTGCTACTTGCCTCACAAACTAATAACTTGGGTTATGTTTTGAAAATTTCTATGTGTTGACCTATAACTTTTAATTCAAATTAGTATTAGTTTCTTACTTTACCATTTTCTTTCTACATCAGCCAGAATTTCATCAATAATATGCAATCCATAAAAAGTCATCCACTGTGGAATTAAGCCTTGCTGTTTTGATTAATAAGTTCTTAATACCAATAGAAATGAAGTGCATGCATTTATTTTGACCAGTAAACCCTTACCAAATAAAGAATGAACATTGCCAACAGAGTTTCACATTGTAACTGACTACAGTAGATCTAATTATATAAATGCTCATAATAAGAATAGTCCGTAGAAGAACTTTGTGTAAGATGAGAAAATAAAAATTAAACACTGAAATGCTACATTGCACAGAATTGTGAGTGTTGCACAGTATACACAATACCAAATGAGCAAAAAGTACATAAATGTATGAATTTATTTTATTTGGAATCGTATCTCTGTATCTTAAAAGAGATTCTGGAAACGCTATCATTTGCAGCTATGTTACTTGGATATATTACTTGGGTAACAGTATTCCATGGTAGCTATACCATTTCTGACATTACATGCCTATATTTTAGTATGGTTTATAAGGAATTCTTAGTTTACAGCTTTCCAGGTCTTTTACTGTGAACTTTCTCGCTCTGAAATGTCCTCTTTCCTCTGTGTGCACACACACACACATACATACATACACAGGAGTGTTTCAAGAGCTTTTGACAGAGATTAAGAAGTAGATTCTGTAGATTTTTTGTCATTCCAATTTCAATTAAGTTTTGATTAAAAGAATAGCATAGGCCATTTCCTAATCTCCTATGAATTTTTCCTATAAAACTAAAACTAAATGTTAATTGACTAAATGCATCCAATTGATGATTTCATTTTAAATAGTCCAATAGATTAATAACTACTTGTTAGTTTTGTAGTGATTCCACAAATGAGTAAGGACAGTTGTACTTTGTTAGAACATCCTCAGCAACATTGCAGGTGCAGCACTTTCAGTTTTAAACTGGTCTTCATTTTTTCCTAAAATATGAAGAACTGCCTCCTGGCCCCTTCTGTGCACTTGTACTAGCATATTCACATCTGCTTCCTAAATATACTTGCTTCTAAAGAACACACTGAAGGAGTGACAAAGAGAAGACATATGTTGAAATGCACAGTTAATAAAGTTTTAAAGTATGTGATAATGGATGTTCATGTTTTCTTCAAGATGCAATATTTTTTCTTCACTTGTATCCCTGTACTAATGCTTTTAATTTTTTCTAAATGCTATGTCAGTTTAGCAAAGAGGAAGGAGAATAAATCTGTTACCTCACTTATAGGGAGAAGAGAGTTTAAATTTCAGGCAACCTAGTTCAAGAGCAAGCATCCTCTATACAAAGTTTGTGTTTTGCATAATCTGATTGTCTGCTTCAACTTGTTGCTCCTGACTTACGGCCTTTTTCTCTCTTTGTATTTCTGTTAACAGAAAGCTGACCTTGCAGTTGCACCATTGGCAATTACCTATGTTCGTGAGAAGGTCATCGACTTTTCCAAGCCCTTTATGACTCTTGGAATAAGTATTTTGTACCGCAAGCCCAATGGTACAAACCCGGGCGTCTTCTCCTTCCTGAATCCTCTCTCCCCTGATATCTGGATGTATATTCTGCTGGCTTACTTGGGTGTCAGTTGTGTGCTCTTTGTCATAGCCAGGTAACATGTCAACTTTTGTGATTTTTTTGGCAATTGTTACCATTTTTTTCTTACTAATAATTGTCAAAAGTCACAAAACTTTTCTTACTTTCATACTCTTATATTTAAACTTCATGATTTACAGAAGAATAATGATGAGGGTTCTCACTATTAATATTCTCCACTGCCATACTAAGTCTCCAGTTTGTTACTGGACTAGTAGTATGCTAGCTAGATTTTTTCTTTTATTTACAAATATAGAGACACTAGAAAGTTTTTTAAAATAGCTTTTCCCAATAGATCTGCATTTAGAAACCCAGGGTTTGCATGTTTTATTTTGTTACTCTCATTTTTTTTATGCTGTGGTGCTCAATCTCAATTTGAGTTCATAGCTGCTAATTCTAGATGTCCAAACTGGGCCTCTACCAGTTGCAAAAGTTTGTGTAGATTAGTATCTTTGAAGTAGGGTAACAATTTTTAAAAGAAAATTTTGTGCTAGTTGAAATCCCTGAGATGCTTCACAGAATTTAAAGTCTCTGAGTGGAATGTTTTTGGATGCTTAGTTGAGCTTTTGGAATTAAGGAACTCAATACATCAATTGTTAAATTACAAATTTATTTGATATATAGGGCTCACTTTTTTATCTGTTTTTTTGTCAACCCAAATGAGCAGAAAAACATCTTTTGTCAAAAAATCCCAATATATTTACCTTTTCCTTCTTAACTCATTAGGACTGAGTTCAGATGCTCACATAAATACAGACTTACATGTAACTTTGGCTTTTGTCATGACAACAAAAGAAAAAACTCAGAACAGTGTATGTAATCTCTTTTCCCCTTGCAGTTACTTGCAATTTTTTTTAATCAAATGTATATAAACTATATTGGCTTTTATCTCTTTAATAAGATGGGGTCTTTTTGTTTGAGTTGATAATAAAATCTCACTTCAGTTGTGAGATTTCTGTGATTTCATGCTGTGGTTCACAGTAGAATCTTCATATATTTCTTTTTCTATTGTGCTGTATTTAGTATCAGGTTTCTCCATCTCTCTTTGATACTCTCTGTTTCATTTTGGAGAAGTTGTATCATTCCTATATTAGGGAGAAGCAATATTTTTAGAAACCAGTTTAAATGTAATTTAGCACCTGTAGATGAAGTACATTTGATATTGAAGTAATATAGATAAAACTGAAGCATATTTTGTAATGAAAGTCTTTACTGTGTACCTTTATGAAAAGTCTGCTTTAAAGAGCCAGAATTATGATGAAAGTTTCTTGAAAGACCCCTATATTTTAGTGGACTATATAACCAGAGAGTACAATAGTTTCTGAGGTATTCCTGCCATACAGATACCCCTGAAAGCACAGCTGAGCATAAATCACAACTGTTATCTTGTGAAATGCCTCACGTAAAATATTTATGCATATGTCCGAAAGTTTTAACCCTACTGTTTTCACTGAAGGACATATTCAGCATGATGCACAGTGCTTTTGACAGGTAGCTCCCACTTTTGTTAGTAGGATTTGTATGGCTGAGTTCCTACTTATACTTTGAAAATGTGCCTTGACAGCTGTTTTAGGAAAGATAGATTTTCTTAGATTTTCTTGAAGCCTTTCTTTCTTTTTTTTTTTTTTTTTTTTTTTTTTAAATTAAGCTATTTGGCCACTTGAGCTCACTAGCAGAACAGGAAGGAATATTATTTTTATATAGAAACACCAGACAATAGACCAGTAATGCTGACATTTTTTTTCACTTGTCTGTTTTTGTGACAAGCACCATAAATTCCTTATGTAATTGGAAGCATTATCTTCATTGTAAAGCAACATGGAATATGTTTTATAGTGAGCAGAGAAACTTTGTTTTTGTAGAATTGTATATCTTTTTTACACATAAATTTATACCAGCCTTCATATCTAGAGATTTTCAATATTTCTTAACTGATGCAATCAAATATTGGTAACACATTTAGAAATAAAAGATGTAGGGTTATGTAAGACAATCTACAGATTTTATTCATAATGCAGAATGACTTAATAGTATGTGATAGCATTTTCTAACATTATTGCTTGTAAAAGGAAACAGGTCTAAATTAAAAGTTGAATTTCCTGCTGAATACTAAGCAGAAAGAAAGAAGAATATTATTCAAAAGTTAAAAGACCTACTTGCAAATACAATTCAAAAATTTTATCTGTCACGTATAAAGAGATACTTTAAAGTGTGTTAGTGAAGAGGACTTTGCAGCATAGTGGTATGCATTTTCAGTACAGATTGTAGGTTAGGTATTGCACAGCTGATGATGTATTTTTCAGTCCTGGTGTTGTGTAACTCCTGGTCTGCATGCCACTAGTTTAATAGGTTCTCCTCAGAGTTTCTTATTAAGAAGATTTCTATTCCATAACAATCCTTCCATAATGGATGTTTAGCTACCAGCGTTTCCTAATAATTACTTTGTGTTTCATAATAAGGTGTGCCTTTGTTTGGAGCAGTGCTTACTATGTCTTTTATGACATAATGTTTTGTAATTACAGCTCATCAGTGATCAGTATAGAATACTTATTTTAAAATTGAAACCTCCCATTTTTGTGTCAAAGGTTTTGTGATGTTATTGTTTCACCACGTCTTCCAAACAATGTTGACATGTAAGAGCTTGGTACATTGAAAGTGGAAATTACCATTCTATTATGCCACTTGGATCTCACTCATTAATTAGTGGTATGGTGATATTTAATGAAAGATGAAGAAATTAGTAAAAGGTTCAAGAATCTTTAAGAATGAGTTGTTGAAAATACTTCCATAGAAGGAGAAATATAACATAAATCTTTATCAGTCCTTTTCTTAATTTGCAAGAGCATTGGACTTTCCTTCCAATTTGAGAACCATATACAAAGAGCTGTAATCTTTTTACACTCAAGACAACAAGCTAGGAAAGATTTATATGTTAGCTGGAGGGCTTTTCTATTTTATTTTCCTCTTGTAGCTCCCCCAGAAGACAATTCTACTTTTGAACAGACAGATTTTGCATTGAGGGTTGCATGAACCTATATGTGTTGTACACAGTGTTTTCTTTAATTGTCATCCTTTGACTGTGCTTTCTCCATAGATACAAGAACCTCTTAGTCCTGTTTGTTGCTGTTGTTGAATCTCAGTAGTTAGGGTGGTTAGTCTCTGGAAGTTCCTTGCTTTGTTGTACAGACTGATGACTGATATATAAATCCAGTCTGCTTGACACTAAGCCTATTCATTTTCTGTGAACTGAGCAATCCATATAGTATTTTCTCCTCTTGTGTCAAGAGTAATAGATCTTTCTGGTGCTAGATAGCATTGTCTTTTTGTCTCTGCTAGTAGTGTCTTGTGTCATCTGAAATCCTGCTGCATTCCAATACCATACCTTTATGCCTCTGCCTTTACTAGTTTCTTTGATTTAGAATTCCAGTTACATTCACAGTTTAGATATGATTAGAAGGAAAACTTAAGACCTCAGTAAAGCACACCAACTGTTTTTTGGACTTCTGTCAATTACACATTTTCTGATCTGTATAATTAAAAATCTCAATTAGTGGAATTTCTTTTTATTTCTGTCTGTTGCTGCAAACCATTGTTCCATTTCTAAGCAACATGCTGTTTTCTTACAGTGTTGCAAATCAAACTTCATAGACACGTATTGTTCCTTCTTTTCCATCAGTCTGCGTACAAGAAAAAGATGCTACCTATTTTTGGCCTGCAAAATCTAATATATTGGTTACTGGAGGATCCTTCCCTTTCTATGTAGGCAATCTGAAGAAAACCATTTTATGTTTTGAAAAATGCTTAATGTGTTTTATTTACATACATCTTCCTATAAATTACTTTCAAAGTTAATCTTCAGCTGGGTTTTCTAATGATTATATTGTATTTTTGAGTCTCTTATGCATAATTTTAAACATCCATGTCTTTTTGTATCTTCTCTGAAAACACAGATTGGAGACTAAATTCCTTAAATATTTTGATCAAATAATTTTATGCCTAATTTACTGAATTTCAAGTTATTCCCTGAACACTGATGGATTTCTCTGTGTAGTAAGGTCATTTTTTTGCTGTGGACATATCTGTCTGTCATAAAGAAGTTTGCTCTTAAGTTACCTATCTTCAAAACTGGAAGAGATACAGCTGCCTTAGTGATGTGCTTCACTTTTACAGGTCAGATGTGAAGCAGATAGCCTGTCCTGGATAAAATTGTCCACTCTTGAGCTCTTGTGCTTCTTACGCTGAGATGTCTGACATATCAGTGAATATTGTGCAAATGTACATTAAACTGTGCTTACTGCCATAACTACTAATTTTGAATCATGGGCTGTCATTTTAAAGGGCTTATTTGCCTTTACTTGTACACATTTTTTATGCTAGGACTTCCTGCCTCATCCTCTCTTTGGAATTATGCTATTCTACATCTTCTAAGTCAAGCCCTTGTGCTGCTTCCAGCTGCCAAAGCATTTGTTATCACCTATTTTTCCATTTCCTCTTAAGCACTGATTAGAGCACAATGAACATTGCCTCATCAACAAATTGTATTTTTCTCTTACGAGCTGGAATAAAGCATAATTAAATAAGACAAGTTTTAAAAAGTCTCCACACATTTATCTTAATCTTTTCTCTGTGAAGAAGCTTAGGAATAGCCTGCTGCTTCAGACTGTAACAGATGCCTGGGCATTAAGTCTCTCTGGAGTGCATGCATATTTTACATCTCATCAGTCTTCATTTTTATTTTATATTTTTGATCAGCTGATTTCTGTCCTTATCCTTGTCTGATTAATTTTGAAACTACTGCTTGAAAACTACCTTGATGGAAAGGAAAGAATGAGAGAATGAGAGGAAACTACTTTTACAATTACTATGGAGCTCTGGTTCCTAAATTACCATGTTGATAATTAACCAAGCTGGAAGTTAACATATTTGCTCTTTATTTTTAACAAACACTCTTTCTATGAGAATTTTATCTCCTGAAGTCTCCCTAGAGAACTACAACATAGGCTATGAGGTGTTTTCAGGAATAGATTCATCATCCTATTGGGCAATCCAGATGTCAACACTGAAATCTGCTTCTTTTATAATCTTAGAGTTTTAAGATAGTTTTGGCTCCATTGTAATGCAAAATATTAATTTTTCCTCTGTGGTAATGCAAGTGTAATGCAGTTTTCACTCTGCTATAAAATGCTGTGTAAGTAGACAAGGGTAAAAGCATGCCAAAAATTACACACTTACCAAAATTGTTCCATAACAATTATTTCAAAATCAGAAAATTTTATTTCTTTGAAATCAAATTGCAGCTTATGACACTTAGCTGATTACTTCCAAAAGATCCTTTAGTCTGCTTATTTTAATATAATTTTTTTCTGGTTGAAAAGCAAATCCTAGCTAATGCTAGAGATCATATTTACTGTGAAAAAAAACCAAAAAAACAACTGTGTGAGCCTCTGGAACACTGAGGTTTTTTGTCAAGTGTACCTGGCAGATTGCATGACAAGAATTTTTCTCTCTCTTTGATGACTTTTTAAGCTTTTTGTACTAATTGATATATTTTTGTAGCTATACCAAGAAATCCTTTGTGAGAATGTTCTAGAAAACTTAATTTCTGAACTAAATTTCTTCTCCTTTACATGATAACTGAAAAATTTTAATTTTAGTTTTCTAGCATTTAAATAATGTTTCAATAAATGAGGTAATATAAAGAAGACACAGCATTTATATCTAATATCTTAATTTATTGCACTGATAAGCAAATTTTTAAGAACTTTTTATTTTACTTAGTCTATCCTGCTAAATGTTATAAAAATGAAATAGTGCAGTCGTCTTGTTTGGACAGCAGTCACTGGAAATTTTGTGAGCAAGACTTGTCCATGTTATTTCAGATACACTCAGATACTTCTAAGTAAGCTTTGAATTGGTTAAATAGTTTACTGTGCTGTATGACATGTATATTAGCATAAATCTATAATTAGCAACAGTATTTGAGTAATTAAGTAACTTTCTGTGGCTAGCCCACAGATCTGATGATCCGTCTCTTTTCTATATAAAAAATGCAAAAAACCCTGAAATTATAATTCCTTTTCATAGTCATCATCTAGGTTGTATAATTATTTTGAGAAGTTATGATTTAGATCACAATCAGTGCTATAAAATCGAAATGTTTTGGATGAGGATATACAGCTTAAAGAAGGACACGTATAGCAATGAGTTAAGCAACAATCTCTCACTTTGCATTTTGACACTGGGAAGAATGCTTTGATCTCTCTGACTCCTCCAGAAGAAATTTAATGTTAGATTATGAAATTTATGGTTTATAAAGAAGCAAGTCAGTATGGATTCCTCATGCTAACCCCCAAGGTTTGCTTGAAGCACTTCTGAATGCTTCCAATCTCCTGCAGCTATTCAAGAGACAAGACTTACAGGAGGTCTACGGGTCTACATACAAGCACATTATCTACATAATAACCTCTATTATAATACTGTTAGGGATCGCAGTAAGAGAAAACTTATCTTTTAAGCTTCTTAACATATATATCCTCCTGACATTTTAGGGGTAAATATCCCCAATTCTCTAAATCCTTGCTATATTGGTGGTAGATCAATCTGAAATCCCAGATACTACTTGCCATGCATCAAAACTATGAAGAAACTGCTACCAATAAAATTACTGGAGTGACTTTACTGAGGTTGGCTGAAAAAATCATAACCAACTGCGTTAGCAGTCCAACAGAAAATATAGTACTCCCCATTGGCTGAATCTCTATATGCATGTTGAAGAAGAAAATATATTCACTTGAAGAGAGTAAATTCTGGATTCCTATGTCAAGAAACTGTTTTTCCTCTCCACCTCTCATGATGTAGGTATTTTAGGAAAGTAGTAGGTTTGGTGACTTCTGCCTCAAGGAAAGCACCTTGTAATATGCATTTTTTGTCCAGCTGCTCCGCCAGTATGTTTTATGTTAATTCTTGTTCCTTTGTAGATTACCCTAATCAGATTTTTTTTTTTTTTTGTTAGTGAAGAGTATAGAAGTATCTTGATGCTGTCTAGAATTGAAGATGACCTAGGAACTCCATCCTTTCTGTTATTTTTTTTTTTTTTCCTCATTATTCTGGAAGACATTGCAAGCCTCTACAATTCACTACTAATTACCCAAGAACCTAGGTATTTTTAATGGCTGCGCTGAACTGTAACTGTTCATCCTTAAGGAATTTTGTGTCTCTTACTACCAGCAACTCAATCTCTTCATTCTCACTTACTTAAGTACTCATTCTGACTTTACTTTTATTACTTCCTACATCCAGATGTTACATATTTTAAAGCATATATTTCCTCTCTATATCAATGGAACATTGCTGTGCAGTCTTTCATAGAATCTGAGGGTATTTATGGAAAGTTGTTTCAAAAGTCAGAACTACTCTTCTGCTACTACTATTCTGTGATTTCTTCTTTGTTTCAGTTACTCATTTATATATTTCACTGAGTATTTCACTGTCCAAACATGTCAGGATCCTAAATATACTTTTGAATCTCAACAGTACCTTGAATCTTACGATCTCAAGGGTTTTCACTAAAGCTTTTGGAGAGGATTCAGCTGGATAAACCATCTTCAATAGTAAAATCTTTTAAGTTTTCATTGATGAACAGCTGATGAAATTATGAGTGTACTCAGTGGCCTTCTATTTTGATTTTTGACTGACTAGAATTGTTCTATTTGATTCATTGTGTTTCACAGAGTTCATTGCTAGACATCTGTCTGAATGCCATTCACTTTTTATCTAAATCATTATTTCTAACTGCCTGTGACAGTTTAATAATTACATTTGCATTCCATTCATCTTTAGAACAAGCTTGGAGATGCTGGAAGATATTATGCCACACAGTATTTTCATTTCTTTTCAGATGCACACAATCCTGTCTTACACAGTCATAATTGAGTTTATGTGCCCAGTTTCCTGTCACTTCATTTTTGCACACTCTATGGCCAAGTTAAAATGTTATAAAAGTTCATACTCTGAAAATTGTTTTTGAAAGTATCTCTGCAGTCAAAACAGTGATATTTCTCCTAAAAGACTTGTAATTGTCTTTAGCTAATTGGGTTTAACTGAAAGCAAAGTAGATGTCATCTACCTAATTTTGTGTTTTCAAATGTCTTGGATAAACAATTTCCATAAGTGAGTCGATATCTGAAGACTGTTTTGTCAAGAGTTCTATGGCATCACACAAAGTAATGTTTCATATCTACCATGGGCAGTGATTTGTTAATTTCTTTGTACTGTATTAACATCCATTAACAAATAATGCCATAGTCCATGCTTGTAAAAACCATCTGAGGAACAATTTTTTTTAGTTTTGAAAGATTATTTACAGTGCAGGGATTCATCCTTATTTTTAATGGCCCTTGCTAATTACCAGGATATATAGTACATGGTAAGAATATTGGATTGCTTTTATGAAGTAGCTTGCTTGAATGTAGGTTGAGTCTCCAGAAAAAGTGCTGCGCATTCAGTTTTTCTGAAAATGGATCATTTAATTCTGTTTTGTCAAAAGTTTCTTCTTCTATATGTGGCAAGAAAAGAAAACACAAGTTTAGTCTTGGCACTTTGTATATTTATTTAGCAGATGATAGCATGGAACATTAAATGTGCCTAAAGAGAAGAGCTCCTCTATACATGAAGCTGAATGTTTTTAAAGCTAAAATGATCCTTTTGAGAAAGGTCAGTGCCTCTTATGTTTTTGGAGTTAGGGGACAGAAGATTTATTTGCTTTAATTGAGGTTTGGTTTATTTCATGTTTTACTCTGGCATGTATAGTATTTGAGGGGAGAAGAAAACTGTAAACTCACCATTATGCATAGCAGCAGTTTTCTCATGAGATATGCAAAACCTCATTCTCATGAGATGTGTAGTCCCCCTACCTAAAAAACATTGAAAATGTGCAAGTTAGCTGATTGACTGATTCCTTTTCCATTAGCACCAGTGTCTGAATTTACAGAGTGTCTGATGTATTAGAAAATTAATTCAAGCAGCAGCTGAACTGTTGAGTGGTATTTTGTTTGGTTGGTTGCTTGCTTTGGTTTGTTGTTGTTTTGGTTTGTTTGGTTTTTTCCCCCCCAAGTCAAAACAGAAAACTGATGTAGGAGACATTTTATTTATTGAAGTAATTCCATGTATGCATCCTGCTTGGAACACTTGACTAACAGTGAACGGTCTCCTCATAAAAAAAGTAGAGGTTATGGTGAAGGGATGGAAAATGGAATGTTAGGTGTCATGGTTTCTATTTACCCTTCTTCTGGAGGCCCAGAAAAATCAAATAATATTGAGCAATAATGATTTAAGGATTAAAAAGCACTTTTATGCTAAATGCTAAATAAGCCAAATGTATAAAAAAGATCATTATATTTTTGCAAAATATGTGGACCCATATGTGAGAAGTTTCTTTATTTAATCTAAATTAAGAGGGAGAGGTAAACCATTGGAAGAAAAGCCAAGATGATATGATGGTTATTAACCTTGTAGAAAATTCTAGGAACAGATGTTCAGTGGAATGAAATAGCAGTTTATTCAGAGTTCTCTGTTGGATTATTTGGTTTCAGGATAACTTGAAGGATAGGAAAACCTGGGTAATAAAAGTATTTTATAAATTTTACTCCTTTATTCTCTGAAATAGACCTTGTCCTGTTACATAATGTTAGAAATGCAGATGCAATTCTCACTTACTTTTAGATACTTGTAAGTGAATAGTCAGTTTTCCAATTGTTTGGAGTGGTGGAATATGCCTGTTGGAATCTAAGGTGGGTTGTCTTTTTCTTTTTCTTTTTTTTTTTTAATAAACATAGGTTTCTGACTTCAGAACCAGAAGTAATTTAGTTTTTGCAAATTTAGCTAAACCCAAATTTTCTAAATCTCTTTTCTCTCAATCATCATTATCCATTATATTCTGAGAAATAAATTGAAGTAGATTTTTAAATAGGGCTAAATTGAAGGGAAAACAAACAGAAAAAGAAAACCCTCAAATCAAAACAAACTTAACAGAACTTTATCTCTTTGAGAGATAGAGTATTTCTGTCTTGGAGCAAAAAATTATTAGACTTAGGACTTGGTTAAACATTATACTTCAAACCAGAAGCATATCTTTAAAAGAAGTAAGGAAATAAAAAGTGAATATTTCTTGACTTTGTTATTCACTATCTAGAGAAAAATAAGATTGTTCTGTACAAGTTTCTGTAGACAGACATATGGGAATTATTTATCTCCGGATCTTTCTGATTTAGCTGAGTTTACCTTTCTTATGGAAGACTTCTGCCTCTAACTCATTAGAGAGTATTAGTCACTTAAGCACTGAAAAGGCCTGATCAGAAATCAGTCTGAAAAAATAAGTATGATAGCTGTTTTGATACTGAATTGAAATCTGTAGTGTGTCCTTCAAACATGTTTTATGTATGGAAGTCACTCAGTGTTAACTCAAATGATGGTGAAATTGCTTTTGTGTAAATCCAGTCGTGCATTTTCAGGCTTAAGAATAGTGGGTGCCTTTTTGTTATGTTGTTTTGTTTGTTTGTTTGCTTTTAGCAATTTATTATAGTATTATCCAAAATTTTGTCTTAGGCAACAAAGGTATCCTTCTTACAGGAAAATTATTCAACAATAGTAAAAATTTTGAGCACCATGGTTAAAAATCCCACATCAGCTAAGGAATATAGATTATCTTATTAGAAAATAATAAGTGTTTAAAATATCAAAAAGTTTGTCATTAATAATTCTTACAGAACATCAGAGACAAGCTTAAATAGAAATAATTTTTATTAAATAGGGTTGTTCTGGCACATCACTTTCATTATACTGTTTTGTTTTGTGTGGCCATTAGACGTGGTGCTTTCCCTTGCCATTTAGGATTTTCCTAAAATCTTTACAATAGATAGCCACTAGTTGTGAGAAAGAAATATGAAGACAATGTTACTTCAGCTTGATGAGATAATTCATATAATTTCAGAAGACGAAAGATAGCAAACCACCCAGATCTACCGCCTCTTTCAATTTTGTTTTCTTCTTTCCTCAACTGTGTGGGGCAGGAATGCTGCATAGAAAACTTCTTATGGGGTGAATAGTGAAGTGGTAGATAGCAAAAGAAGGTTGTACAATTTCTTTCCATTTTCCCAGATATTCTTGTTCTTTTTTAGGAGAAATGGCTTTAGCTTTGCACAGAGCAGGATGCCTATTTACTTTTAACTTATTTCATTTGTAGAAGTAAAGGTACAGTGTTCTGTACTAGAGAACCATCATCAGGGATATCAAACAGTTTTCAGCTAACAGGTAGTAAAGCAATTAGTCCGTGTTCTGGAGAAGTTTCTTTGGTAGATATTTTGGAGGGAAAATCAAAAAGCTTATAGTGTAATGAATTTTCAGAGAAGTTCCTTTGGAAGGAATTCCACTGCTTAGAAAATTCTCTGGTTTTGTGGCTGACACAATGTAACCAATGAGCCCTGTCCAGAAGAAAAATGGAAGCAGGCTGCAGAATTTTTTGCGTTGCACTGCTTTGCTGTGCTCACAGAGCATGGCAAATTTAATGTCAAGTTGCAAAAATACCTGAAAAAGGCTTCAAGTTCATCATATTTATCCTCCACACACTTCTCTCTCTTACTTTCTCTCTCTTGCTCTCCTCTTCTTCTAAATGGGCATGTTAGAGGAGAGTCAGTACTTAATCTTGTCAAAATCTGGTCAGTGTGCCCTTCATTTATGGCAATGAAAGGAATTTTCACCTTGCTTCAAATGTAACTGTAATTGGATAAGTTACTAGGTAGACGCATACCAGAGGCTCCTCACAACTCTCTGCTCAGCTGCTGCTAGAAGCTCAGTTCTGACTTCAGCTTAAAGGTCGATGGGGATTTCTAATGTTCATAACACCTTCCTCATCATCCTGCCTTCTATACTCTCTAGTCATTTGCACCTGAACAAAAACAAATGTCAACACCAGTGAGAATGACGGTGTTGTGCCTCTGCGCACAAATCTAAATAACTCCACAGGTGAAAGCAGTGAAGTCTTCTGGGTGGTAGGGGAAGCTTGACTGGGCTGTCCAGTAACACAGCACTGAACAGGGTTGTGTCATGTTGTTACATAGCCAACACCAAATACTCGCTTTGAACAATTTACAGTTCAGAAGGAGTATTGAAATAATTTAAATAGTTAAATAGGAACAAAATTTCTATGAGTTACGAAGAAAATGAAGTGAAAAATGAGTAAATTTCTTAAGAAGTTAGGTTCAGTTAGGTTATTGTTCTTCAGCTATGTAGGCAGGAGCACATTTCAGTTTGCTGTTTACATTATAAAGCAAGAGAATTTTGAGGAGGATTTTGAAAGAGAGGTATTGATTTTCACCTTGAGGCTATTCTCACGTGTAGTTTGGATAAGATTCAGCTGGCACTGGTGGAATAGCTACACATGTTATCCTATGGCAGTGACGTTAAAATCACTTCCAAGCTTGTATTTTTACTGGGGAAGAGCAAGGAACAGAAAAAAAAAAACAGAAGAAAATCTGGAAAGTTACATTTCAGATTAGTTTACGTGGAAAGGAATGTGTTTGAAAGTACTGAAACTTGATGGAAAGATCTGCAGATATATGGATCAGGAGTATGCATTTACTACCTTTGCAGAAACATACAAGTTGCCTCTAAGGCCTTTATCTCTGAGACATTGGTATTACAGCAGCTGAATCTCTCCAATGATCTTTAACTCATACTGTTTGTTTTGGCAGTTTGGTCAGAGGGAAGATAATAGATTAAATTCAGGTAGACCATGTGGCACTAGAAGCAGTATATTTTGAGTCCAATGACAGGGCTAAATACAGAATGAAGTCACATGAGTGGTCCTTGGTAATAAAAAAGTTGATGTAATTGACCTTTCTCAGAAAAGAAGATAAAGGCCTGTGCATAGTCTGTTTCTGTGGAAAAGAACATTGCTGCATATGCCCAGGAGCAGTTTGGATCTAGTTTCTACGTTGTTGAAATACTACTTCTAGAATCACAGTTTCTTGGAGAAAATCTAAGAGAAATACTCTGCTGAGTCAAGACTTGAAATACTTAGTACCCTGACAGAGTTTTATTACATTGGAGAGCTGGAGGGGTGAATCCCAGCTGACTGATAGCTCTGTGAAGGAGGCATCTTGGTGTTGGTCGTGTGAGGATGTGAGTTCCTGACTACCAGTGCTGTCAATCAAAGCAGCACTGGTATTTCATTAATATTGAGGTGAATATATTATAGGTAGCTCATATCCAGGCCTCAGGGTGTTATTTGAAGGTGAGAGAAAGGTTTCTAGATAATGAAAAAAACCCAAACCCTAAACAACTTCAAATATTTATCTATGATCAGGATATGGAGCTGCAATTCAGCAGGGTCCCTGAAGAAAACCCTTGTGGTTTGGTTGCAGTTATTATCAAATTTAAAATGCGTCTTGTGTTTGAATTCCTTTAACCACGATCTTTCCTGCAGAAAGCCTGTGTGTTCCATTAGCAGTAACTGATACATTTGTACAATTATTCGTACAGTTGAAAGTTGTAATGGTATAATCAGAAAGGAGGAAACATTTTGTAATCAGCTCTCAATAGTACATGATTGTGCTATCAAGTTCCTGCAGCATTCGGCGTACAAGCTCTCCCTGGTTGGTTTGATAGTGGCACAGTGGATTCTAAAGTCTAGGTATATACATTGCAAGGGCTGGAGGTCAGGGCTTGCTTTCTGGCACAGAGGGCCAGAAAGTTCCATATGATTAAATGCTCCATCATCCCAGTTATTCCACCCACAGTTCTTGCCAGGATTTCCCATCTCTTTAAACCACATCTGGGCATTATCTGAGTGTAGCACAGGCCAAAACTGTGAACAGGAATTCTTCTCACAAAGAAATTGTATGGATGATCCCATGCCACTGCTGAAGTCTGGGTCCTTCCCTTCACTTACTGATACAGATATAACCATGGCAGTTCATAGAATATATGTATTCCTATTTATTGTAAATTTTTGATGAAAAATTAATCAAGTACTTTAAATGAACAATTATTTATATATTTATGTTATATAGAAATATTAAACAAAAATATTATGCTCTCTTACTCTGTAGAGGGTGGAAAACCAAAGGACAACACACCAAAAAAAAAGGCAACCAAAACCCTCTAAACCAAACCATAACACAACAATTTTCCAGGTCTTAATTTGTGATGACAAAGCTTTTGTAATCAGAGTGACATATAAGTGCAAAAAATACTCACTATAAATAAATACTCTAAAATACTCCACATGACCCCAGTATATCACAATTGAAGTTTTAGTTTTCTGGTTTTATTTAAATGATGTTTTATTCTGACAATTTTAAAAGCAGAAGGAAACATAATGTTGATCTTGAAAATGTTTTAATGGCTTATTTGCTATGTAAAAATCACATTCAGTGTGCCTATATTAACAGATAGCCTATTATGAAGTGACACTAGTGTAATAATTTTTTTTTATTCATGTCATTCTGGTGGGAGACATTTAATGTATGGTGAAGGGCTACACTGAATTGTTATGCACTCTAAACTAGATATTTCCTTTTCTGTGATGTTGAATGTTAAACAAGAAGGTTGTCGGAAGTTGAATAGAAAGGCCAGATTTTTTATACAACCTTTGAATGACCAAACTTTTTTCAAGAAGTCCATATATTTTACATTGCAAAATATGATTTCACACTTCATTATGTGCCTTTAGGGGGTCCTCTGCAGTATCTAACTCTTCCCTGCAACTTGTGACAAACTCTTGAAAAAACTGAAGAAATCAATAAGTGCTTCACTTTTAAAAGAGGAAGTATTTTAATTTCTCAAGTACATTTCTCTCTTATACTGTGTTTATTCTGTTAAAGAGAAATAATTATTAATTTATTTTTTTATGTTACTAGTATAGAATACACTGTCACTGTTTTATATTACAAATTTGCAGTCTTATTCATAGATACCGAATAACGATGGTAAAAATTTTATTTGGACCAAGATGGCAAGATCTTCTAATCAGTAGTGCATATGAATCCCTTATTATTGCAAACATGCCAGTCAACAGTATGAGGAACTTTGCAAGGACTAGTAGGGAGTTACACACTGTTGGACTAAATTACACCAAACACTTGCAGACTGGGTTTTCTAAGAAAAACTTATTTCAAGGTAAGGGAAAATATAGGATTTTATATCAAATCATGAAGTTTAAGAATTATAGGTAATCCTTCAGAGGCAGTGGTTGCTATGTATTTTTATTTAAAAATAATTAAATGAAGAATGATTGCAATGCATTTGCAGCTCCTATCCTTCATGTAGGATGTCGAGATTTCTTAAGATAAGAAAACTGGCTAAATATAATCTTTGAAGATGTGTCAGCTTGATAAGTATTTATGTAAAGTAGTTTCTGAGACCTCAGCCCACCCTTTCAGTTTAGGATCATTACAAAACTAGTGAAGTCCATGACAGTGATAGTACCTGATAGTTTTAGACTCACAAGTACAAGGAGTAACATTCTCCAGACAAAATAATTTGCAAAAGTATATGTAATCATTAAGGTTTACATAGATCTGTTATTTCTTATGTAACATATATGATTTCTTCCCTTGAAGCATGAAAGCATATTTTTTTCCCCATGTGTTAGAGCATGGGTTAAATATCAATGTGTTATTTCAAAAGGTTGATCTAAGATATTGCTAACATTTTGCTAATGCACACTGTGCATATTCTTTGAATATTCTTTGAATGTTAACAGACCAGATTTGCTGATTTTCTTTGACAATAACTTCTGAGTTCCAGATTAGGAATTCAGTTTCTATGATTCACTAAAACCTTCTTGAAGGTGTGTTTTGAGGAATATAAAGCAGAATCCATGCTAAAATTACTTTTCTTTAGATTTGACAGTCTAGGCTGTAGGAGAAGATCAATGAATTTACTTGGAAGGCGTCAAGTTATTATACATATTAATATGTATAGCAGAATTGTATTATTTTTACTATCATTTTAGGGTAGCTTAATGAGCCATTCTTACTTCAGGAACAATTTAAAGGCATGGGAGATAATAGATACTTCTTGGAACAAAAATAAACAATGTATTATTCAAATATTTAACATCTATTAAAAGAATTTAAAATTTGGGAAAAAATAGATGCATTTTATTTTTAAAACATGAGAGTATTATTTCCTGGTTTCAGGATGTCAGAGTGTTGACCAGCTATTCCTAGGCATGGCATTTTTTAAAGATAACACTCTTCATAACACACAGTAGCATTATTATCTTGTTGCCACATGACAGAAAGATTACTTTAGTTCAAATGTGTGTATTTCTACTAGAATTAAAAAAATCCTAGTAGTCTTTAGTCTGGGCTAAAAAAAAAGTAGATTATGCTATATAAAATAAGTCCTTTTAAAACAGTAAAAGTTTTCAATTAGAGAACAGGAACACAAAGGAGAAATGATGGAATTATAGTGAAGAGAGAATTATGTGGAGAAGATAAATTATACTTGACTGTTTCCCCTTTTTTAGAATACAGAAAAGGAAAGAATGCTAAATCAAATTGAAAATAACAAATTTAAAACAGAAAAGAGAATTTAATTACTTTTATTATTGTAGATTTTTAATTAACCTCTGAAACTTTCCTTAGGCTAAAATTAAAAATGAGTGCTTTGCAATAAAACTATAGAGATTAGATATACAAATGCATCTGAGGTAGAGTTTCATGTGTGAAGCAAGGGGTGGAGGTTATAAAGAAGCTTTCTCAGTAGCATGTGGGAAATTTCAATTTTGTCATACTTTTCAACTTTAAATTTTTTTGCATCTTCATATGAAATGCTAGTACTAATACTAGTCAGAAACATAATATGTTTTTGTAGCAACTTTTCATTATCTCTTTTCAGAAAGCAGTAGTGTTGAGGAACAAAATTGTCAGTGTGGTAAATAGCAGGCATTCTGATTTTCTCATATTAATATTTACTATGATAACAGTCATACCTATTGTGAAAATTTTAGTAAAGTAGTTAATCTACTTCATAGATGGTTCTGTGTAATGTCATTTTATTTCATGTTCTGTGCATTTCATTAACCTGTTCACACTGTCTGTTGTGAAAATTCTTTGTGCATCAGATAAATCCACAGGTCACTGCATAGATTTGGGAAATTTACTCTAGGCTGTAGGTCTATTATAGCATCCCCAAAGATCATGGAAAATATTTCCAACAACTTCTGTAGATGTTAGTTAAGGTTCATTTGAACACATAAACCAGCAAACAACATGGAATGCAATTAAGTAGAAAGAGATATTTCAGTGAGGTGAACACATATAGGATAAAATGTTCTCCTGGGTTTCTTGAGTTAGTATTTGAAGCAATGGTGAAAAATATGGCCTTGAATTTGGGTCTCTATGAATGTTACTGGCATCATGACCACTATGAAACAAAAGCTGCAACTGTCATCTAAGTTGGTTCAGAATATGCACCTGAATATTTATTTTACTATATTAAGTGACCATTAGGTAAGTTTTTCCCTACTTCCCTGTTAATAATTCCTGATTTACAAATTTATGTCTAGCAGTTCAATTAGGTTAAATGATGTGTTGAGACTGAAAGTTTTTGTTGATTAAAATAGCTATAAATCATGACAGACAGAGTGGTAAACAGGTAGGCTTTTATTCTTGTGAAAAAGAAATTTTAAGAATAATGAAAATATTACTTAATGCACTTGTTGGTTGAAGACAAAACTGTGTGAAGAAAAAAAAAGGAACACAAAATTTGATTCTTAATGATCTACAGATAATTTTCAATTTAGGTAAAGGTGGTTGTTTGGGGTTTTTTCCTGGTGTGTTTAATAACTGCTGATGTTTAAGCAGTTTTATCTGTAATAATAAATATCACCTTTTATATTTAAAGTCAGAGGCTTGAAAAAATTTTGTACATAGGTATCTTTAAAAGTATCTCTACCTGTTTACTGTGCTGTCATTATTAAAGACCTCAAAGATAAATATTATTTCACTTTTATTTATTGCATGTAATTTTGATATCCATTTTTAAAAAGGCATAAAAATGCACATAAATAATTTGTGTATAAAACTAATCATAAAATGTAATGTGAATGTGTATATTTTATAAGAATAACTAGTATTTTTCAGTAAATTAAGAATACATTTATCTATATATTATATTTTATTATGTAGATTCAGTAAATGATAGTGTATATAAATTTAAAATATTGCTAGGGGCAATCCAGATATGAATTTGCTGTGTCTCATGCAGTCTTACATTATATTAAATCCTGACATAAAAGCAAATATGTTTAGTTAAATTGTTGGTGACATCTTTTACTTTGAGAATACTTCATAAAATCAACATGTAGCTTAGTTGTTTGATGCTTACAATAATCCTGCTTGCATTTTCACCTAATTAACCCAAGAAAATCCATCAGAATATTTAGTTCTTTGCATTATTTTTAAATATATTTTTTCAGTTGATTAAAATTCAAACTTTTTTTCAGGTCAAAAAAATCAGTACAATAGTTTAACCACTGATTTTTGGTTTTATTTTAAAGAACAGCAAGAAAAGAGGGTTTGTGGTCAGGTGAAAATATTTTTGCTGAATTGCCTAATGTATTACTACTGTTTCATTTACAGAAAACAATACCGTTCTTTTGCATGAACGTTTTCCTTCTTCATTCTCAAATTTAAAGCCACTCTGCCATCAATGATGTATGTATAAAAATTGCCTTATAGCAGGGAAAAAAAATTATTCAGTCATAATATAAAGCAATTTTAACTTGAATGGATTAATTGTACTGTTATATCCAAATGCGCTAAAGCAAGTTTTGGGTCCATTCTGTCAGTCCTTAATCAAAGAAGCATGGATAAAATAATAGAAGTTTCTCCATAATTATTTTATTCTCTGTTTATTGCTTAATTAATGTTTGAGGGTTTTTGTTTTGTTTTTTTAAGGATAAGCCAGAATGAACGACATGTATATTTCTACAGGGAGAATATAATTTGAAGATTGAGTCATTGCACTAGAACTTGGCTGAAAGTGCAGTATGTTGAACTCTACATAATAAGTTTGTTCAGGAGGGTGTGCTCTTAAGTAATGTATCCAAAACAAAATAACAACTATTTGATATTTTGGTCCTTTTCTTTAAATTTCAGAAGCAGGGATATTTTGCATATGAAAATGAATAAGAAATATTATCCATGTCTCTAGAATTTATCTTTTCCTTACTGTCTGATTTAATTTTTTGTGGCTAAAATTAAAAATCAGGTTGAATCTTTTGAGAATTGACTGTGACAGTATAGTACCCTTTATATCTTATAATTCTGAACAGTTTTCCCTTGTTTGTAGTTAAAAGAAAAATGTTTTGTTTGAAGTTTCACAGTGCAGAGCCAAACTAAAATTTTTTAAACAATATTTGAAAGCATATACTTTTGTAGTTGCCAGCTTCCTCTTACTGGATTGTAAAATATGGAAAACTAGTACTATTTCATGTAGTTAGACAATAATTGCTCAAGCAAATTTGAAAGGACTAGGCAATATATCTTAAACTGCTTGATTTTACTGATGTTATCAGATAAATATAACAGAAAAGAGGAATCTTACGGTGCCTGAGACTGTGAGGAATTTCATAGTTGAATGAGTGTTTAGATATGACAAAACAGGATTCTTAAGAGCATGAACCTGAAGTGATTTATTTTTTCCGTTTACTCAAGAGATCTAGTGATTATGCATTACTCATATTGATTGTTGCTTGGCTTAATAATAGAACTGATTATGTCCCGTTTCACTTTCTATCTGCTTTTCAAAACTGGAAAGGATCATTGCCATTTGTAGTAGCTTGAGATTAGATCACCCCAGTTGAATAAATGTAACTGGGTCAGAACAAATTACCTAATCTGTTCACCTCTTCAGGATGAGTGGCTACATGAACTGCGCAGTAATTTTCTTTAAGTTTTTGCATTGTGAACAAAACTAGTAGACATTGTGAGCACAACTACTAGTAAAATGAAGGCAATATGAGTTTGGCATGTTTTTGCTAATGATTTTTACGACTTCAGAAATCGAATTAAATTGAAAAAAAACATGTCAACAATTCCAATAGTATGAAACCAGAACATTCTGAATGCAATCTTTGGCTCCTCCAAGTTTGTAGTAATTTTAATTGAAATTCTTATTTATATATAATTGAGCGACCCAGACAGAACCTACAGCAATAATTCCTAAGCTCCTGCTTATTCCTGATGGTGTTTCCTTTTTCTTATGACTGAGTTGATATTTGTTCTGCAGTCTGCTGGTTTCTGGAATAACAATCCATTACAAAGTCCATCCCCCAAGAGTATTCTTCCTGTACACTAAGATGTGTCAATAGAAAAGAACTTCTTGTAAGGATTCTATACATTGCCAGACAACAGTGAGTCTGCTCTAAAAAGTAACAAACAAAACATACCCACACCCATACCCCCATTATTCTTTTCCCTTTGCAGGAAGGACCTATGCTACATTTTATTTTCTTTTTTTTTTTTTTTTCTTTTTTTTTTGGAACTCTTCCATGATGCAGGTAATATTCTGTTGTCTTTGTTCCATAAGAGATTTTTATATTCGGTTTTCTTATCAAGTTCTTTCAGAAGCATTTTTTATATTTTGTGTGTGACTATATCATGTATGGATCAGTTTGATAGTAATAGTTGTTAAACATACTTATATACTAAAGAAACCCATATATAATATTAAAATAATATCTAGTCATGTGAAATATATACTCAGTAAACACCCTACTTTTTCTGAGGAAAATGGGTTAATTTACCATGTCTCTCATCCCAAAGGGATTAAAACTGAACCCTAGATTTTATAAGAAATCTCTTTGAAAGACAGATCACAGTTTTCCACTGAAACAGCTCTCATTTGCCTTTCATCAGCAAGTGGTGATGATTTTGAATGCCTCATCTTTCTCTATAATCCGGTGATAATTGCATCCATTTAGTCTACCATGTAAGGCATCCATGCATTTTAATCTTTTGTTTACAGATACCTAGCACTTCTCATGCTTTCCTGTTGAATGCTAATGGAGAGCCAAGGTCTTAGCCTATTCAGGATAAATAAGCAGTTAAGTAAGAGCTTTGAAAACGATAGCCTCACTAAACTATGTAATGAATTGATCAAGTGTCATTTTTACACATAATTCTAAGAGATTGCTTCCAAATGTTTAATTTTGAGAGAGAGACATTTAATGAATATGCATTCATTAAAGTGATAGAGTATGAGTGCATTTCTGCATTTTGTCATTGTTTTGTGGCTTACATTGCCTTAATTGAAAAAAGTATGTCCAACCTGCGTAATGAAGCTCTCTAAAACCTTTGCAAAGCAATTCATGGGGATTCGGTATCTCAGCTGATGGCAGTAAAGACAGAACCTGGTAGATGTAGAACAGCTGACATTTTTGTCTTCTAATTTACTTTCAGGAAATATATACTTATGAAAAGACACGATGAAATTAAGAAAAAATTGTTATGGAATGATAAAAAAAGTGAGATTGTTCAAAAGGATGCAGTGTGCACTAGAACTCAAATCCCGCTTCACCTGACTAGGAGAGACTTCTGTAATAGGCTCAGACTCATACCAGATGAGAAGCTATAACCTGCACAAGTCTGAGAAATTTAAGAGCCGTTTTTCCAGATGCATGGCACTGCTTTTTCCTCATTCTTTCCCCAGAAATACACATTAGGAAATTATAGCCTAGAAAAACAACAGCAGTAGCAGTAATTAAATACTTTTTATAGGTAAAAAAAAAATCTTCAGCATGATAATAAAAAAATCCAGCCTTTATATTTGTGTTTTGCAGTAGGCTTGTCCCTATTGATTCCTTCCACTTACTGAGGGTCTGTGGTATCTTCTGTGACTTTAGAAATCTGAAAGCAAGTAGGGCCAGGTTCTTTCTTACACACAGCATAGACTACATAATGGACAAAATATATAAGTGGAGTGCACTTTTCTCTGTTGTTTTGATGGTCTTCTTATTGAGTATTTTTTTACTTCCATTTAGATAGCGCTACAGCATTTTTGACCTGTGTTAGTTTCTTTATTTTATAAAATTCAAAAATTAGACAAGGGAAAATAATTCCAGCAACGAAAAAAAAAAAAAAAGGTAGAGATCTGCAATGAGTAAGGGACAGGGCTTCCCCATAAATTCTTAACATATTTACAGGGAGTGTTGGAGATTAAATGAAGGGAGGGAAGTTCTGATACAGCTAAAAGAATTCAAGAAGGCAGTTCTGCCTTCAAGTAACTCATTCTCCTATTTCTGACAGCTACACCTAGCCCTGCTGCGAGCCACCTAACAATAGTATGTGGCCTTACACTTTTCATTTGCACTCTAAACAAAAGATCAAGAGCAAAGAAGCAAATAATAAGAGATCAGACTCTTTCTTGCCTGAATTAGTAGTGTGTTATGAAATAAAAATAAAAGGGATTATTGGAAAACAGAAATAGTGTTTTTTTGGAAGATGTTTTGCATTTGCTTTCAAAGACATAAAACAATTTAAAATCCAGAGAAAACTTATTTATTGTGCAATATGTGCCAAAACCCTATACTCAAACTTCTATAAAAGCAGTATTTTGCTCTGCTTTACTGCCCCTTCCAAAGAAAAATATTTTGGTATTTCTAGAACTTTGCATTTTCATCCATTTTCATAATACTCATAGAACTGAGGTACAGAGTCCAATTACAGGACTGTGTTTGAGAAGAAAATGTAGAATTTTTGATAACTTACCTTTGCTTGAAGCATATTCCTTTTCTGAGTCTATTTAAAAACTCTTTTAGGTTTTCTTTCTGTTTACTTGCAGTTAACACTTTTAAATTATATTTGTAGCTTAGATTTGTTTATATTAATAGTCTTTCCTGTTCAACTTTGAATATGACTCACTGTGGTTGTCATGTGGTTGAAAATTAATTTTCAGCTGAAGTAAAGGACTTCTAAAATGGGGTCTGGGTTTTGGGACTGTAGCCTATTTTGTCATAATGAAACTAAAATTGTGCGCTGGACATTTGTAGAGTTATTAACCTGAACCAGCCTAAGAAATATTTGCCCAGTAGCAATTGAAATGCATTTCCAGCAGCTAGTAGTTTTTGTTCATGTGCAATCTATATTTGTATATTTATATCTACATATGTGTATATATAGAGGTGATGGCTGTGTGTGTGATTTGCATTCAAGTATCCTGATTTTTTTACAGTCCTACTGTCAGATGGCTTTTTCTTGAGCCCTCAAGGATTATGTTTTTTTCCACAGGTGTAGTGGTGGTTAAGTCTGAATACTCTGTACACATGGCAGCTGATCTAAAACCTAAGGAGGACAGAGCAGTTTACAGGGCCAACTTACAATTTCCTTGTTAGCATTCCAATTTACATGGACAGAGAAGATCCTCTGGGATCTCTTGCCAGTGTTAAGATGACTACTATTACTGTTCCCATGGTAAGCGTTGTAACAGGGAGTGACTGAAGCCAGTCTCTGTGGAATGAACTACAGCTATCTTCCATTGATCTCAAAGCATTTGGTAAATTAACCTCAAAATCAGTCCTTGTGTTTCTTCCAAAAGAAGTGCCTTATATATTTAAAGAATCATTTTACCCTTTGAAAGACATTTTTAAGAGTTTAAGTGGATATGAATATCTGTCTCCTTACTCCTATCTCTCTGTTCCCAATTGTCAGTGAAATATCCTCTCTCCTTATTTCTTATTTCTCCATTAAGGCGTGATATTCTCTATAAGCCTCTTAGGCAAATAATTTCCTATATAGGCCGTAAATTTATGCTTATTGTTGCAGTACATCAGAGCCATTCAATGTCCTTAGTATTTATTTTACTAACAGTGGTTGTCAGGGATTGACTTTGAAGGTTACTGTAGTGTCATCTCTTAAAATCATTTGTTCAAACCTCAGGAGACAATTAGTGATGAATAAAGCTGAAAATAATTTGAGGTTCAGCTTAGCAGTTCAAATGTTCCCTGAAGCCATATGGCCTTTTTTTCCTACACTCTTAGAAATACATTTAGAATTATATCACATCATGTTGTGTTTTATCATTTTATTTGTTGATTAAAAAATTTAGAGAATTCCATAAAAATAAAATAGACCAGAAAATTTTCAGTATAAATTGATGAAATGTACTCAAAGTAGAATACTGGGCAGAAATGTCATTGTTGTTAGGCAAAGAGTCAAGCTTTTGACTTGGTGGAACTAGCTAATATATTTCTAAATATGGCTGGAAAGCAACCAATTTTCATATCAGGAATAGAAATCTTGCATTATTTTATCCCCAAAGAATAGAATAATGTGAAAATGTTGTTTGGTACAAAATATCACCCTAAACTGAAACCCACTTTTCTGGGGGTAAAATATATGACTCAAATTATAATAATTTTCATGTACACAGAATCCCTCAATAGCCTCCAAGTGTTCCGTAAATTACCCTCAAAATCCATAGTTGTGGTTTTACATCAAGAGGTACTCTGTATGTGTAAATGCTATCTTAATAAAGTCTAATGAAACACAAGTGTGAGTAACTGCTACCATTTTGTTCAGCCATTACTGTTCAGGATATTTAGCCTCCACATCAATTATAACATGTGAGATTCTTAAGAATGCAATTTAAATTAATGTTAAAGAATAATTATTTATTTATTTATTATTTGTTTTAAAGAGGATTAGACTGGTTTTCATGCTGTAAGACTGCCACCTGATATATGAAGGTATGCAATTTTGAAACAAAAGAACGGCTGATTTTTTTTAATTACTGAATTTTCATACTATAACTAAATCTTCTGCCCCAAATAAATCTATCCTTACTGCTACAATAAAATAATAATGCTCATTACAGTGATGACATTTATGTCTAGTTGTACTTATCTTTTGAACATAGAGTTTAAAAGGATTCTGTAAACATTAGAAAGATAAAATAATACCCTTTTTGTATTTCTGAAATAGCTCACTTTTTAAAAACAGCTCACTTTCTTACTTACAGAAAAAATACCTGATTTATAATTCAGTCTTAGTGGAGCATGTTGTTATCAGTTTATATAGTAAAGAAATTGACCATAATTATTGTAAATTTTATATTATATTAGGAAGGAAAGAGGGAAAGGATGATCAGGAAATGTTGGAGAGATTGCTAATATAACAATCATATAGTGGTAAGATGATTACTTAAATCATAAGAATATTCTGATTTGCTTTGGGATTTTCATTATTGTTTAATACACACTACCAAAAACACCCGAATGGACAAAACCAATTCAAAACATGTATTTTTGAAGAAGAGACATAGTATTAGCTGGCTTAGAAGATTACAGTGTGTGAAAAAAAGTAAACAGCATTGTTTTTTAAGAAATAGAATAGGTACCACTGTAGTCTGTTCTCCCCTCAGTATAGTAGTGAGTTACCAGGTGCTTCCCTGCAGGTACATATGACAGGCAAAATCTCTTTGCATGTAGTAATTAGTTTATAGCACCCTATAGTCCAGAGCCCAGCAGGAATTATTTGCAAGCAAGTACAATATAAACAAAAATATAGTTCTTGTTGTAAAGTAGCTGACTTGCTCCTTTGATCATCAAGCAGTTTTTTCTGATGGGAAATGTTTCTCTTATTTTAGAAATTAATATGAATGGAAAGCTAAATCAGCAGAAGTAATAAGAAAGCTATCTTCTTTCAGGTTGTGATTGTTTCTCGAGATGAGTGATAAACTTGGTGAATTTGGGCTGTTCTAGACACAAAATGAAAATAGTGCAAGTTTAATTCAATATAATGGATTGAATGAAGCAAATAAAATTTTATGCTTGTGAAAGAAATATAAGAAAGAAACAAGTTTAAATACCAATTTAAACCAATTAAATACCAATACAAGTTTAAATGTATGATTTTTCATAAATATCTAAGGTATTTAGAGAATTTTTGAATATTTCTTACTAAGACACACTTTGAATGAACTTAGATTCAGACAGAATATCTTTATTTGGTGTCTGTGCTGTATCAGTGGCTTATCTTTTTTACATTTATGCACTGTATCATTCAATGCACAGAGCATTGAATGCTCACAGGAAGAAGAATAACTCTCCTAAAGTATTAAAGGAAGATCATAAAAATACCACAGTCTGAAAATACAGCCACATGAAAAGTTAAAAAACTACTGATATCAATGGCAAAATTCACATCATGTATTCCAGACCATAGTAAGGATAACTCATTTTTTTTAATGTTTGTTTGTTTTTTAATTTATCCTCTGCAGCCAATACTAATATAATTATGAATATTCTTAAATTATCCTTATGACACAATATTATGTGTTAGCTTAAATTCAGTAAAGGTAGTTTAAACAGATGGTTTTGACCTGACAATCAACTGGACAGACAAAAGAAGGAAATACAAGTGACTGTAGTGACCTGCCTGGCATAAAGAAATGAGTAGTTAATTTTCTTTGATTGGGGTCTGTATTCTTAATTTCACATCTGGAAGCAAAGTCACTGCACAGGTGATAAACAAAAACCAAGTCAGATAGTCCAGAGGTATACTGAGCAAGTGTGCTTGACATTGCAATGATTACTACTCAAAAAGGAAAAGTAGTGTATCACGACCCGTAGCAATTGCTCGACTGCTTGCAATGCACACTTGCAACACAGCCCATTTAGCCTACGTAAAAGCTACCTTGGGATATTTAGTATCTGCTTGCTTTGGCACAGATTGAAATGCTGTGTTTTATTCTCTGCTTACCTTCTACAAAATCATTATCTTGCTTCAAAATTCTTAGTAGAAAAGTGGTTGCTTGTTAGAGGCTTCTGAAAATGAATTCAGAATTCAGTAAAAAGTAAAAAAAAAAAAAAAATAGGAGAAGAAATGGTCTTAAGCAAGACATAATTTCTGCTTTGGAACTGTGTATTTAGTAGGCATTAAAGGATAATGCTGGAAATGCTTTGAAATAGAGGAAGAAGGGACTTTGATTCAAATTACTGACAGATATATTTAGGTTATTAGATAATCTGTGAAAGGGCCTAATGTTTATTACTGAGACCATACTTGTTAACTTTACAAACTCAGATGTTACAAACTTGCAGGGTTTTCATCATAAATATGGTTTTTTCATGCACATGACCTGTTTGCTCAAAACAGAACAGTGCTCCTGAGAGATTAGTTTCTGTGTAGATGAATATTAGCAATAATTGTCTGGTTGAATGAACAACAAGCTTTATTTTTCCCTGTCATACACACATAGTAAAAGATTAGTTTCTCATGTATAGACTTGCAAAAATTTTTCTTATTAAATTTAAATTTTTATAATAATATTTTTACATGTGCTAAGCAATACATATTCTTATATATATTTAGATACTAGGTAATATATATTTCTATACAATAGCTAATTATTGTATGTTCCTGACTTCTAAGATGCCTGCCTTAAGATGCATAACAATCCTATATTAAAAACCTTAAAGATATTACCTGATCCTTTGAAAATATATCAAGTTTCTGGAAAATTAAATCTGTAAATCTTTTAATACTTTAGGGGTCAAATATGTCATAGAGGCCAGGCTCTTAGTTTTCTTGGTTATGTCTGTTCCATTACAAAGCCCACAATTATAGCTCACGCTTAAAACTAGAGTATACACATATTGTGTATATTTTACACCCTTGAACACAAGGACAACATGTGTATTAACTCCTTCAGATAAGCTGAATAGCAACTTTTAGTCCCACTAGAGCAGTACTAGCAAAGGCTGCTCACCTAGGTCTTGTCCTCTTGTGTAAATGTATTTCTCCTAGAGAATATGATAGAATTATAGAATAAACTGAGTTGGAAGAGACACTTTGTTGTCATCCTCGTGAATCCCCACCACTGAAAGCAGGGGGGGACTTTGAAGGCTTACCAATGCTGTGCCCAAGTCAAATTTTTGAGATCACCAAAGATGGACATGGCATAACTTCTCTGTAATGGGTTTCACTGCTTAAGCACGCTCACTGTGAAAAACTCTTATGTCCAGAGCGATGCCTTAGGTTTTAGCTTTTATATTTTTCAGATTCTGTACTGCTTTAATGTGTAGTTCTGAGCTTCATATTAAGGGATGGTAAGCTCTCTTCACAGAGTAGCTAGACAAAGCAATTCCTTTCCTAGCTTGGAACTAAGGGCAACCACCCAAACTGGAGGCCCAAGAGCATAAATAATGTGGACTGAAGAGAGAAACACAAGAAGGATGAGACTTCATAACCTAAAGCTGTAACTGGACAATTAAGTCCAATATGCTAATGGCCCAGAACTTATAAAAGTGAGAGACCTCGTGACCAGTTGTCCATTTTGTGACCATTTTGGGTCATCTTGGGTGTAGCCCTGGCTGGGCTCTTTTACTGCCCAAGGGGCATCCACTGAGGCCTTTTAATAAATACCTACTTTATTCTTTAACTCCGTCTAGCCTCTGTTCTAGGTCAGCCTTGGTAAGGCATCAAGAGACAACTCCTTTTTCTGCCTTTTGTCTTTTCTCTGTACATTTTCAAGAAAGGTATGAGTCCATCCACTCTTCAGATAGCTGAACACAGAAAGTAGATGTTACCCTATTATTATTTCTGCAGATCTCTCATTCTGCTGGACTCTGAGATTTTATTTTTATGCCACAGGTGACCCAGAACTGGACACAGTTCTCCAGATGTAGCTTCATAACTGATGGGCAGGGAAAATCACTTCTCTTGGCACTCAGGCTGAAAGTTGCTGAGGTGTATATTCCATTCCACTATCCAGGTTGCTAATGAAGCTTTTTGACTGCTTTGGCTCCTGTATAAACCCAATGAGAAATACTTTCCATTACTGGCTGTCAGCTAAATTTTGAAGTATTTCCACTCTTCTCCAAGAATGGAAATGCAGCGAATTTGTTCTTCACCTTGCAATCTACTGGCATCCAGGCATTACCTTCCCAATTTGGCCATAGAGTTGCTATAGGACACTCTGATAAACAGTCATTAAAATCAAGTTCACATCTCCTGCTCTTTAACCACCGAGTTAATCTTTTTATCACTGAAAATACTTGAGCTGGTTAGATATTATTGTCCTTGTAAACCTCATTTTGCTGTTCTGGAACACCTTGGTCTTTTCTATTTGGTAGTGGTTTCAAGGACACTTTTCCCCATTATCTTCCCAGAGTCTGAGGTGGGACTTACTGGTGTGTAATTCTATGGATCTTCCTCCCTGACGTTCTTTGAAGATAGATGTGACATTTTCCTTTTCTAGACATCAAGGATTTCTTTTGAACGTGGCCTGAGGAAGAGCTCTGTCTCTACAAATTTTCTCTATCCATTTACTAAAACTAACTTTAGAATGAGACACTGTTTTTTTTTTTTGAGGAATTCCTGAATATTATATGCCTATCTTTTGACTATGCTATAATAGTTTGTAAAGGAAACAATGAATTGAGAAGAGTTTTGCTTAATAAGGTTTTCAGAACTAATCAGTATCAAATGGGTTTGCCCTCATGGACCCTCTTACTATAAATCTCCTAGTTTATGTTAGATGACCATCACTTGAACAATATTCAACAGTCAATATCAAAAAGAGTAGCATTCTTCAAGTGGAGAGAGATGGTGTTCTTACATGCAATAATGTTTACATGTCCATTAATATTTTCGTCACAGTATTGTTTATCTCATCCTGTTTACAGAAAAATTCCTGGACTGTCCAAGAATAAATTCTAATGTGCCAGACTAAGATGGCTGTCAACAGTAATTTTGCTTCATTGATAGGTACCATGCAGGAGTATAAATAATGTCTTATTATAAAGGTCGGCCTTGATTCATTGGAAATCACGCCTCACTGCAGATAGGGAGTGCAATTGACTTCTGTAAGTGGGTATACTACCCAAAGTGAAACCAGTTCATTAACACATACAAAAGCTTACAGACATAACGTAGGGTTTTTTTATATAGAGTCAGTTGCAGGAATATGTAGAGTACTTGGTAATACCTTTTCTACAAGCATTGATTAAGTTGTTGTATCTCCGTCAGACAGGTATTTCTCTGTTTGAATCTCAGAACCCTGGAGAGACAAGAAACATAATAGAGCTCTTTTGTGGTCTTCAGGTCTGTAGCATTCCCTAGCATGTTTGCCTGCTAACTGAGCTAACACTATTAGCTGTAGATTTTATATGTAAAATGTATATTTTTTCTTTTTTTTTACATGAATTAAAAGTTATCAGAAGAGGGTCCTGGAACAGTTAATTCCATTTATTCTTCCATTCTCTTTCCCCTTGTTATGTTTAACTGGAAAAATAGTAGAATTCTGGTAGTATTAATTATTTCTGGTTTAAGTATGGGTTTCTTTACTATGAAAAATGGATAAATTTTTTAAGTTGTTATGAATTGCATCAGGTATAGGAACAGTTGCTCTTAGATGGATGCTACCTTTTAAGATAGAATGAAACCGAATTAATTAGGATCGCCCTCTTTTTGTGTCAGATAAATCAGTTGGGGGTGCACAACTTTATCCCACATCCTCTGAGAGTTTTTCCTTTCTTATATCTGCTGACAGATATATCTGCTGACAGTTGTTGTTACAGTCTGCATTCAAAATTTTGGTTTCCCTTGCCCATTTTGTTTCTTTTTCAAGAATTCTACTTCTAATTCTACTTTTCATCAAATGGTTCTCTTGTTTATTTATGTATGTATCATTGTGTAAATTTCTGTAGCTTGGGAAACTGCAGACTTATCTCTGTGGCTAGTCTAATCCACAACATGCTTTGGATTCCTTTAAGCATACACCAGCATCCTTACAAATTCTTGTATTCAAGACTCATAGAGACGTTAGTTTGCAGGGGTTTGTCTTTCTTGTTAATATTCATTCCATATTGAAAGTGCTCTAAAGACTGTTAGTTATCCTGTCAGGTAACCTAAACAGTCGGGGTTCATTCAAATGTGGTCAGAACTGGTTTTAAATTGTGCTCATAACTTCTGGTTTCATATTGACTATCTGACTTTTAAAAAAATGTCGGTCATTTGTTTATTATTTCCATGAGATATAGCAGTCAGAATGCAAAGTATTTTCAGTTGTTTTCTTTTTTTAAAATATACTAGAAACCAATATTCATTTATGCTCAAACAGTTGGAGCACTACAGCTCAGTGAATTATTTACTCAGTTTGTTTGGGGATAGAGTGATCATGTAAGCAGGAGCAATAAAGATATAGCTAGAAAATTCAACACCCTCATTTTCTTTTGTAGTCTGTGCCATCACAGAGGAAGAAATCATACCTTTGGGATAGTTTCTCTTCATACAATTTCCTCTTTGTAAGTGTAAAGGAAACGTATCTTGGCAAAGATTAGCTGTGTTTTCTAATGAGTGTTAAAGAAATTACCTTGCCAGGACTCAACTGAGTATGTTGGTACCTGTGTAACTTTGAGTTTATCCATACAAGACAGGGTTCCTGTATTAATTACTATCGGTTTATTAGTCAGGAGAGTGCAAAGTCTACATATTTCAATGGTTCATAGCACATAGCTTTAATGGATGTAAAATCCATGCTGATCAAATCCTAATTTTTTTATCTGTAACGTGGGCAAGGAAATAAAAAAAGAGCCACCAGTGTTAACAGGAGTGTTGATTTTTCATCTTTAAAAGTTATGGTATGCTTTTGTAATTTTTGTCTTAGTTCTCAAAATTTATTTAAATTTTGTCAAAGATAATAATGCTCTTTGAAGGGAAAATAGTGGAAAGTGTGATCCCTCCAGTTCTGATGTGATTGATTCTTATTTTGTAGAAGGATATCAATTGGAAAAATTGAACTACAATTTTTAAGAATGACCATGCTCTCTGTATATTCAAGCTTACCTTTAGGACAGCTACACCTTGCAATATCTCAGAAACAAAGAAATCAGGAATTGTGATTGTTTTTTACATTTCCCAAAAAAGTTCCTCTCACTGTATGAAAGAACATATGCTCAGTGGTTTTTGCTGAAGTTACCCAGACCCACTTAAGAGATATTTGAGTAATTTTCCAGAGATAACATGTTCAAGAAACCTATCAACTTTAAAATATTTTTAAAAAATTAAGTTCTTTTAAGAAATAGATCTTCTACTGCAGATCACCTATTATAATTTTAACATTATAGTCAGTAAATTAATTTGAAAGTTATAAAACTAACCCATAAAATCAGCAGCAAAGTAATTAAGTAATTAAGCATAGACAAACTGTGAGATTAGAGTAAAATCCTAACATAAGAGATGAGAGTTTTCTGGCTGGTACTTATTGTAATTGATATAATTAGAAAGATGAGCTTTTAGAATGTTTCACACCAGAATACAGCATACCTGAAATTTTATCTCTTGTGCCCAACTAGAAAGAATTACCGAAGAAAAAAAATTTTGCACAGTATTCTTCACTCATGAGTATTGACACAACAAAAATTGTACCTTAATGTACTATATTATACCTGTATGTAAGCACAGGTATGTTTCAGAAAGATTTATTAACTTCTGCATTAAGAGCATTTAATTTGGTGGATATTTTTAGACATATGATGCAGAAGAATGTTCTTAGCTACACTGCCTTATCCCCTCACTCCTCCTGAGATCAGGCTTGTAACAAAATCATTATCTTTTATTCATATTCAGGTCACAAGCAGAAAAATATAAGATTAGGTCTATGATTTAACCATGCAGTTATGAAAAAGAGTGATTTAATTTTACTACTGATTTTAATTTCATATTTAAATAGAGTAATTTATGTTTCTTCTAAAAATATCAAAATATTCAGTACTCAGAATCATCAAGGTTGGAAGAGACCTTCAAGATCATCTAATCCAACCATCAACCCAGAACTACCACAATCACCCCAAAACGCTATGTCCAAATGCCACATCTAGATGTCTCTTAAACACTTCCAGGGATGGTGATTCCACCACATCCTGGGACAATTTATTTCAATGGCTAAACACTCTTAGAGTAAAAAACAGTTTCTAATATCTAACCTGAACCTCCACTGGTACAACTTGAAGCCCTTCCCTCTCATTCTTTCACTTGAGATATGGCAGAAGAGACTGACCCCCACCTCACTACAACCTCCTTTCAGGTAATTCCAGGGAGAAATGAGGTTCCCCCCTTGCTTCCTCTTACTCCTAAACAGAGGGCAACCTTTATTTCAAGGTGCCAAATAAACCAATTACCACATTTTCTTTGAATTGAGTTTCTGTAAATTTGAATCTGGTCTTCATAATTACACACAGGATGCTATATAAAGCCTTCTTTTTCTCTGAGAAGGAAAAAGACCCTTAAACATTTTCTTCCTTTGGCAAACACCTTCTAAAATGCTTTCCTAATTACTTCCAGTAGCAATGATACTGTACAGTGCTACTGAGCCCAGGGAATGAAGGCCTTGCAAAATGTATAGCATTAATAACCTCTGAAGATAAATAAGTAAATTATCTGCCCAGTGTGACCCTTTAGGGAAATGGAAATTACTTCTCTGTGTAACATCACTTTGGGCCTGCAAAGCTGTCAAAGGTATTTCAGTCAAAAGAAGCCACATGTGCTTGTCAACTCTTGGCAGGAAGATCTCTAAAAACATATCATTACTGTAGGCATAGTTTAGGGTGGTCATTAATGTTTTTGTTAAGAGTTTGAATTGATCAATAAAGACACTGTGATACAGGAGCATATCTCCTGTCTTTTTGGCAAAAAGTAAATAAGAGTATTTTACAAACAACGATCTTTAGAGATTTTTCTGAGTTTATTGCAGTGTGAGCCAAGCAAGGAATGGTGTTCTGTCTAGTTTACATTTTATAAGAAGTGCATAAGGCAGATAACAATTATATAATCTTACTGAGCCTTAACTAAATATTGATGTGACGATTCAGTTCTGTTACAGGATGTACAGCAGGACTAATGAATAAGAAAGGAAATATTTGGCACTTTTTGTGTTAAGCTATTAAGCAAGTGTGCTTAGAGGGAAGAAAAGACTGAAATGTCTTATTCTAGGATACAGAAAGCTGCAACTACTCTGAACAAAACGTGGTTTAAATAAATAAAAAGGCAATACAGGGAGTAACTGTGTCTGAAAACACACTCCTGCTGTAGTTTTTTCTGCTCTTCACATGTCAACCATGCGCTGGTAAGGTTTGATCTGTATGTAGGAGAAGTTATTACTTAATTTTAATTTTCATCAATCATGTTATTTTTCATGACATAAAATATTATTTTTCGACCACAATTTCCCAGGAATTATAAGTGATGCAATTTTTTAAGTGGGAAATGGAACATAGCAAATAATTTCTAGAAAATGTGATAGTTTTTCTAAACCTTCATATTCCTAGTAGAATATCTTCATATTCCTAGTAGAAATTCTAATAAAAATAAAAGGGCAGTGGAATGAAAAAGAGGTACCCCTTGAAAGGGAGTAAAACTTTTTTGTCCTGTTTGTGTCAGTTACTGACTGAAGAAAAACAAGAACTTGACTTTTTCCTTTCTCTATTCCCTGGTAAATACTAACAATGCAGTAGAGATTTAATTAATTTAGCTAAGTACTTTATCTCTGAGTGTGGGCAGAAATAGATGTGTACAGAAGAGTTAAAAGCTATGAAAGTCTACATGAGGACTTCTCTTGAGTACACTCCCACAAATACAACAGGTTGTGGCTCTCAACTTGAAAGATTTTATTTTTCTTTACTCAGATTATTTGAGAACATAAAAAGTATCATGTACTGAAGAAGATGTTTCTCATCCAGGACTAGATATGGTACAGACTTCACAAAGCAAATTAGATAAATTTTTTTCCTGAAGAAGCAGGCAAGTCTAATTTTAGACATGACAAAACAAGTGAGCACAAGAAATAGTGTGGAAGGGTGGAAGCTGAGGAGGGTCACACTAAGATTACGGGGTTACTTGGGTTTATTTCATGCATATCTTCATAGTATGACTGTTCCATTTGTAGATGACATTTTTTAAGCTTCTGTAAGTATTCCAGAATTATCTGGAAAGGCAGCTGAAAGACAAAGAGTCATGTCTAAGATTTAGAAGAAGTAAAAGATGTGATAAAGGGAAGTCATTATGTATAGAAAATAAGAGTCTATATTTGTGTGCATGATCTTTTGTTTTTCTTTGTGACCTTCTAGCTATCAAAAGATATTCAGATGATGACTAATCTGTGTAATCTAAGTGAAGGCACATTTTAGACTTTCTCTTTTGCTGGATATGAAAATATAGCTTTGTGGAATAACTCCAGGGCGATGGTTAGTTACCATCTAAGCCTTATTGCAGCTCCTGGATGGGGCATGGACACGGTTTTTGTTTTGTGTGAGGGTAGGTGCTCAAACTGTTGACCAGAACACAAATATTATCTCCAAAAGGAGGATTCTTAAAATAGGAAGTAATCCAATTCTGTTTTGGGGGGTTAACCTTGACTAAGGTCCAAATGTTTGCTCAGGCACTCAATCCCTTCTGCAGCAGGATAAGGAGAGAAAACAGGATGAGCACACTCATGGGTTGAGATAAAGGCAGAGAGTTCCTTGCCAGTTGTTGTCATGGGGTGAAAAAAGTTCAGAAGGTGAGAAATACAGACACTGAGACAACACCTTCTTTCCCCCTTTTCTAAGTTTTACTTTACTCCTTCACTGAAGTTTCCTCTGCCCACCCCCAGACAGAGAAGGGAGCTTGAGGGGCAGTCTGTAGTCAGTACATAGCGGTTTCTCTCTCACTTCTTGCCCACATATAAGTCCTTGCAATTTATATCCAATACACTTCCCCCAGCTTCCCCTTTCCATCTTCCTTTGCTGCCCTTTTTATGACTTCCAGCCATGGTTCAGTGGATAGGCTTTTATCCTAGATTTTAACCTCTGAGAGAAGTGCCCTCCATGTCAGAAGCCAAGTCCAAAACTGCTCAGGGTGAGGAGGGCCTGTAATCCAAAAGTCGCTTAGCTGGCTGGTTAGTCACTAGGTATGTTTAAAAGAGGTTTTCTGTTCCGTTAGGCACAGGACTCACTGGAAGGCTCAGCACTGTTAATCAGAGGCACACACTATGCATCCCTGGACAAAGCGTATGCTTATGATGCTCAGGCCTCTGTTTCTAAATGTTTTCTGTTGTATGGTTACAGGCCTGGGACAGTCACCCCTCAAGATTAAAAATCGTGAAAAAAGGATGTGCAAGATCAGGGTCTTTCCTGAAGGCAGAAAAAGATGAAGTTGTATAAATATGACTTAGCAACCTCTAAAAACATCAGTGTATTATCAACACATACTGCATCCAAAACTGAACATCATACCAGCTTATACCACCTGCTGTGAAGAAAATTGACTCTATCCCAGTGAAAAAGAATTTACAGATTACTTGAAATTTAATTATTTCTAAAAATAGGGATGAGGATTTTCCAAAGTAGTCAATTTTTTATTTCTTCCATTTTTTTTTCAATGTACTCAGGGAGAACATGTGTGGGTAAACCATAATAATGTTCTCTGGTAGAGATATAAGAATATTATATGAAACAGTTAAATGTAGGCTATTTAGAAGGAAAATGCAAATTAAAAATATTAGAAATATCTGCTTTTTGAAATAGCACCCAATTGTTACTCTCGAGACAGAAGAATAAAGGAATGCAAATGAAGATTCAAAGATTCTCAGGAATGCTAAGAGCCTAAAGAGCTAAGCATACAAAGGGGAAGATCATGTTGGAGACATCATTTTACTTATGTCGCCAAAAAGGGGGCAAAATGTTTTCTAACACAATGAATACTCTAGTTTTCTGAGTTGTCCCTCAGATACAGAACTCAGGAAACGTTGAGAATCTTGCGAAAACTAAAAAGGAAGCAACTCTTTCAACATCTCCCCTACCATACCATACTTGAGATATCTCAGAATATCTCCTAAGACTTCAATATATTTAGCAGCAGTCAGGACACATTGATTATGGGAGAAGTCTACAATCATTTTGAATTTCACATACATTAAAAGATAGTAATTTTAAATAAGTTTTCTTCAGATTCTTGACTGTCATTTAATATTTAACGCTATTGACATTTCTTCTGTTCAAGAAATGGATGGACTAATATTCTGGAAATTGAAAAGTTATGTAAGAACTGAAACCATCATGTATAACACATAAAGCAATAGGAATTTGACTAGTGCTTCAAAAATTAGGTTGTTTGTATATCTTTGACACTTACTTCCATCACACACTAATCTTTCATTATGATGGTAATATACTGTGTCTTTAATCCAGAATAATAATGGATTTTAATAAACTCTTAATTCACATCTGTAAAAACAAATGTTTCAGTTATCATAAAGTTATTATAATTATCACATAATAGTTAAGAATTTCTATATGATTTATTAAATTTCATTTAAATTTATTTATTTATTTAATTTTCATCAAACAAAAAAAAACTTTATCATTTTGGTTCTGATTTGAGCTATGACTTATCTGCACATTTCTGTAGCTCCCCAGCTTGTATCTCTTTGGATTTTAGAGCAGGACTAGTAGCTAATACAGCAGTAAAACTTGACAAGTTCTAAAAATCACCAAGTATTCCCTGTTGCTGGGTTGTATTACTCCTGTATGATTCATGTTGCTTATAGTAGAAGTTTATGAACTAATTTTTATATTATTTGCTTATAAGCTAATTGTGTTTGGTCTTTTTTGTCTTTTTTTTCCCCCCCATATTAGCCAGGAAGCTTAAGTTGTATAAAAATGGGACACGATATATTCATTCATATAATGAAGATTTAGGTTCTGATCCTGCAGTAGCTTATGTGTTTGTATTTTATCTTTGACTCAATTGGATTTAACAGGATCCTACCTATGTTTAAAATTAATAGTGCCTATAAGCAATTTAAAGGTCTACGGGGTAAACATACAGAACAAAATTCTGTAAAGTCTGTGTAGATCTTGCACATTAATCTTGTGCCTTTCTAGACTTTAGATTGAATGATATCACCCAAATTTAGAAGACATGGATATTCCTTTAGCGATGTAAAAAGTCCTTTACATTAGGTTTAATTTCTAGTCAGTGGAGAGGTGATTTAATGCAATTGCTTTAGATGGGGATTTTTTGTTGTGTATAAAAGAGGTGTTAGATGATTAACTCTTTTCTGGAAGCAGCAAAAGCATGGCAACTATATGAAGGAAGATGATGTGGAAGATGACCACATTGCAAGCAAGGCAGTTACTGTACTGAGAAATGTATCTGAGCAGGGCAGGGCTGTTGGTAATAGCAATCTCTGTTTACAGCCCAGAAGTCATCAGGTGTGACAATGAATGTCACATGGTGAGGCAATGAAGGAGCCAAACAAAAATCTCAGTTTTTCTAAAAGCCACAATTTAGGAAAAAAAGAAACAGAGGCTTTAATAAAGAGAACTGTAACATGTTTTATTCTTAAGTAGTGTAGTATGTTATAATGAAGCATCCTGGATATTCTTGAAAAAGTTTTGAAATATTGTAATTTGTCAGTTCTTCTGCAGTAAGATATGGATTGAGGGTTTGGTCCTGCACAGAAACCCTGTAAAACAATGACTGGAAGAATCATTCTTATACTTTGCTCTAGTGAATGGGAGAATGTGTAATTTGCTAGAGCTGAGATTAAAGCTGATAGTTTGTGGTGTTCAGCGATACCCAGCACTGGATCAGTGTGCTCATCAGTTCATGAAGAAGATGGGGTAAGATTCTTTTGATATATCAATTTCTGGTCATTAGCTTGTGAAATCCTTGTGGTAATGGTTTTGCAGTGAAACCTGTTGTCTGCTCACTTCTTGGTGTGACTGTGCAAAAGAGATGTCTATGTGCATGTAAGTGGGTAATCATATTTTCTTTACTTTTCTTCATAGACCTGATGCAGAGAAAAGTGAGGAGATTTGACAGGTTTGAAATAATGCTGGATGAGTATGCACAGTGTAATTTTGTGCTGTGTCTGTGGCATATATTGCTGAGCTACGTGGAATATGTTGGTCACATCATGCTCTAGATAATGTTTTTGTAATACCGTTTGGTCCTAATTTATTTAGATGTTCATTTTAAAAAACACAATAGTTACATGGTGTTTGAAATATCATTGAAAAGAATGTAATTTAAATAAACTAAGCACAGCTGCCAGTAAATAATTTCATTAGTCTCCTAAGTTATACTTGCATCATACTTCTTTGCAGTCGTATTTTCTTTATTTCCCTTGCCTATATTCATAATTCCATGAGTATAGGGAAGTATTCTATCTGGCTGCACCAGACCACTAATTACGTTTACTGCGTTTGATTGCTGTCTTGTAATTTCAAACTATCTTGTAGAACACAGATTTTTTTTAGCCTTTCCATAGTTTTTGTGTAGCTCCTATTGGGGTCAGAACAGAAGGCAGCATCATGCCAGAGATAAGGATTAAAAATTTTGTAATTATGGATTTTTAAATAAGAATTGAAGTCCAGGCACAATAATGGCTGATAACTCACATGGATTTTAGCTAAGTATTCTGTATCAACCTATATTTTAAAAATCCCTTGTGTTTTGCTTTTTTGATCCTGAGGGGAAAATAGTAAAATAACAAATAACATTAAAATAATTAAGAAAAAAAAAAAAAGAAAAAAAAAAGCTGATTCAGACCTTCTGGAAAAGTTCTCTATAAGAATTTAACAGGTAGCATGCTGAGTATGATTGAATGACAGTACCTGATACCTGTTTTGCAAATATCTGAAATCAACACACAAAACTTGAATGGCCTGTATATATTACTAATGGGTCCAAGCAGTCTTTTTCCCACAAGGAGTATCCCTACTGGTTTAAATTCAGTTCTGTGTAATATTCCTAGGCAGCTGTGTTTTGGTATAATGAAAATACAATTACAGATATTACTCCACTAGTCCATTTTCTCTTCTCTCTAAATTGCAGTTTAGGGTTTTCTGCTCTTTTTAACAAGTTGCATTGCTCTCCAGAAGATACAGCTTAAATTAAAAATATCTTTATCTCCAGATATTACAGTCTGTATTAAGCAAATCTATTAATTTGCTTTCAAAACATAATACTATCTTCATACTATCATCAGAGATAAACTGACAGGTTTTGATTTGAGAACTATTGAAATTGTTGGAGGGTACCCTTTACACATTCTCAGTGGCTTTGAATTGAGTTGATTTGTATAGAACATGCTAGACCACACCTTTTATGAAAGCAAATGAAAGCAGCAGTCACTGTGTGACAGGATGTACTGCTCTGAGTGTAGTGGTTGTACAAAAATCCTCCATCTACAATCACATCTAAGGTCATCTAGAGAGTCCCATGGCTCTCTATAAGACTGTTTTCATTTACAGACCAAAACTGTAGAAACTTTTTTAGCAGATCCGGAATAAGTCATGTCTATTCCTGAGTTTGTCTCAAACTCGACACTGGAAGGAAGGAGTGGGTGCCTGCAGGTCAAGAATTAACAGAATCTTGTAACATCATCACAAGACTCCCTGTGCCAGGAGTGCACAAAATCAAGCTCCTAAATAAAAAGAGAAGCAGAAATGCTAGCAGTAGATCACAGGAAATATTGTGACAGGTTCTGAAGTCAAACAGGCTCAAGGAGCCTAAAAAGATCACCAGTCCTGGCTCTAGCACTGCTCCAGCTGGTAGGGGGTCCGGGGTCCTGTGCGCACCATCTGGGCTTCATGTAGGTACCTTTTCATAGCTGCATAGTTTCCCCACCCTGGAGATAAGTTTCTTTCTTTCTGTACAAATTAGTTATCAGGTGCAGACTGTTCTTCCAGATCTTTCTGAAAATAGGTTTGAGGGCCTTGGAGGTGTTTGGTGGTCTTGATCCACCTGTACTGGGTCAGCCTTTGATCAATAGTCCATGCCTACTTTTTGACCTCTGTCCGGTGCTTGAACTGTACTGTGTTGTGCTTTTTTCCAGGAGCCAGAACAAGGACATTTGTCCCAGAAAATGCTGCCCTATCTCCAGTGTACCCCTTCTCCAGTCACATCACATCCTTTACCATAACATGTTCTTACCTAGAACCCTTGGTTGTCTCCATGGCTATGCAAATAAGGGTGTTTGAGATGCACACATAAGATCCCTTGTCTTCTGGGCTTCTACACTACTATTTCAAATGCCGTGTGAATACAGAGTATAATAAATTACAGTCTGTCTCAAATAATTTGCAGTTCTGAAGTAGATCTGTCTGATCATTGGACATACTAACTTTAATTTCTAGTATCATGGTATATTCCTGAAGTGGCATTAAATATAACACAAATCTTTCCTGCCTTTGGATTGCTGAGATAGCTGACTTTTAAACATTATTTGTACTAGCCAATAATTTCTGGAGAGTACTTGTGCCTTTTCAGTGGGTAGCATCAATTAGGAAAACTGAAACTCAGGTCTTGTAAAGTTCATTTATAGTCTATTTTTTAAAGTATTTCAGATACCTGAAGTTGTTGGAGATTAAGAGACTGTATCCAAAATGAAATGTTAGAATAAACACTAATAGAAATGGGTAAATGGGAAGAGTACCTGTTATCAGCGGTCAGAAAAATCAATCTTCAAACTTGCACGTGTTCACTGAGGTTCTCTTTTTGCTTTATGCTTATTCTTGATTGAGCAAGTATTCTGCATTTAAATTAGTAGAAATGTAGTCCATTAATCCAGGAAAATTATTATTCTCATAATATCATTTATTATACCACATTTAAATACTGTGTGCAGTTCTGGGATCAGGCAGAAGGCATTTTTGCAACAGTCACTTTCTAATAAGAGAAGCTGATCAAAAAAGATGGTGTTCTTTATATTTGGAAACAAGGGAGGTTCTAGCCTGACGTTAAGAAAAAAAGATTATTTTTATTGTAACTAAACATGGGAATGTTTTCTCAAGAAGTTATGGAATTCTTGTCTTTGGGCGTTTTTGAGACCTGACTGAACAGTCCCTTGTTGTGAAATAGTGGACATTGCCCTGAGCAGGATCCTGGCTTATAAAACCTGCTAGGTGAACCTGTAGCTCTGTGATTTATGAATATTTACTGCAATAGGCTAAACAGCATAAAATGTACACACAGATGTAGTACATAAAAAAAATTGATTAAAGGATCCATACTTTAAGATTTTTACACTAGACAATCTAATATCATAGATAATCCTTAAAATAAGGAGGAAAAATATTTATCCATAATGAGCCAGTATTAATTTTCCTTACTTTATAAGTAGAGAATTCTAAAACTATAGGACTCAGATTGCATTGTTTCTTTTTCCTAAAGCCATCTTGTATGTCTTGTAGGTTGTTTTCTTATTTTTTGCAACTATGGACAATTTTTCTGTGCTTCAAAATAATATAAAAATTGTTAAATAAGATAAGCCATCAGAACAAAAAGGTAAAACTACCAAGTTATGTTTTAGATTGTTCAGTAATGTCACAGTAACTGTAAATAACACTTGAAAATATATCTTTAAATAAAAAATGTTTACTTTGTCTAGCAAACATTGTCCTCACAAGAAAAAAGGTGTTTTCCAATTCCCTCTTCAAATATCTCTCTGCAAAAGAGTATAAAAACCTGCTTCAGTTTCACCAAGTGCTTGGTTTCCAGGTTTTGTTGGATGAACAACATGACATGAAAGATACTTAGGTTTTTTAATGAGACAGTAAACTTCTGATCTAGTTTTATTGTAAAGTAATAGAAGAATTCAGGTCACTATATTTAATTAGAACCCAATCAACATTTTTGAACAGCATATCAGAATTACTTTGGAGATCCAAATGAAACAGTTCTTTGTCAAGTAGACACTTTTAAGATGAGAGGTGCTTTAACATTACATTAAGAGCTTCAAAGTGGAACATTTGATTTTCTGTATTATAATGTGTTTGAAATATTATTGTGAAGAAAATTCTATTTTTCAAAGTGACAGATGAATTATTCAGATAGCTTTGATTATAAAACACATCAAAAAAGTTCTTTCATAAAGGCTGCCTATCCGAGGGTTTTTAACAGAGTGGCTTTAATGATTTGAGAAATTATGAAAATACGTTAATATTGATTTAATAATTAAAATCTAATATTTTTAATTATTGTGATGGTGTCTTGTGCTAGTTCCATTCTGCTGTGTTACTGTGATTCTCATTTTTTTCTCTCAAATATATTATGCACATGCATTAGCTTGTATTCATTGTCAAAGATTTGAAGACATGATTTAAGCATAAAATAAAAGTCCCTCTCAACAGTGTGCCTCCAAGTTCAGGCATGGTGATTAAATCTCTTAAATGATTAGAATAATCCTGCATATTGGAATTAAAATTTAAAGTTCTACAAAAGCACCATGAGGAAGAGAGAACTGAAAATCTTTTTCTTATGAAAGAAATTGTAACAAAGAATAATTTATCTAGACATGTTTGCTTGTTTCAGTTACAATTGATAAAATAACATTTTGAACCCTTCATAATGCACAGCAATTGCAAAGCCATTAATTAAAATAGATTGATTGTATATAATCTGCTTGTAATCTATTGCCAGACTCAGGCATCTTTCTACTATCTCTGTTCTATCTATTTTTGAGATAATTAATTTAATTGTCTTTTATGTTTATCTTTTTCTTTTTCCTTTTTTTTTTTTCTTTTCTCAGAGCCTGGCCCTGCAAGGTGCTTGTGAGTGTCCCCAGCTTCTTTTGGAAAACCTTTCCAGGGATGCTACTGTGCACCTCACAGGACAGGATGCAATTCCTTTAATTTGCTATAGTATTTTTTTGCTGTGAAATGTAGTGTTTATTACCCTTGTTTGGTGATTAATAATGCCACTTTTACTGCTAACTATTTACTTTCTGTTATATTCCTTATTTGTAATTTTGATGAGAAAAAAACATTTTGCCTGATGTATTTTTTTTTCTTGTTAATTTCTGTGATTTAACACACATTAATTTTCTTTCAAGATGCAAAATACTGGCACAGTGGTTATAAGGACCTAAACCTAAATGAGATCAACTGCCTGTAATACTGTTGGTGTCAATAGAGGAATAAGTGCTTTGATGTTTACAGGTGGCACTTGGAACCTTTCTGAGCCAATCTGTATGCAGCTTTATTAGTATCAGCAACGGTTAAGAATGTTAATCTTCAATATGTTTTTTTCTTTTAATATTGCTGTCAAGTATAATGCAATTGCACTGTAAAAACTTTCAATCACTATTTTCTTTATAACCTCTCTTGTTTTTCTTTTTCTTTTGCAGCAGATTTGCTGGATAAACTTTGTGATGGCTGCATTTTAAATCTGTTCTTTCTTTTTCTGTCAATTACCACAGGTTTAGTCCCTATGAGTGGTATAATCCACATCCTTGCAACCCTGATTCAGACGTGGTGGAAAACAATTTTACCTTGCTAAATAGTTTCTGGTTTGGAGTTGGAGCTCTCATGCAGCAAGGTATACGACTCAGTCTGCTCTTTCTCTTGGGCACCGTGTCCCACTTTTTCCTGGGGGTAACAGTTCTCTGGTGCAAGTCACTTGGATGGGTGCCTCTGTGCATGTAGCCATAAACCAGCTTTTTTAAAATGATTATCCAGGCATTCCCAACACTTTAGGAATTAGTCTGAAGACAGATAAAAAATTTAAAACTTAAAAAAGTACAGCATAGTCATATAGTTTATTTCCTAAACAGGAAACCCTTACTGCATAGTTAAATGAGCTAATCTGTCCATTACCTAAAAAAACCCCCATTTAAGCAACCTAAAAAAGAGTATATCTTCATCAGATAAGAGTATAATGTAAAAATCTATAATTTGTTTGATTTTGGTCTAGAAACCTTTCAACTACAGAAAGATTTTATCTAGTAGCTAGAACCTGTAAAATAAAATAATATAGGAGATTTAATCCTATCCAGCCATAATTTGTTTCTAAAATCAGAATGACCATTCTTAAAGATTTAAATAAAAAGTCCATATTCAACAATCCATGCACTGAGAAACTGATACCACTGCTGACAATAAAATTGGCAGCTGGGTAGTCATGTTGCTCAGAGTAAAACCAATATCCAGTTTTAACTATAACTGTCTTAGCAAAATGCTTAAGAACATTCTTAAAAATCTGTAATTTCCTTGTCATATTCCTCTTATTTTGAAAGCATACCAAATATATAGATCCATAAAAATATATCACAATTTTATTGTCCTTTTCCATAAGGATTTGAACATAGTCATATAATATCGTACACATGTGAATAGCACAGATTCAGTTTTTGCTCTGACATGTCACTGGGCAGTATAGTGTAATACAAAAAATTGTTAGTCCTGTTAAAGAGCCTTTAAAAGGAATGAATTTTTTTTCTGGTAAAATAACCATTGCATATCCCCCAAAAAGATCATAGAAAAAGTTGGCAGGAACAAGTGCATTGGTACAGTTGTTTTAATGGATATACCTGAGCAATCATTTTTAAAATTTACCATTATAAATACACCAGCTATAAATAAATTCTGTTTTTAACTCATCAAATTATTTCATGAAGCTTCCCTGTAACTGCAGTAAATATTGTGTCATATATCAGGTTGGTAGGCTTTAAAAGTCTCTAATGCTGCAGCAAAAAGAGTACTGTGCTCAGAAAAACATGAATTAATGAGTAAAAAAAATCAGGATTTCAAATCGAAATAAAAATACATCTACAGTTGGCTAAGTGTTTGCTATCAACTAGGTTGTCAATATACATTTCAAGAAATTATATAGTTGAACCACAATTGCCAAATACATGTTTGTAAGATAATGATTGCTTTTAAGGGAGCTATATAAAAAAGGGATGCTGAATGAAAGAAGGTATTTTGAAGTCCATTCACAGTTCTCAGGACTGTGAGAATCTCTATCAATGCTGAGTTTTATTTCTTATGTGGCTGTATGCTTCTTCATATTTCTGGAGGATGGAAAAAGCAATTTAGATTTTCACATCATCTTTTTGCAAGTGAAAGGTATTTTAGTCCATAACATCTAAACATTGTTTTTGAGAATCGAAATAAGAAAAAAACCCCAAACTTCATTTAAAAAGATATTTTTGGAGGATAATAGTTTTCCTTGAAGGAAAACTCGTTTTTCAGAATTAAGGCTGACCCTTTGTCCTTGCCTTCTATTATTTTACCTTTACTCAGTTCATCCTTTAATAAACCTTAAAGGCACCATTTTAAGGATGCAGTATCAGTCTTGATTTTGATGATTGCTTTAAAAAAATTCTCAAAAACTTAAAGTCATCTAAAAGTAGGCTTTTAGACAAGCATGGAAGTTCTCACCTAATAGCAGTAACTTTCCACTAGAAACAATATAGAAACGCTTGGGCCATACTCATATTACCTTACTAAGTGCTGCTTCTTTACAAAAGATTTGCTTAGAGCTGGAGGATACATGGTAGAGGAAACTCATACATGTCTTGCTGGCACCTCTCGCTCCCAGGAAACTGTGGGATATAGTGCTGGACATGACGTTACCTTGGGTACATGACAGTCAGCCCCTGACCAGGCTCTGTTTCATGGGCCCAGGTGGCGCTTGGTTTCAGTCCTTGGTAAGGTATGAACTTGTGGTAACTGGGGTAACTGCGGCGAATGTCTCCACTCTTCTTTTCTTTCCAGTCCTATCTGACTTTACTGGTGTTGGTTTTTAAAATGAAATGAGAGCAATTAAAAAGAGTTCATGATAGTGGGCTTGTTGGGAAATCTCTTAGTGTTACGGTGTCTAAGTGTCTGACTAACAGGGCCTAGGAGCAACTACATCAGACAGGTACTTTTCTACTTTTTCCCTTGCAGAATTCTAGGCAGAGTCTGGCGCTGGAGTTGGCTGTCATGTCCAAGTCTGTCAGCCTTTTTTGTTTGAAACAGCAAGGGTAAGATGAACTGCAGGGTAAGATGGGCTGTTTTTGAATACAGTAGTCCAGTTATGATACCACTTCTTTTTTCCTTTTCTTTTGTTTTCTTCCTCCCTCCCTCCCTCCCTCCCGAGTCCTTCTGTTATTTTTTTCACATTGAGTTTGGAAGTTTGACATAATCTTTCACCTATATGAAGATGTGTTACCTTGCTGGACCAGTTCCTTAACTAATTCAATATAAGCACTAAAATTTAACAGGAACAAAATAGTCCATCTTGCCTTCATTCCATTTTACCCAGGAGATATAAGAGCAAACATAGTAACCAATTTAAAAAAGGGGGTTGTTTCGGTGCAATGGTATAGTGGATATGGTGAAACTGTTTCCTTGAAAACAAGTTTCCAGATACTTCTAAAAGATCTTACATAAAGTTCTTAAAATGAAGCTTGAAATTGTTTATTTGACATCATTAGAAATTTCATTTCATTCAATTATAACATTATGGAAAAAATCCATACATGCTCACTTATAATAAATATTTGTAATTATATAATACAGTGAATTTAATTTATTCCTATTTTTAGTAATTAGACACAAGAGGAGTTTATGTGCTTCAATTTGTCTCATTAGGCTCTAAATTAGCATTTAAAATTATGGAAATTACTATACAGTGTCTGTCTCCCCTCCATTCTTTCGTGCCATGAGCAGGCAACTCCAGCAATGCATTATGACCTATCTTTATCCAGTTTATGCATAGAAGTCTAATATTTTTATTGCTATTCTGTTAAATTGAAGTGTGTAGCATAGCCACCCAAATTTATATGAAATTGTGGGGCTAAACATAGAGATGGGAGATGTTAATTTTTTAAATCTAAACAGTTAATAAACTATCCTTTACCGCAATGCAAATGACAAAACTCAAAAGCATATTTATAATAGATTTAAGATTTTTTTTTTTTCAGACATGAAATCCTTTATTTAGCATCTGGTACCTTCATCAATTGTTTATTTTTTCTGGAAAACAAGTTGAAGTAACTGCTTTTTTTGTATTGGTGATTTATATATATATTTAGAAATTTTACAATGGCACTGATCATTGAATCTCCCATTACTATATTTTGAGTCTCACAGCTCCAAAAAGATCTGTCTTTATAAATTTAACCAGTTATTTTGCGTTTCAGTTGTGTGTGTTTGTACAAGCAGTACATCTAAACCTGTAGCTTTAAGATTTTTTTGCACAGTGATTCAATTTCCCCACTGTGGCAAAAAGTGCTGAACACTTATTAATTGTTTTCTGTGCATCCGTTTCACCTTTCTCCCCTGGTTTCCGTTAGGTTCTGAGCTCATGCCTAAAGCCCTCTCCACCAGGATAGTGGGAGGCATTTGGTGGTTTTTCACACTTATCATCATTTCCTCGTACACTGCTAACCTAGCCGCCTTTCTGACAGTGGAACGTATGGAGTCCCCTATTGATTCTGCTGATGATTTGGCCAAGCAGACTAAGATAGAGTATGGGGCAGTTGAAGATGGAGCAACCATGACTTTCTTCAAGGTAAGTTTTATATTCTGTTTGAGAAGATGTTATATCCTGATTTTGGGGGGAAACCTTTTGCACCTTGCTGAGGGGCAACTGGTACGATTCCCGATGCTGTCAAAAACAAGTGGAAACTTTTTTTTAATGATTAAAAAGGTAACAAAGGAATCAAATGAAAAATCTGTCACAGAAAAGAAAGAGTTTCTTTGATGATTTTCTCTTAAAGAATTGAATTTATAGCAGTGAAGTACATTAAGAAACCTGAATTCTTTGCTCAGATCTTCTATGGCTGTGTACAAGATTAAGCTTTGTCATATTAAAAGTTAGTTTTGATTCAGCAGCATTATACCTAATTGTAGTCTTTACTCAAGAAACACTAAGGATATTAGTGGCTTTACTGAGGAAAACTTTTTGGACTTCATCATTTCGAGAAACTTTTGAATGAAATTTTGGGTCCATGTAAAAAGCTCAGATTATCCCAGTTTTTCTGTTCCTCTTAAGCTGCTACTGAGATAATTCAATTTGAAATATAGTGAAGTGAGATACTGAATTAGAGGAAAATATTTATTGTCTAGATTCATCAGGCATTTAAGCAGACTTAAATTAGTGATAAGTATTTATGAAGAGAGGGAAGATAGTTTGTTCTCTAACTCCTTATGTTGGATAACACAGAGGTGTCTCAGATCTTCCAGAGTGGTGTTTAACAATATTTGCCTGATCCTTGGTAATTTCTGAAGACTTTTGGCTAATATAGCCTAGTTTTAAGAGTTATTAAGCTATCACCTAAAGCTCTACATTGCCGGTCACATTGGCATTTGTAAGCAGCAAACTGAGAACAAAGGTAGCTTTTAAACTGGTACAGAAATTGAAGACTGTGTGCTCTGTTTCTCATGAAATTCAGAGAGCACAAAATTTGCTTACATTTCAAGGCTAAATAATCTCTGCTTAATCTTATGACCATAGACCTTGTACCCAATCAAAGTGTACAAATAGTTTTAATTTAAAAAATAAAGAATTTCTAGGGCTTTCAGCTTCTGCTTGGAAATAAAAATTGTTTGACTCCACTATCTCAGAATGTTTCGAGCTGCTTAACTTAAAGCATGCATTGGGAATGTTCTGAGTATTCTCCTCAGAATACTCATTGGAAAAGGAGCTGATGAAATTCGTAGAAGTAACTAATCAATTAGAGATCTCTTCATGTCAGGAAATGTGTGAAGCAGTTAAAAGTAACAACATTGAAAGCTTAAAGACTGAGTTTTTTAAAAGAGTCAAAATTATTTTTGTCTTGAGACCTAACACAAGGTATTTATTGAATTACCAGAAAACACTATAGGGATTTAACTTAATTTTATTATGGCAGAAAATTTTGATCTAATTCAATTTCAGATTCAAACTGTGGACACTGAAATATTAGGAAGCAACTTTAAATTTTTAGTTTTCTTTCTCATCCCTAATTTTCTTACTTTTTGTTTTAATGCCCTTAATTTGGGTTTTCTAAGTTTCTAAGTGCACAGAGACTTTTCCTCTTTCTGTGGACTTTTTTCTCTCTGCATGTTAATATAGTAGTCCATTTTCTGCACAATTATTCCTTTCTGCTGTCTTTATTCTTCTGTTTACATTTGTCTAGATATATTTTGTGATTATCTAATGTATTGTATCCAAGAACTAGAGAGGCCTTAGTCTAATGAAATAGCATTTTCACATCCTTCATTGAAGATTTTTATCAGCAGTTGAAATAACCCTAGACATAGGGTTATTTCACAACACAACAGATTTAGGATGTCAGATCACATAATTTAGTATTACTTTTTTTATATTAATGAATTCTCCTCCTTCACTATGAGTGAAAAAGAGAAATCATAAGAAAGCATAGGATTTCTTTATTCAGCTGATAAATTTTAGGTCAAATTAAGGTTTATTCTATTGAAAACATATATTTTCTGAACTTTTTGTGTGAACAGATCATGATTAGCAAGTGTTCTATAACATGAAACTGAACCATTAATTAGGAACTGTTCCAACTTGGAACCAACTGATTTGAAATATTTTTCTGTTGTTTACTATGTCATCTAGTAGAAAATTAATTTATATTATTTGTTACTACTATTAATGTTTTTTATTATTAATGGATATTATTTACCTAATGAAATTAATTTAAACTTAAGCATTAAACTTAGCTACATCTGTTCTTGCAGATTATCAATAAGTGAAAATCATGATCAAATAGAAAAGTAAATGAAAACTATACAATCCCATTTGATTCATTCAGTGTCTGAAGCAATGTCCAGGAGAACATTAGGGTTTTCTTGATGTAAATGCTATTCACTAGAGCTACCTGTCTAAGAAATGTAGGGTAATTACATATTTATTCCATGACAGATAAACCAAAACATATATGTTTTGTCTTTAATAGTGAGCTTCCTGATAAAATTAGGTATTTCTACCTAATGTGGTGGAGTTATAACACTATAATTTTGGTCAATATAGTATATCTGCATTTGTGTGTTTTCAAAACATACTTCTATTCTGCAAAACCTAATTACTTCAGGAATGTAATTTCCTTACATTTTACTTTCATAAAAGTGAACATGCAAGAAAATATTTTAAAATAAGACTCTAAGTGGAATTGCATTACAAGGTTCTGCTAGAATTGAATATCTCATAGAGAATGCTAAAAAATACAAAAAGCGCTTAAGCACACGAGTCTGATAAAACAGTTTTAAATGGTATATATTATATTCTCTGATATATAGATAACTGAATATCAAGTACAAAGTGCCTTTTTGTCTGGCATTAAGGAAAATACTAATGAACTTTTGTGTCCTGTTCTGGTGATCACGCTTTGAAAATATGCTTAAAATTCGAAAGTGTTCATTAAAGGTGAAAGAATGACTGTAGGTCTGAAAATAAGCATTGCAGTTAGAGGCTAAAGATCTGTCTGTTTAATCTGCTGAAGAGAAGGTTAAGAGGTGACTTGATCATGGTTTGCAAGTGCCTTAATGGGAATGAGACTTTAGACAGTAGATGACTTGCTAATCTAGCAGAAAAAGGCATAATGAGATCCAATGTTTCATAGCTGAAGTTAGGCAGATTCAGACTAGAAGAAAGGTGCATATTTTTAAGAGTGAGAGTCATTAGCCACTGGTATAACTTTTCTAGGAGTGGGTTGGATTCATATATCACAGGCAGCCATTATGAGGAAGATAGATACAGCATAGCTCAAGCATGTTGTTCTTTTGATTTAGAGGTTACTCGATGAAACAGATAGCCTTCATTATACAGGAGATCAGATTAGATTTTAGTAGTACTCTTGTACTTCAGAAATCTAAGAGGGTATGAGTTCTGGGGGTAGGGGTTGCACAAAGATAATTGAGAGGATAAATTTATCATCTGTGTGTATGTTTATCCTTAGCTACTTTTGTCTTGTTTTAATGAGAGCAGATTGAGTAAAACAGTGGCACTTTGTTACAACAAGATATAAAGGCACCAGATGGTTTGCTAATGTTAAATGAAATTATCATGTCTTGGTAATAGTTATTAGTTCCAATCACAGTGAGGCTTGGTAGCTGCCCACAAGACTGACAGTAATTTCTGCATAAATTAGCTATGTAGTAGTCCATTGAATTCTTTTCTTGAAAAAACCTTCGGAGCATGGCCAAAGCTGTGTGGTGCTAAAACAAAAGAACCTATTATGAAGGGTACCTAAATGGGCATCAGACAAAGAAGCTAACTGCTGGATTAAAACCCCCTGAAGGTAAAATCTTGGAGAGCACATGGGATATATATTGAAAATGCTGTTACCCTTGTGAGTCAAACATCCTTGTGAAATAGCTTTGATGAAAAAGGAGAATGTTGTCTTCAGGGTTTTACTAGGTCCTTCATCTCATGCCTCCTCATGGTCTGAGAAACATGAATTACAACTCTTTCAGAAGACAGAAAGCAAAGGAAAATATCAGTGCTCTCTCATCTTAAGATGTGCTTATCTGGTCTAAGCATGGAAAGGAAATAATTTTACAAGTCCATTATGTGCCTGATGGGTCTGCTCAGCTAATTCATTGTGAATAATAAAGAAAGCCTCAGTATTGTCCAAGAATTTGAAGGAAAGATATGTGAAAGTAAGTTCTAAGCCTTATCTGCTTCCAGGCTAGGAGTGTCCATTCCTGGTACATGCTTTGATGTTTCTCAAATTATGGATGTTTTGTTAGTTATGAAATTCTCTTCCTTTGTCTTGGCTGCTTTTGTCACTATTGACCACTTTCAAATTTCAGAAGCCTGTTTTTTTTCCTGTTTGGAATAAAATAAAAAACATTTACTATGTTCATGAAAGGTAGTGATCTCACGCTAACTGTTCTTGGATGAAAAATCCCTCAGATTTTTCATTGCCTCTGATTTCTGTGGTCTCTCAGTCTATGTTTCTCTCTTTGTTTTCTTGCTGAATAACAATTCTGAAATTGAGGAGAACAGTATTAATTCTACCCAGCTTCTATTTGCACCACACTTCTCCAACCTCACACACAAAAACTAGTTCAACACATATGCATGTATGTGGTCTACAATGTTAAGATATTTCTTATGAAGCTGTCAGGTGATTTTGTTTTTCCCATAATTTTTCATATCTGTAACTTTCAATGTCAGAATTTCTTTCTTTCTAGGTTTTTGTACAGCACCAAGTACAATGGAACTTTTCTTACTTACGGTTACTAGGCATCTGCATACCAAAGAGTAAAAACCAAAGTACTTTTTCATTCTCTAATAGCAGTAAATTAGTGTCATTACTCCTGTATCACAAATTAAAGGTCTTCTCAGCTCTCTGTGAGATATGTATTTTACATTCTAGTTTTGTTGATAAGGAAGCTGATGAACTAAACAGGATTGCATCTTTTTCAAGATCACTTGGTGAACCTTAGAATTATCTGGTAGACTGACTATTCTGTTTACCATTTACATTTGTCAGTTTCTTTCCTTTTCTTCTTTAGGATCAAGTTTTGTACTCCAACTCTACTTTTCTACAATATATTTCATTTCTTTCTGCACTGCTTTCTCTCTATAAAGAGCTACGCTGCTCACCCTTTTTAGTCCTTTCCCCCCATGCCCTCACATTTTACCCAAGCCATTTTGTTTCCGTCTCTCTGAGGAAATTTAGAGAAGCAACAATTCAGTACTTTTTGTCTATCTTCCTCTTCCACATTCTTAGCCTATTGTTAAAAGAAATGGCATTAAGCTCTACCTATACATTATGAAGTCTCAGAAACAGTATCTTAAAGCTGAAGGAAGGAGTTTAGGGGAATTTTCCCACTGCTTGCAACTGGAGTACAAATGACAGATTCTCTGACATAAACAGAAGAACAGCAGCAAGAATAAAGGTATTAATGTCATTCATTTGTCATGTATGAGGTTGGCATTGATGTGCACAAAGACAGTACTTCAGTGGGATTTTCAAGCCTGGGTTTGAACACCATAATAGACAAATTATATTTATTTTTTTAACAAGTAAAGATGCAGTACAAACACATTGGTGTATACACACAGAGAACCTTTAATATAATGCTTCAAATAAAATGTCATGAAGTTTGGCAGGGTGTGTTAATTATTTGGTGCAATTGTTGCAAGTCAAAGATGAGAGAAGTACCGCTTGTGAGCTTCGCACATATCCAGTGACTGACAGTGACTAATGGAAAACGATCTTTTGAGTCACATCTTCCATGTACTAATTTTGATAATGCATAAAAAATAATTGGTAGCAGATACTACAGATACATGTTCAGTTTGATTTAATATTTCCCTTTATAGAAAAGTTGCATTTTGATGTAACAAATACAGACTTGTTTGTGCATGAAAAAATGTGGTACATATCGCTAAAAAGGGAATTGAATATAATACCATATGAACATTTTTTACCTCTTTTTGATCATGCTAGTTTGGACCTAACTGCTAGAAAAACCTACAGCAGAAATGCATCATTTCCTCTTTGCCATGATTCTCTCTTTGCAAGAACACTACTTAGTTAACCAGTGCTTCTTTTAATGTGAAAATAAAAAGGCAGATATAGTTGTAAATCTCTAAAACAAGGTCTGTGGTCACTCTGTACAGTTGTAAGAACTAAATCTGCAATAGGAGAGCCTGTGAGAGTGAGATACTGGATTTGTCCAGAGATCTTAAAGCATCTCTGCCTCACTGAGTTCTGCTTATTATTGTAAAAGATCAAGGAAATTAGGCAATGGTAGGTAGGTTATATGATACATTAACACAGACTATAACAAGAAAAGCAGTGCATTTGAATTCTATATAGAAGAAATTACAATAAATTTGGTACCATTATGTTCTCTGGGGTGAACTGTCTTTCTTTAGAATTTGAAGGCAGAAAGCAGAACAAAGTCACAGAAAGTTCTTCATTCCAAATAACTGTCTAGCTATGGGGACAAGGGTTTTACGCTGTCTTGACCCTTAGAGAGATTATTATTCCTACAGTAAATAAGAACAGATGTTTGGCTTTCTGTTGCATTTCAGTGCTGAGGCATGAAACTAAAAATGGAGTGCAACAGAAATCCACTACCTTTCCACTGTCATGTTTGTCCCCACCCATGCCTTTTCTCTTCCCTTTCTCCTTTCCCTGTTCTTCATTTCTTATAACCTTCATTAAGGACTGAAAAAGATGAACACAATTAGTCAACTTTTCATTTCTATAAAGATTATTCTATATATCCAGATAGTAAGTAGTCTTAATAAGCTGCTGGATAATGTTTGGTTATACTCTAAAACCACAGGATTCAAATTTATCATTTGCATTTGTCTCAGGCTACAGGTCTTAGAAATAGATGAAACAAATGTCTTTTGATGTCCTCTCAAAGAAAAAAAATACAACTTCCCAGTGGAAATAAGAGTAGATATTCACAATAATTAAAATATTGAAACAAATCATTAAGATATGAATTGGGTCCACACTAGTTATTTTTGAAAGGAAATCAAAGAGAGACATCAAAAATAAATGAAAAGTTGGCATTATGAAAATTCTAGTTTCTCTTTGAATCAATCAAACTTTTCCATAACTCAGTATTGGTTTCTGCCTTACCAAAAGTCTTCAGAGGGGAAAGTGTTATGCTGATCTCCCCACTGAACTCTCAGGTGAGCTACCCTATGGTCCCATAAGTATTTCAGAGTATGACTATTATACAGAGGTAAAATAAACATACAAACAAGAAGTTGGCATTTGTATTATTTTCCAAAATTACATCCAACAATATGCATTAATTAGTGTGTATGGATTAATGATCCATACTGTAGGTAATGGTGGAGATGATCTGAATAAAATCGATCTTTCTCAAGGTATGATAAAATATAGCAAGATCTAATTTCCAGTTGGATAGAAATATGGGGTACAAGGTATCAGAGCCCAGAGTGTGTAAAAAAATAACTTTACATTTCTCCTTAGAAAGTCAAGCCTGATATGCATATGTTACCCAAACCACAGTGAGTCTGAAATTGTGTCGGGATTATTTATCAGCAAAAGATAACAATTTTTATCAAATGTAGATAATTCAGAGGGATGTAATAATCTAGGTATTTGAAAAATCACTTTGTAGTTAAGAGAAACCCATATAGTGATGCCACAGAAGACAACAATCACAGAATCACAAAATTGGTAAGGTTAGAAGGGACCATAGTGGGTCATCTGGTCCAACCTCCCTGCCTAAAACAGGGTCATCCAACAGCACACTGCATGGAATTTTGTCCAAACAGTTCTTGAACATCTCCAGTGAGGGAGACTCTACAACCTCTCTGGACAACCTATTCCAGTGCTCACTCATTCACATGGTAAAGAAATTCTTCCTCATATTCAGATTTCTGTGTATCTGGTTTTGCCCATTGCCTCTCGTGCTATTGCTGGGCATCACTGAGCAAAGTCTGGGTCCATCCTCTTGAGATCCCCCTTCAGATACTTGTTCACATTTATGTTGTCCTGTCTCAGTCATCTCTTCACAAGGCCGAACAGGCCCAGCTCCCTCCTCATAAGAGAGATTCTCCAGGCCCTTGCTTATCTTTGTAGCCCTCCTCTGGATTTGCTCCAGCAGCATCCTGTCTCTCTTGTACTGAGGAGCCCAGAACTGGTCACAGCACTCCAGATGTGGCCTCACTAAGGCTGAGTAGAGGGCCAGGATCACCTCCTTCAACCTGCTGGCAATGCTTTACCTAATGCATCCCGAGATAGCATTTTCTTTCCTTTGGAGTCAAATGGAGTTTAATCACCACTAATCACTGTAAATTGCTTTTCTCAATAGCTGTTTTGTTTTGTTTTGTTTTGTTTTGTTTTGTTTTGTTTTGTTTTGTTTTGGTTTGGTTTGGTTTGGTTTGGTTTGGTTTGGTTTGGTTTGGTTTGGTTTGGTTTAAGCCAGTCTAACTCCAAGTAGTCCAACCTCTTCTACCTTCAGCCTCAAGCACTGTTGGCTCTACATGCCTTAAGCCTGTGGCAAGAGTCAACCCAGCTTTCTTATCCAGATGCAAATTAACATTTTTGTTGTTGCACTTTTATTTTTCTGTTGTGAAGAAAACTGCTCTAGCTGCTAGAAGGCTAGAACCGATGGGAGTGGAGCAGAGTGTCATTACATGGCAGGGCAGTCTTATATCTAAGGCTAAATGTGAAAGACACTGGGAATCCACACCCTTTGGGAAGTGAGTTATGTCACCTAGACATTAAAAAGTGTGACAATAAGAAAAATCAACAACACCGAAATTGCTGATATTTAAAATGTATGTTTTCTTTATGTACTAATGTAGGTTTTGTCCTAACCAGTAACCCATTTTGCTTCCTTCCCCTTACGTGATGCCCTCCACTTTCTGGCCTCTTCAGGGCCTGTAATGACACTGCTGACAGGATCAGTTGTAAGAGAATTACTGATCTCTGGGTTCTCATCATAAATTTAGTTGCAAGGCTTTTTCCTCAGAAATGCATAACCTAATTGCTATCTCTCTCCTTATCACCTTTCTCTCCTCCTGCTGTTTTCCCCAGGAGGCAGGGCAAGAACACTTCTCCTTTTTCTTCTCTTTTCAGCTTTTTCCCTTTATGTTTGTCTTTCAGATCTTGAGCAAGGTGAGAAAGGGAACTGAACCAGATCATAGAGAAACCTTTAACTGCAAACAGCATTCTGTATGAAAGACATAATTCAGAGATAGGGTTTGTTTAGGAAATTCAGAGTACATCTGAACATTTTTAACTATCAGAGTCCAAAAAAAAATTGCCTTTCTCTTCAAAGCAAATAGATCTGTCACCAAGTAGCCATGTAAAGTTTGATCTATGACTCATCCTGGGAATGTGATTCAGAAGCAATTCTTTGGAGTGAACTGGCCCTTGGTTCAGCCATTTTTTTTGTGAGATCCTGCCATATGAGCAACTTTCAGTGTTGAATTTCTGCCCACTAAAACATCTGAAATCCTCCATTCATTAGCAGAGATGAACTCTTAGTTCTGTCTGTCAATTTCTATATCATAGTACTGAGGTGTTGTCCAACTACATTAGCATTGCTTTGTGTACAGAAATATTTTCAGTGCCAGAATTGCCCCAGATATCACCTAAGGTCTTATTATGCTGATGAATTTCTTCTCCAGATTTATTAATTTCTCCAAACACAGTACTTGTTGAGATTGATTAAACCATCCTTTTTGCAATAGATCTATGGTAATAATGATGTAATTATGCAAGCTTTTTTGCCTTTTAGGCATTTTTCTTTATCCATGCATTAATTGAACTTGTATTTAATGTATTAAAGATCCTTAATCTGCACAATATACTTTACTAGTTTCTAAAACAGTGTACTAAAGTACACTTTAGAATCACAGATTCATAGAGTTGTTTAGGTTGGAAAAGAGCTCTGAGTCCAACCATTGACCTAACACTACCAAGTCCACCACTAAGCCATGTCCTTAAGTACCTCATCTGCATGTATTTTAAATATCTCCAGGGACTGTGACATAATCACTGCCTTGGGCAGCCTATTTCAATTCTTGACAGTCCTTTCTGGGAAGAAATTTTTACTAATATCCAGTCTTAACTTACCCTGACAAAATTTGAGGTCATTTCTTCTCATCCTGTTTCACGTTACTTTGGAGAAGAGACTGACCCCTACCTTGCGACAACCTCCTTTCAGGTAGTTGTAGCGAATTTACACAAAGGTGTCCCCTGTGGCTCCTATTCTTCAGGCTAAATACTCCCATCTCCCTCAGCTGATCCTCATAAGACCAGTGCTCCAGACCCTCCACCAACTCTGTTGTCCTTCTCTGGACATTCCAGCACCTCAGTTTCTTTCTGGTAGTAAAGAGGCTCAGAACTGGACACAGGTTTCAAGGTGTGGGCTCATCAGTGCCAATTACAGGAGGACAATCACTGACCTGGTCCTGCTGACCAGAATGTTGCTGATGCAGGCCAGGATGCCATTGCCAGTTGCCAACCAACACTCCCTGGTCTTTTTCCTTTGGGCAGCTTTCTGGAATAGTGGCTGCTTTTCCCACATCTTGTAGCTCTGCATGGAGTTGTTGTGATGCAGGTGCAAGATCCATCAACTGGCCTTGTCGAACCTCATACACTTGGCTTCAGCCCATCAATCCATCCTGTTCTGATCCCTCTTCAGAGCCTTTCTATCCTGCAGCAGATCAACACTCCCAGGAAACTTGGTGTCATCTGCAAAGTGACTGAGGTTGCATTTGATCTCCTAATCCAGATAATTGATAAAAATATTTAACAGGACTGGGGCCAATAATGAGTCCTGGGGAACACCAGTTGTGACCAGCTGCCAACTGGAAAATATATAACTCCACTCACCAGTCTTTGGGTGTGGCCATCCAGACGTTTTTTAACCCAGCAAAGAGTATACCCCTCCAAGCCATGAGCAGTCAGTGATCAGAAAGAGGTATTGAAAAGCAATTTGCAAGCAAAATCCAGATAAGTTATCATGTGAGCTATTGTGGTTTGAAGGAAGCATGAGAGGTTTTACTATAATAATACATACTATTAGTAAACTATTATTTACTACCAAAGGATATAACGTATCTTAAAATATTTATTTGTATACCTTTGCATTTGAAAACTGAAATCTGTTACCTCTCAATAAACTATAAAAAATGGTGTATACCAGGGAGGCCTTTGAAGACTTGGGTTTCTGGTTTTCTTTGAAGAACTTTTACTTTCTTTTGCTGCAGGCCAGTAGCAAGGCAGAAACAGTTCTGTTCCTCTTTCTTTAGCTCTCACTGTCTTTCTACGTCTTTCATTTTTTAATTTTTTTATACTAGTGATACCTTCCTTGACTTACGAGGACTCTTCCAGAACTGTTTAGAAGCCTCTATTTGACATTTCTGATAGAAGTTTCATGTACTCTTACATATATTTCCCCCTTCTGAAAAAGGAATATGCTCTCTAAGGAACTTTCTGTAAGGAAGGAATAGTAGCACCAAAAATTTTCTGTGATTTGATAGGAATGCTCTCTACCTCTTCCTTCACCCTATTACCTTATCTGGCAAAGAAGCTTTGAGGATAGTTTCTTTGATTATAAGACTGTTATCTAAGCCTATCTGGGTAGTTACCATTCAAGTGTATTTTTATACAGGATGAATTGCTAAGGGACTTGAATTGAATAAAATATATAATCAAATTTATATAATTAAATATAAAATTTTATATATATGTACATTTATATAATTAAATTTATGTAATAAAATAAATACTTGAATTGAATAAAAACAACAGCTTGGGTTCTTAATTTATTTTGTGGTTGCACCTTGTATTCCTGATGCAGTTTTTGTTCCTTGAAGAGCAGAGATGCTTATCATGGTTCATTATAGATGTGCAATCTAACAGTGCCATTCCAGTCAGGGGTTTGGCTACCCCTACAATCAGAAGTTAGTGGAGGAAACACTGATCTTTCAGTTTCCTCTTCCAGTCACACTCTGTTCATAATAAAGAAGATTTGGCAGTTTCAGTCACTGTCTTTTCAAATCAGATCTCAAAGAAGAAAGTAGAGTTGAAGGGGAACTATGGGGCTCATTTCACAGAAGTACTGAGGCCAATTATTTTTTTACACTCTTATTCATCTCATAAAGAATTTCTAGATTTCTTTACAAGCTAGAGCTTGATTTCTAAATACTCCAACTAAATGTCTTAACATTTACAAAAAACCATTGAGACTTGTGGTCTTAATCTTTAGGTCTTCAATTTTCATTTCTGAGATGCAGAATTACTTTGGTAAATTGAATCTCTACCTTTCAGGGGAATAAATATAACAGCAAAACCACCAGCACTGACGAAGGCTGCAGTTGCAATAACTTGTGATTTGAGTTTTTTTTCTTTTATTTTTACATTTGTTGACATTAATGATGAAATCAAGTCATTAAAAACCTCCTTTTATTATGTATTTGTCACTCAAATTTTTAATATTTTATTTTCTTACCCTGTATTGCATTACACAAACCCCATTTTAATGTTATAAACTGCTACTGTAGTTAGTTTTGCCTCATGGGTAAAATGTTTAGCAAAGGTAATTTATTATTCTTTGTAGATATAGGAATTGTAAAAGAAAGTTTGGCATGCCTAAAATAATAATGAGTAAAAGCAGGAATAGTCTGTATTCCTGAAGTTTCTCCAAATGCATAGGATAGGACTGTACTAAAAGTAGATTGGTGAATTGGTACATTGGTATAGAAAGGATATCAACTGTTGATTGAGAAAATTTAATAGGAAGGCATAATAATATCCTGTGTTTTGTTCTCAAAACCAGAAAACACACACACACACACACACACACACACACACACACGATTTGTTTGACTAGGAAAGATGAAGGTTTTGAAACATGTTAGGCAGGTTTCTCCTCAGTCCAAGATGTAGATACCTGCTTTCCTCTTCAGTAGTCATCTAGGTGCCCTTGACTGGCACTGGAAAGAAGCTGAAAGGCACCAGAAAGTAATTCCTCTGTACTCAGCAAATGTCCTAGAAGGACAGTGTTCTCCAGAGTTACAGAAATTAACCTGTATTGTGGTGGTAGAGAAACCTAGGTTAGTACTTAGGTGTAGATACTTAATGTGTAGGTGGCTAAAAGTATTTAAGAAGAATCTTATCAAATTTATGGTCGTTTTTTAAGCCCTAGACACTTTTCGTATATATGTAAACTACCGTTTGACCTTAGGGAGAGGTGGTGATTTAAAAATTGTATGTACTCAAATTAATTAATTTCACAAGGAATAATACACATAATTCCAGTTCTATAGTAAAAGTGACTGACTTAACTATCACAGTGGGAATATTTGTTTTCTTTTAGATCAATGGTTTAAAAACTGCAAAGAAATTATTTTCTAACATGTTAGCACTGAAATGAACACAAAAAAACCCCAAACCCCCCAAAAAACCCCAAATCCAGAAATATCTCATAGAAAATCATAGAAAAAGTTTATATTTTGGCTTACAGTCTGAGTTGAAATATGGGCAAAATTATGGTCTGTGTATGTAAATGTTACATTTAGAAAGATTGAGCTGATCACAATGAGTAAACCACTTATTGCAAGGGCCTGTATTTCAAAAAAGAAAAAAAAGAAGTGAAAATAAAGAATAAACACTATGCAACATTTTGATTTGCTCATATGGGTCCATGTGCTTGATCACATTAGAGGTTCAGTACATTTATCTTCCACCAGCAGGGCAGATGTTGCTGTGTCATCTGCAGTACAACTTGTCATTTTTGTTACATTTATAAGTTCTAATATTTTTTATTAAATTAGAGAGACAGGTGCAGGCTTTTGATGTGTGCACCAGTAATGTTTTCGCATTGTTCGCATATTTTGTAGGAAGTATGTGGTAGTCTTGGCATATTCTATGTCAGAAGTTTCATGGAAACTTCAAATTAAAGGGTACAGTTCAGCTTGCATATGGGAGATTAGTAGGATGACACAGCAAAGTTAACAACCTTGTTTACAGGAAAAATAAAATTAGCTGACATCAAGAACAAACTACGCCCTCTAACAGATTCTAAATAATTAATTATGTTTCGCAAATTTTATTTTTCTATAATTTTGGATTTCTTAGTTAGAAATTAGAACAGGAAAATTATTATAGCTAGAATAGAATATTTCAGATGGAAGAGATCTAGAGTAATCACCTAGTCCAACTGCCTGAGCAACCCAGGGCTGAGCAAAAGTTAAAGCAAATTATTAAGGGCATTAACCAAAGGCCTTTTAAGCACTGTCAGGCTGGGGTCATTGACCACATCTAGAATGCCTGTTCCAGTGTCCAAAAGCTGTTTTAAAAATTATTGATAAAAAAATCATGATTTCTCACCCCGATTTTGAAGTAAGAATTTTGAAGTGGATTGTTTAAAGTAAAACGTATACTGAAATCTTTACATGGAGTTTCACACACATTTTTTAAAATGTGTTCTATATCTCTGTCTTGTACACATTCAGATTATATTTTTAGTAGTAAGCAAAACAGGAGAGGATCTTTTTTAAAATCAAGGTCACTGGGCTAAACTTTCTTCTCCATCAAAATTAGGCAATCATGCAGAAACACCCCGTTAGAAACAGTCTTTGGTGTGTATTTGACATCTCCTGAACTGTTATCTGTTTTTTGTTTCTGTCCTGCTCACAGGAGAAAATTTGTGTCTTAGTTGTTCTGGTTCAACATAGACCAAATCAATTGTTGTGAGAGTAATTTAAGTTATAAACGCAACCTGAAATTCCTAAGATGGAACTAAATCTTTAATTCTTCTATATTTATTTTTTATACCTAAGTTCCCATTGATTCCAGTAAGTATTAGGTATTTCGATACCTTTGTGAATCTAGGTCTAAAGACATACCAAAAATACAAAGGAAAAGAAATGATCTAATTCCAAGTAAGACTAAACACAGAATTAATTGTGGCCTCTAAAGCTTAATGAATCCGAAGTTTCACAAAACAAATAAATAAACAAAAAATAGTAGAGTCCAGGGGCTAGAGGAAAACCAAAGTAAAATGCAACTAAACCACCAATCATTTAATAGCTTCAGTCTGTTTGAAAAAAGATGTTATGTTTGATCTTGAATTTAAAAACTACTTTTCTTTTTGTCATGCTGGTGTTTTCCACAGCATTATAATGGAACTATTATGTAGTTGATATTGCTTACCATTTTAATTTTAAATGAAATATTTCATTACTATAATATGTGTCAAAAAGAAATGATTTCATTTAATTTGAAAATAGGATCTGATTTGTTCATATTCAAGGATAGCAAAACAAACACATTCTTAGTTCTGTTGTTGTCTAATGCACATTACTGATTTGTAAACATATATTTGGAATGTATTTTAAGTGATGACTAATTCGAAGCTTATTTCCATAGCGAACACGATGTATTTTGAGATGGATTTTTTAAGTGGGACCCAGAATGGCTCCTCATTTGCTTAAAAAATTCAAACCCAGATCTACTTTGCATAATTTTACATAGACAGCAGTTCAGTCTAAAGGAACAAATGCTCTTCTTCTCCACATACACACACATAAATGATGACTGCATGTTTGTGTGCATAATTTGCAAACAGCCTTTGCCCTGAAGGTATAGGAAATGCACTGTTATTTTACTGCACTTCTTTTGTTGAAGAGGAAGTGGTGTCATTGAATAGAATTGCCTCATCAGACACTCTACAAAAGTGCCAAGTTGTGGCAATCAATAGGGAAATAGCAGATGTGAAGGTTAGCTGGCATCAAAGAATGGGAGTGGGAAAGCTTTCCTATGGGAAAGAAAGTGCTTCATTACTCTTTATCTATACTCAGAATATTGGTTCTATCAAGCTTTCACAAAATTAGAGTATGATGGCTTTCATGGCTCCAGCTCTGAAAGAGTCACTTTAGAAACAATTAAAAAGTTAGATAGCTATCCATCAGGGAAGTTGTACCAAGTGAACAGGATTTTGTTAGTTTTTAGACTTAAATGCTGCAATTTGTTCTCTTTCTGAAGAAAGCAGTTCTAGTGCAATGGCTCTGGGACAAGGACTGCCTCCCTAGGTAATCATTGTAGATGAGTATGAATGTTGCTTTAAAGCTGTTCATAGGAAACAAACAACATGTTATTGTTTATCTAGAGTATAAATATTACAAACTTTAGTTCAGAAAGTTTATTGTTTTGGGACTGTCTTGGTTATTCATATCTGTTTCTTTTTATGGACGGTATAAACGATGTTGGTCTACACAGGAACTACTGCAGAAAAACTGAGTTTCAATACATCAATCAAGTTCATTCTCTTTAAAGAGATTGTCCTGCCAGGAATGGTGAAACTGGAGAGTCAGTGAATCATAGTATTTGACAGTGTAAGAGCTTGAAGTTTCTGATAGCAGTTGAATGCTTTTCTGAGCAATTGTAAAAAGGAGCAGGTGCTAGGGAGGATAGAGTACGTGCAGGGAAATACTCACTGATGGATGGTTTTGTTCATTCACTTTGCAAACTTGTGAGACTGTTTTTAAGAAGGTGAATAAGAGATTTTGTGTGGTTGAGACTGATTATGCAGGAGTTGTTTTTCTTTAAAAAAATAGCTCAATTTTTAATCATGTGTCTTTCTCTAAGAATATCTCTAGTTAGAGGGATGGATACATATTTCTTACAAAATAATGAGGCAGCTCTCTCTCCTCATTGATCTTTAAATCAAAATACTGCTTAATGGAAGTTATGCCTCTAATCTGGTTGATTAATATTTAGGGAAAATATATTTATTGGCAATATGAAGAAGGAGTCAGCATTAATTATCTAAAAGCACCTTTCTCACTGAAATCCAGCATGGATTGAAAATTAATAGTCCCTGGTACGTGGGCTCATAAACAAATAAATGCACTATGACGCACACTGAATCTATGTAAGTTATCAAAAGCTCTTTCCTATAATTTTTTTCTTAAGCTAGTACACACAGAAATCCACTTTGCCAGAATGTGCTCTACTAAACTGGTCAACAGAAAGTGCATGAAAATTTGCTGCAGGATGTTCACAGATTACTGGTGCAGAAATATACAGCATAAACAGAGCAATGGTGTTACTGTTGACATCAAATGCATGACATTAACAAGTTTGGGGTACTATTAAATTCACTGTATTTTAATGACACAAGGATCTAAGTGCAACTGGGATTTGAAAGATCTTCAAGAATATATAGATTTTTTAAATGCTTATTTATACTTAGGAGGCATAGAATATTGCTAGAATATCCGCTAATATCCTTTCTCCCCCTTCTTTGTGTCAACTACTGAATCATACCACTCCTCTCAGATCAATAACATTCATCTCTGGTTTCTGATTGTCTTCATGGTCTTGGTTGCTCCAGGTCAGTTTGTTCTCTTGGGACAATCTGAAAAAATACTTCTTACATTAGAGCTAGTGCTCTTGAGTAATTGTGCTTTAAATTCTACCTAAACAGAAAATTATTTTAGTTCTAGTGTATAGTCAGAAAAAGAAAATCATACACCTATGCACTTTCTCATGAAAATACTACCTTTTTCTCTCTTGTTTTTACAAGACAATTATGCCATGCTTATTCCTATGTTAACTTCAGAGACTTGCAACTCAATTACCAGCTAATTGTTGTATTAGTGATAATGGCTTGTGTTATGGGTTGGATTTTTGGTGGTTTTTGTGTGTTTATCCATTGGTTTGTTTTGTTATATTGGTTTTTACTGTCTTACTTTTGTTTGTCTACAATATCCTAGGCAATATATTACTATAGATTTACATTAAAGCCCTAGTGTGAATTCAAATAGTTAAAATCTGAGTGAAATTAGCAATGAAGTGCAATTCATAAAAGGCACAAATCCATGAATGGATTCTCACCAGTGATTTCATTTTTATGTAGTGACAAGAATTTCCCTTTGCAGTAGAATCCCATGCATTAATGGGACGATCTGGTTACCACTCTCTGCAGTAAACAAAGTGATTCAGCTTTCACATGTCCAAACATCTTCCAGTCATGGAAAGTTTTCCCCCTGCATTGGCCATCTGGCATCATTAACAGCTTGCTTGCCTCCAGATCTCCTGGTTCTTCCTCAGCCCTCAGCATTGTGTTAATGCAGTGAAGTTTGTACATGCTTAGTATACTCAAAGTACAGAACTGTTTTGTCACAGAGACAGTTGAACAGAAAAAACCTGCTTGATAAAAACAAAACAAAAAAGAGAGGTGAAAGAATCATCAAAAACCCACCTAAAACCTCCAACAACTCCCAAACCAGGAAAAAACAAACAAATAAACAAAAAAACCCATGAAGTAAGTTTAACACTTAACTGCTGTGTGGCACCCCGAACCTGTAACCATTTATTCAGTAACTTAATTAAACCCAACTGTGACCAGAAAATCTGAAATTTGGATCTTAGTTTTGAAGCTCAAATTCAAGATCTGTCCACAAAAGTGTTTTATGGAGAGTTACACTCACCATAAATTTAACATAATCTGTGTATGTAAAAATTAATAATAGTGTGGCTTTGGAAGTTATCTCAGACTATTGTACATAAAGAAAATGATTACTTTCCTAAAATCTTTATAATTTAATATTTTGTATTTTTTTTTAATACACGGATATAGCTGATTATACAAGTTTGTAAAAAATAAGCCTATCACTTTTAAATCACAGCTGGTGATTGAAAGACAGCAGGCCTTTAGTGTTGATTCCTCCCCAGCAGCAGTACTCCTCTGTCATTGGACATTGTTGTGAAGATGTAACATCTATTTTATACCTTTCTATCTGCTCAGAATTGATATTTATCACAGACAGCAGAGAAATAAGTGCTTATTATGTGGCCTGAGATCGGAACACTAAAACCCCTTTTAAAGTTTAGAAAGGATGAACAAATCTCTGTGATTATTTGGTTGCAGGTCTGAGGTTCAGAAATGGGGTTTTTTATTCCTCAGAAAATTTATTTTTAAATTAGGTTCTCTGAAACTCCATGCAATGTTTTTTCTCATTGTATTTCTAATCTCTGTGATGCCTTTGTGATATCAATTCTGCACAATAATGACATTGTTAAATGCAGCTAGATCTAGCCCTAAGTCCTTTGCCATTAGTCTTATGGTCCTTTTTAATTATTTTATTATGGTTTAAAGCCATGGTTAAAAGCAATTATTTGGATTAATTTTATGACATGAATTTCACAAGACATTGATGCTTAGCTTGACATGTACTCTGGCTACCCAACTCTCTCATAGCCTAATCTGGTGCTTCCTTTGCTTCCAGAAAACAGAATGGCAGGTTGTTGTTCTCCTTTAGATCCTGATAAATAACATATGGCTAGTGGTCCACAACATGCCATGCTTTAGCTCTCAGGTGACTTCATTGAAAATGGTTGACAATAGCTAAAATTCAAGCAACAAGAAAAGGCTACTGTAAATTGAGGTGAAAAATAAAATAAATTTATTTTTAATCTCTCCTTTCTCAGAGGAGAGCATGGAGAGGGGTATGAGAGGATCCCACAAAAATCTTTTCAGGTCCAATGACATATTTTTCCACAGGAGTTTCCAGAGGGTCAGGTGAAAGTGGAAGGTGGAAGTCTTTCCTCACTTCTATCTTCATTTTCTGAGCCCATGTAAAGTCTGGAGGTGTATGGACAGGAAAGTGCTTGGGTAGGGTTCCTTATTTTATCATTGTATTCCAGGCATAATACCTAATGGAAGTATCTTTTCCTTGCAATTAAAAGGTCTTTCAAAAATTTTATGCATGCAGAAAAGCAGTTCCCAACAGAAACTTTACATATTCCATTGTAAAAATCTCATCAGTGTTGTAGGTATTGCTATCAAGTTTCTCCAGATGAATTTACCCAAATTCACTTATCTCTGGCTTAAACCAAGTCATCCATCTTCTCTAGCTTCAGAGCATAACCCAAGTTTTGTTTATTTCACTTCTGTGGGTGATGTAAGATTGGGACAGCTAGAAAATTGTTCTGTGGAGATATCCTCTTTTTCCTTTTCTGTTAACTAAAAAGTGAACCTCTGTGAATATCTTAGCTTGTAACAGGTGAATAACTTTTGAAGGTCTAAAGAAAGCACTATAATTTTCTCTCTAACTGTATTTTTATCTAATTTTCAGTGTTACTTAAATTCAGGAATTTTGTAGCTACTTTTTTTAAGTTTTGAAATTTTATAAACAGTCTTTTGCCCCTTTGGGTTATATGCAAGCTGGATAGCTCACCCATTTACTTTAAGAAGTTGGTTATTCTGGTTATTTATTTTCTTCTCTTCTAATTGAATAAAATTGTGTCTTTAGTTTTGATGGGCAAAACCTCCTTCTACTAAATCATTAAAGAAATACTATGACATATTATTCTCTGTTTTTAAATATACTGTAGAAATCCTAGTCATAACCACACATGTTTTTCTTATAATAGAAAGTGATGAAGGAAGTAATTATGAATTTAATGTGTCCTTATTTTAAAATAAACTTCAGTGTTTATATATTGATTAAAGAGTATTATTATTGCATTAAATTTTTATTGTACTCCTCCCAAGTTTACCTATCTAAATTACTCAAATAAAATTGTACATCCATCATTTCTTCTGCTAAGATGCCATCTGTTCCACAGATAACTTAGGTAACTAATTGCTGCTTTAGTCAAAGTACAACATTTAAATCCTCAATTGCCACCTGTCCCTGCAGTCAGCAATTTCATTAGTTTCCTAAGAAACTTTGATTCTGATGTTATGCAGAAATTACTGAGTCTGGCTGTTCTGAACAGCTAAGTGCCTACTTTTAAGTCTCACTGGGGACTTAACAGTCCTCGAGGGACTGGTCTGGAAACAGGATGACTGGATCTTCCTTGATTCCAGCTGTGACAGTAGTGTTATTATAACTTGGTTTTAGCTGGTGATTCGGTTTCTAGAAAATACATTAGAAAGAATAACTGGATTTTCTAATGCTAAGACGTTTGGAAGGGAGAACTCTTTGTGTCCATACCATTTAAGATGTCCCAATTTTGTGCATTATTATGAACAGAAGAGCAAATAGATAAACAGATTAACATTCTAAGGTGAGAGAAAGGAAAGAAGGCATTTAACACATCTGAAAAGTCAGGGTTTGCTTCGCTGGAATGCTAATGTGTCTCTTACCAAACAACCCTTTGCTACTTAGTTTACTCAGAGAAACTGTAAGTTTTCTGTCTTTTTGCCAATCATATGCATACAGGGTGGAAGAAAAATTCTTTATAACTTGTATTTCCATCTTACTTTTGCTGTTTAAAGAGTAAATTTTGTTTCTAAATAGTCTATTTTAATTTAGATTGTTTCTGTTTAGTAAGTCCAGTAGACGTATGTCCTCTCCTTCTGGGTATGATGTCAAAGATACAAAGGTGCAGAAAAAAAGATGCCATTCTACTTAGAACATGAAGCGTGAATGTTTGTTGCTGTTTTTTTTTTTTAAAAAAGCAGAAAGAAAAATGTGGGAAATAAAAGAAGAAAAAAATTGTTGCTTCGTAGCAAGCTGTGGATTTCAGACAAACTAGGATGGCTTTAATTTGTACTCTGCCTATTTGAATAAGGTATTTAACATAGTAATTACTTGAGTATTCATGTTCAATAATTGCTATAGAACATCTGCAAAGAATCTAATTCCCTTGCCTTAATATCTGCAAAATTCAGTATATTTTCTGATTATGATTTTTAATCTTCAATTTAGTAAAAGTAAACATTAAAACCAAAAAACAAAAGTCAAAAAAGGCAATTAAGAATGTATATATTAAAATACAAAACAGTAATTTTGCTTATTGCTATGACTTATTACATTTTGCTTATTACTGTGATAATGCTGAAGTGCTCACATCACTATGCAGTATAAGTACCCAGTTAGTTAAAGTAAAACAATTAGGAAGCCTCCCAGCTGGAACTGATTATTGCCTCCATCAATTGTATCCCTAAAAATGAAGTAAAGTGAGGGAAAATACCGTATTGGTAGAAACTAATCTGACCTCTGCCAGAGAGATTGTTTATGGTCTTCTACACTCAGGGAATATTTTACCTAATCAATTAAATCAATTAATCTCAATTAATAATTGAGATTAAGATCTGACGGAAGCCTATTCTGTGGTGTTAAAATTTAGTCTTATGATGTAACTAAAATAGTTTTGCTTAACTCTTCTAATAATAAGAAATAAACCTAGCCAAGCAGCTGTCATTTCCATGGTGAGTGGCTCATGAACACATTTTAGTATTAGTAACAAAACTCTGCTTCCTTAGGGCTTCTTTGGAATGTTTTTTTTGTCTATTTACAATATAGCACATACATAGCACATATAGCACTTCCATTCTTGGTTACATCTTTCTCAACTTGTAATTTTTACTTCAGAGATGAGGAATTCCTTTTACACTCCAAAGCTTGATCTTGCACTTCTTACACGTGACATTAAAGGACATCAACAGTCCTTATGACTACAGCTCACTTGTTACCTCTCCGTTGACGTTCCAGTTGTTTCGATATCCAGGCTGCTAAAGGATGGTGTTAATCAGTAGAGTGTGTTTTCTGAGTGCTGGGTTGTTATTTGACCCTCCCTTATGTTTGCAGTGTTTCTTATTGTCATTCATCAGCTTTCTCATGAATATGATCCCAGAAAAATGAGCTGCATAATCCCTGTGACATTTAATGACAAAATAAAAATCCCCAAAAAATTGTAGCAATAACTTATTATAAAATATGATAAAAAATCATTATAATTTAAGTCTGTACTACTTTCTATTTACTGTTAATTACTGTCAAGCAACAGTCTGTTCTTCACAAATCTTAAATTTCTGTTTTATAGCTGTTTTCTGTAACATGGTATGATCTGTCCATAAAGAGTGTTTGGAAAATGAGGTCTGTCATGACAAACTGGCAGATAAGATGAAGATGTATGATATAATTACAATCTAATTATGAGGGGAATACTTTAAAGGAAAAAGAGCTTCTCATTCCCCAGAACCTAACATAGGGAAATATACAATGTTTGGTGCAGTCTCTTTCTGTCTCCCTGCCTGAACTGATCATCGTGACATGTGGGAGATTATCCCCAGTTACATGGCTATTCAGATAGATACACTCTTTGATGTCTGTGCATTCTTTGAGATGTCTCTGAATTCTCTGAATCCCAGCAGACATAATAACCTTGTTTGGATCACTTTCTTTGTGCACAATAAACTAATCAAGTGATGGAGCCTTTTGCCTCTCTGTGGAAACCACACGCATTAGCAAGTATTTGCAGGGGTCACAGGTAAACTCCAGAGTGGAACTGTACGTGACTGAAAACACAGCCAAATAACAAGGATGAACATGATCATGCAGAAATTACTCTACTGTACAAAAAAAAAAAGAAAAAGTTTTAGTATTTTAAATTTAAAAATAAAGAACAAATCCCCAAAAAAGTACCTTTTTTTCCCCTCTCAGACTAATTTCTACCTACAATATTTTAAGCTTCTGAGACCTTAGAACTCACCTGGTACCCTTGTGATTTTGAGGAAAATGCAGTTTTCAGTAACTATGATGAGTCACCATATATATCAATTGAACTACTTTGTAAGGGAAATAATATACACGAGATAGATATGCTGAAGCATTTTTTTAAAATGCTTTGTAAAAATCAACTACTTTCAATGAGCAGGTGAGGCAGTGGTTTTAATTTATGTGTAGGCTGTTCTTTAATTGTTGTTTATGACAGAGATTATTTCTGTAGACACACAAAGAAGGGGCACAAAGGAAGAGTGGCTTTCTGTCCCTGGGGTTGATGCTGTTTCAAACATAGTCTAAATCATGGTGCTGGTTGGTTATGGCTTCTTTGTTAGCAATAAATTTCCTGAGCCCCCCAGTACTCCAGCCATTGCGAGTGACCATATGGAAGTTTAGAATTTGGCTTATGGTCACTATCATCACCATGATATGCCACTTGTGAATTTTGCTCCAACACTGTAGATCCACATAAATTATTTCATGGGGTTTTAACAGATTATAAGGGATTTTTTTCTATTTATGATTATCTCGTTACTTAGGAGAATATGGACTGATGTTAGTTTAGGGTTATTTCTAGTTAAATGAAATCTATAGGAGTCTATATTGTCTCTTCAGACATGGTTCCTAAAACACATATATCTTGTAACTTTTTCTAGAAAGGCATGAAAATGTCTGCTGGCTGAGCTGAAATAATATAAATCTAGGAATATGATCTATGCTTTTATAGTTGTGAGACTAGAACAAGAAAAATTGCATCTATATGGACACCTAATTTAAACAAATCATAGCAAGGGATTAAAATATAAGAATACAAGCATGGCTACCATTGAATCGCTTAGCTCAGCATGTTGTTTATGACAGCAGTCAGTCTAGGGTGACATAAGAGAAAGTGAAATGCACATAGTGAGAGTTGTCTGAGCTGGAAGTGATTTGTAGCTTATATCCTTCTTGAGATAAAAGTAGCACCATTTATGTTTAGTAACTACATTGCCAAAATAAAAGGCAGATGTGAAGATTGCTGCTTTACAGTGACATTACTTATCTTTCAAACTGTCTTGCAAATCACCTGAGTCCACTCCTGTAGCAGAAATGCTTGTCAGTGTAGTCACGATTTTTCCAGATGTTTCAGGGATAGTAGAAGCAGGTCTATGAAACACTTAATAATTTGCAGGTCTCTATTTTCAGATGCAAAAAGAAAATTTCATAGTGGAATAAAAGCTGGGAGGCTAGTTGACAGTGAAGGTAAGATCTGGAAGAATTATGAAGGGTCAGACAGATTGTTCCTCCAGTGAAGACTTGGCAAAGGGAATAGGAGCATTCCTGACACGAAAGGGAACTGGATGGCTTGTCAGATAAGGTCAAGCTTTGGACATTGCTCACCTGCTGCCTTTATTCTGCAAATGGTGCACAAAATCTATCCTAGTCATCAGTCTGCAGCCAGCCCTGTCCAAGGCCTTGTAAAAGGCTCCAGGAATGCAGCTGTGTCTCAACACTTCTCTCGGCTTTGTCCAAATGTGCATAGATCCATTCAAATATATACTAGCAAGCTAATTTTATGATGTTAGAGGTTAGACCTGTATTTTCCCCCATATCTTGCTCGGACAGTTTTGGTTCTAAGCAAAGGGATTTGCTCATCTGTCCTGTTATATATTGTATGGTGTTAAAAAATGTGTTGAGTAAAAAACCAATATGCATTGCATACCACAAATATGTGGCACCACCACATACTGTATATTTAACTGCATCTTTATATTTTATCCTGTAATCACAGCCTACTGACAGTTAGACTTTGAATGTGTAAACTGTTTACTATATATTTCATTAAGGATTCTTTTATGAAGTTATTTGTGGATTTCACTTAAAAAATATAACTGTATATAGATTCTTGAAAATGTCCTGTAACTTTTATACATATATAGCTGTCATGTGCTGGTCTTTAGACTTACTTTATGGTGAGAGGGCATAATAGGTTCTGGTTCCCTTCACTTTGGTGCACATTTCCCTCCTTCTGAGAAGTGAGAGGGGAACAGTAAGTGGCAGTGATACCATAGGGACCAGTCATTGTTACCTGCTCCCCAGAGTAGCTCTTTACTAACAGGATATGAAAAGGGTTGCTCAGGTTTTGTTCTGAAAGGGAAAGACCCATGACTGTAAATCAACATGTATATAATTGGTCCTCTATCAGCATTTATTTGGTTTTGCTACCTGGGTGGGCTCTGCTAATGATGTGAAAATTGTATTAGCCATTAGAGCAGCTCACCCTATTTTATCATCTCCTTTTTAGACCTATCACGCTTTCACACCCGAGTTCAAGACCAAAACTCCCAAGTTCAGCCTCTGTTTATCAAGTGATGCTATTACAAATCAGGCCACTTAATGTGTCCTTTTTCTTCAGTTTCTGTATTGAAAAAAGGAAGTTATATTTACATAATTCTATGGCTGATGTTAGGAATGGTTTATATTTGATTAGCACTTTGAAAATGAAAGGTTTTAATCTGCATTGTTTTCTTCCTTTGTCTGAGAACCCTTCTCATCCAAGACTATGAGAGGGTTGTTTTTTGCATTGTCTTCTCCAACCTCTTTTCCCCACATTTTTTCTTCTAAACTAAGGGTCAGTATCTTTCTTCATAATTTATCTGTGAAGGCCTGCAAGGAATCAATGTCTTAGACCAAAGAGAGAGAAGCTGAAATCCTACTCGTTTTCCCTGTATGTGCAGGAGGAGAAAAGGCTGAAGGCTGTAAGGAAGTTTTCACTGGAGAATTCTAAGCCAGGAATTATCTCCAGTTCTTACAGCCACAAGGAAATAAAAATACACATCTGATCTCAAGTCTGAGAGGGTAGTATTGTGTGCATTGTCATACACAGAAGCCATTTCTGTTCAGAAATACCAGGAACAAAATATATCATTTTTCCCCCGATAAATCTGTGAACTGGGGAGAGTTTACAGATTTTTCTCCATATTTTGGCGGGTCATTTAATTTACTCATCAGTAAAATTAAAACCCAAAACGATGAGGTGAAATAATAACATTTTTAAAAACAAGGACCATAGTCATGCTAGGGTGTTTCATTTTTAATTTGTGCCATTGGAGAGAACAGTTCACAATGCCTTAATTTTCTGCATCATTTTAATAGGGATCATATGACACGATATTACAGGAAAGAGGGGAAAAAAACATGACGATGAATATGGAAATATATTATTTCAGACTACTGTAAAATTAGATTAGACAGTGAAAATTGAATCCTCCCACAGTAGTAGAAACTCATCTTAACAAATCCTAGAAATGTTATCAGAAAGAGATCGCAGTGGTGATATCATAGCTCCTCTTTTCACTTATGTCTCCACAAAATTTCTTTATTCCTCAGTATTGTATAAAGTCATTAATATTAAAATCCAATACCTCCTCACAATAGGCCGACTCTAAGGATTACTCTAGAAATTAAAAATAATTCAGGATTAAATGACAGAGAAACATTAAAAGCCATGGTAGATTGTCATCAGAAATTATTATAATTCTAGCAGAGATTAACAAGTTGTTTTAAGATGGGTCATGGGACCATTTATTGCTGCTGATTTCCTGGAATTTACCTGACTCCTACGTTAATAGTATGTGATATTTGTCTCCAGTCAAGATTTTCCTCCCAGTTTCACTGGAGAAAAAACCATCAGACACAACATAAAAATACTTGATGATATGTAGAAACTTATTGAATTGAAATAGAAACTTTAACAATGAATGAGAGTGTGAAAACCCCATCATATCATTATCTTAAAATAATTCTATCAAATAATAAAGTATTTGGAGAAAAGGGAGTCTTCAGTAGTAATATTTTAATTTTTATATTTCAGACAGTATTTTTTAAGTGTAATTTATATACAAAAGTACAGATGGAGAAGTTGTACAGACCTCCTAAATTTTCATTCATCAACTGTCAGCTAAGTGTCCTTGTAGTATCATTTAATTCTGATTGGCAGCTGTTAGGTGTTCACCTCATCTCATTTCTTCCCTTAGAAAATTGCTCACTTTCAGCTTATTATCTCTCCATACTCTCTGTATCTTTGTACTACTAAGGCAGTCTGGCAGTGTCTGACAGAAGGAAGCTGGAAAATTGGTAGCCTGCAGAGAATGTCTTCACTCAATCTTTCTTGCTCTCTTGCTGCTCCTGCCGCTAGAGCTCCTATTCGAAGTATGGGATGGAGTCTTGATCGCAAAGACTTCTATCAGAAGTGTTTGACCTATCATTAGCTACTGATATCTCATTAGATAAAGTTTTTCTCTCCCTAAATGAATTGTGAACATTTGCTTTGTTTTCAATACATGAGCTTTGTTTTTCCATTGCTGTGGGGCTCATTTATTTTGATTAGGCACCTTTTCTGTGCTTGGCCCTGCATGGCAGACAAATTACAGTGGCTTTTAGAGGCTTTTTGACAGCTGCCTGTATTTAGCATTGCAAGTGTGTTTCTTATACTTCTCTACTTCTCTCTCTCCTCCTGTCCTTGCCGTCCCTCTCAGCCCCCAGTCAGCTTCTGATAAACACCATGTCAGGAGAAATAGGAGGCTTATTGTTTGATAGCTGTAAGGAGAAGCAAGCAGGAAAATCCTCAGGATGCCCTGCACAATGGTCCTGATTTCACCATGCAAGGTCTGATGCAACAGTTGAAACTATGTTCTCATAGTGGTCTTTAGAGAGGAGTTAGTATTAAAATGCAACAGAAGTTAAGATTTTAAGGAGGTTTCTATGTTTTAATGTCTGTCTGTCACAGAATGAAAATTGTGGATGATTAAGTCCTCAGGGGTTGAAATTCTATTACATGTGGTTTTTTTAGCAGACGGTTAATATTTTGTAGGCTGTAAGTGTTCACAGGTTGCACAATGATAAAAACAATATATCAAAGATTCATCAATTTGTTTTCCCAGATTCAAGCCATGCAATAACAGAAAACTTGCAGGGACAAACCCCCTTGCTTGAGTGACTCTTTACAATTCATTTATTTTCACTGCATTAAGTTCACGTTAAAAGCAATGAAAGCTGAAATCTGATTAAACTGCTATATTTCATCTTTATTTCCTGTATAAATCTTAGAGACTGAGTAAGATGGGAGAAGAGTCAATAACAATAAAAAAAATGCATACGTTATTCCCTTGATTTATGTTGCTATGACTTTTTGGATGTTTGTAATTAATCTTCTGCTGGGAATCATATTTTCCATGATATGTTACTTTTTGCTAGTGTGAAAAGGTATAGTAGGAACAAGATCATGAAACTAAGTTCTCTGGACTCATGTAAGAGTACGTAAAAATATAATGGAAATATGATGTTAATTGAAAAAATCAAGTGTTTTGAAAATGATCATATATTAATTGGTCTACTTCTATTCTTCCTGAAGAATATTAGAGCAAGACTTCTAAGACTTTTTAGTCATAGGTTGTCCATACCAGCTTCCAAACCGTTGTCTGTCCCCTTTAAATATTAGTATTCATTATTATGACAAAACAATATATGTCTGGTTTCTATGTTAGATTCTGTGTCCTGGAATGGAATGCCTAAAATCTGCTTGATCGATTTCTTCTTCTCACTATGTGTTTACACCTCCTGATCTAGAGGCTGGATTTAGAATCACACAACAGCTTTCTTCAGAGACCCCTGTTACGTCAATTTCAGTAGGCAGAAATTTATAATGATATAAATACATCCTGTATGTTATAGTATGTGTCTAAAATTGTCTTCTAAACATACTAGGAAGAGCAGTGAACTTTAGTGCAATATCTACCTATGAAAATACCTAAATATCTGAATGCTCCTGCATGTATCAGATACTCAAGCACTAAATACCTTGGGCTCCTGCACTTTCTGCAGACTCTTACCTCTGTGCTCATGTCATCTTCAAGTGACAGAAGTGTTGCCCTACTATACTTTAAAACTTTAAACATTAAAAAGAGACACAAGAAATTCTCATGGAAGTGTACTCTTTAATAGTCAAGAAGTTGATTATTTGCTTTTGCCTTTTGATTTTCTGTTTTGCATTGTCTTTGCTCCTACAGCAACAGGGAGTTCCCCTCCTCCATGTTTACTTCGAACAAGTATACCTGAAAGTTTAAAATGTATCTAAACAATAATAGCAAAGCAAAATATCCCTTACCCAAAACAAACTGAGAGCCATAAAACTTATCAAATAGACCTCTGTTAGAGAATAATCTTTAACAAAAATCTGAAATACTCATAGGTACCGGCAGTAAAGAGATAAGTTTTGTCTTTTTGAGGTGAGAAAAGTGTCTTGGCTTATTTGAATAATTTTATTATACACTTAAATAGTTTTGGGGGTTTTTTTTAATGAAGTAAAGATGAACTTTCAGGAAAATTTTTGAAGTAATACTGCACCATTTGTTCTGAATGAATTTTCATTTCTCCATAGATCTATGCCCATGTTATTATCTATACTCATTTACTGGCCTTCACCATGGCATGACCTCATAACCTAGCAGGGGTTCAGGATGTCAGGCAGCCAGATTCCAGCAGTTTGAAGTACTTTGATGCAACAGTCAGTTTTATGCCATGTCTCTTTAAAGGGATGAATTTGGTTTTATGGAATAAAGTTTATCCTATTGTTTGGAACAAATATTCTGGGATGATGCAACATGTATATTTGGCCTAAGGTGGCTAAACTGAATTCTGGGCTGTCTGTTTTCTTTCAGAACACAAAAAAGGGGAATCAATCTTATTCTTTAAGTACTAGATCTAGGCAAACCCACAGGTTTAACTTGCTTTTCTTTCACAACCTACATTTTTCTAGTAATTTATATTTCATAGAGCTTACCTGAGCTGGTTCATATCATTGTTTGCAACAATATTTGGTGTTAAAATCAGAAGTGTCCAAAAGGAGATTTGAATTTTGGAACTTATTTCTTCTGCTTTTCCTTTCCTTCTATTCTCTCCTCTGCACTATGCGAAATGCATCAGAAAAATGTAAAGTATTATTACTCTTGAAAACTCAAATCTTTAAATCATATCAAACACCAATTTTTCAAGTTTCTTTCAGTTTCATCAACATGCATGCACACATTAGGTTCATGTGGATAGCACACACACAAAATCCCCCTTAATAATTTTTAGTCTTTTGAATCATCTCTGCATCTTATAATTTTGGGAAGTTTGTCAAATCTGTTTTGGTTCAAAGGTGCTTGTATTTACATGATAATCTAGCTGTTGCTCTTTGTATTTTTTTATTACTTTTGGGAAAAATCCTTTTGCTATAACATCAAAAGTACTGGGGCTGAAGTAAACATTGGCCCATAACCAGCAAGCTTTATTTCAGTCAAATCATAAGGGAAAAACTAATGCGGTCTTTGGAAAGGCAGATTTTTAAATAGAGAATCAGTAACAATAATATTCACCATCTAAGGGAATATTTATTTAATAAATTCATAGCCCAGATTAAATATATTTTCTTGATTAACTTTGTAGATCAACTATATGATAAATTTAATCTCTTGCACTTATAGCAGATAAGCTAAGCAGAGTGTGTGTATGTGCACATGTATGTCTACAGAGTCTATATAAATCAGATGTGCACGTACATGCACATCCAATTTGCTTATAAAGTCTGTATCCAAATACTCTTCTGGTAAAAAATTTTATATTCAGTAATTATATGCAGTAATTTTTTTTGATACTATTATTTTACTGTGTTTTTTCATTAACCATGATTTCTGTGTTCTTTCATCCAACCTTCCACTCTTTTAATTATTTATTTTCCTTTGCATATTTGATTGTCTTTGGTATCATAGTTGAAACCCTGTTTGTACCCCTATTTATAGATTCCAGCCACAGAGGTAGTTACCCTGGAAACTGTTTAAAGTGCACCTTCTTGAATATTTGCTCTATCAAATCACTGAACTGCCTTTTCTCTTCCATCTTTTGCTCCACAAAGCTTGGTATTGGTGAGCAGACTTGTCCAGCTTATTTCTAACTATAACCCCCTTTCTTAGTGACTCAAGGTCACACTGTACAGTAGATATCTTCTCATTTTTGGGTAGTCATGAAATGTTTATTATAAATACTTTTCTGCTAGCAGCTGCTATTAGCAACAAAGTTGTACAGCAATGATAGGTCTAATGAAAAAATTTCTTCAGAGACCAGAAATAGTTACTGCTTCCCTTTCCCTTACACTCCCATTTACTGGGATGTAGAAAAACCAAAGTGAGAATGATGGAAAAAAATATTCACTTAATAACAACTATTATTTTGAGAATAATAGAATAGTATAAACTAAGTCATTTGACATTTCTCATTATCAGAATTCTTGTAATACAAGTACAAGGTTGTAGCTTCGTAACCTCATCTGGTCATGAATGAAATAGCTCTGTTGAAATTATTACTGTCTGAAGATCAGTGTATTGGTTCTATCTTGATGTCTCTCTGCTTTACTGTCATATTTGACCTGTCTCAAAAATCCTGACAAAAATAGTGATGCTTGTATTTTATACTGAGATTGGTAGGCAACTGGGAGGATGTTTATGAACACAGATATACAAAGATAATTACTTTTTTTTTTGTTAGAGTAAGGTTCAAATTGAATATGAGAACTTCAAATGAGAACTTCACCTGTGTAACCTTACTTTTATAACCAAATGAAATTTATAGGATTCTCTAAATATTTATACATTATTTATAAGCAATGAAATAGGCTCTTAAGCTTCATCAAGAACATAAGAAATGTCCTCTTTATATTAATACAAGTAAATTGGTCCTGAGTGCTTGCTGTTGTGGAGGATCATCTTATTTCTTTTTGGCTCTCCCTTTCTACCGCTTACCTCATCACGTTAAATTAGGATGAAGAAAAAAATTAAATTCTCTTCCTTGAAGAACAAATTGTGCTATGTCAGTATTTTTTCCAGAGTAGATTGCAACTTGATCTATTCAGAAGACCTATAGCTTTCTAGCCACAGGTCATGTATTTGAAAGGATAATGAGGAGTTTAGTTCTAAAGAGTTTTCAAAGGAGATAGTTTCAACCCTCCCAGATGACCTCTCTCTTGCAGATCATTGTGGATGTATAAGGAGATACTTATTTCTGCATACCTTCTAGAAGTGTCCATATAAATGGACAAAAAGTGATTTGGCTAGTTCAATATAGCAGATAGAATATTTCTGGAAATCTTTGAATGTGTTGATATTGTAGAGATTCACTGGAATTAGTATCCATCAAATTTTAAGAATTATATTGCAAGGCTTCAATGTCTTCTACTGAATGTTTTTTTTATGCTTTCAAGGTCCAAAATACCTAACTTTCCTTAACTCTTTCATAAAATATGGAAGGCTCTAGAGAAGCTGTGACATAGAAAGACTATTTGTTAAACCCAATTATCTAGTCTACTTAAATTCAGTGTTCCATCTAGGGTTTGTGAGAAATACATTATAAAAATAAAACCACACAGAAATACGGTACTTTTATGTATAAACACATAAAAACACAGAGCAAGGGCTGTATCTATATCTGTGTATAAAGATATATGGACTGATATACTGTTCCAAAGGGCTAAGGATTGGCTAAGTTATGGATTTGGGAGGGGTTAGGAGTAATGCAATGAAGGAAAGAATGCCATCATAAAGAAAAGTGCTTAATATCCAAATTCACTGAGTTTGTTTATGATTTTATTCTCTATTTAAAGCTATTTTTAGACTTTACCTCTTCTTTAATAAGAAGAAATAGTGATTATGAGGGTTAAGGACCTCTTTACATGAATGTTACTAGTGACTATAAAGTTGAGGTGTTAGCAGGGAGACATAAAGGTAGGGAAAATGAGGATTTTCATTTAATGTCAATGACATTCTGAAAATAAGTAATGTTTTAAAGATAGGAGTAAGACTTTGTCTTGGATCATTAGAAAGTATTTTAGGGACTATATATGACAACATCATATTGATTGTCACTTTAATCTGTTTTTTTTTTTTCCCTGAAGATATATTTTAGATTCCAAAACATGTTCCTCACACTGGATTTCTGACAGAGGCAAAATCTTAATTGTCATGGATAGACTATTTAGGAGAAAATGCAAACCAAACAATATATTCTGTTCGGGTAAATTGAAACATGACACAAACATAGCTTCACAGCATTTATTTATTTATTTGGTTTTTTTTTAATAAATAAATTTTGGCTTAAAAATTAAGCTTAAATTTATTAAAAAATCAATTATTGAGCTATATCTCCCTCTTAAAATCAAACAAGCAAACAAAAAAAAAAATCATTAAGACATCTTTAGAAGAGTTTTTTACACAAAATGTTGACCAGATTGATTTTTCTCTAAGAACCTTTGAGAGTTCAAACACAACCAAAAAAAATTCCATTAAGTACTATCCAGGCTGAAGGCATCAACTTGATAACTTAGAAAGCGTTTTCCATTTGTAGACATTAAAACTAAGGGTGCTTCAGAAAAAAATGTGGCAGATGATTCTTTGAGAAAAAACACCTTCCAAATCTATATGAACTTAGCTGGATGGACACTACTACTTCAGCATAGTCCTTCTTTGACTGTTCAGATAACATAAGTAGTTATATTGCTTAGAAGAGAGTATCAGTGTGTTCAGGGTCAGACTGGACAGATCTTTGGGCAACCTGATCTAGTGAAAGAAGTCCCTATCCGGGGCAGGAAGGTTGGACTAGACATTCTTAGTAGGTCCCTTCCAACCTATCCCTTCCATGAATCAATATGAACTCTTTTATCCATCCATTGTAAAGTTTTAACCAATTTGTACCATGGAGTCATGAATTTTGGGCTAGTCATATAGTTTAGTTGTAGACCTGGTAGTGTGACTAGTTGAACTAGATGTACCTTAGAAGATATATCTTTTTCAACCTAAATGATTCTATAATTCTCTGGTTCTATGACATAATTTGCTAATATAAATTTGCTAGGACTAATGATTTTCTTTATTGAATAAGTCTTTTTAATGAATTACAGAAACATTTAGTATAATATAGAAATATACTGAATGCCATTAGTCAAGTGGGGTAAGCATATTCCAGAAAGACTAGTAGAAATTTTACCTTTGAGTATTGTCTCATAAGGTTCATAATATTTATGTTTGAGTGTTTACAAAAATATATATCTTTTATTTCTCACTGATGTTTATTTGTGACCATTATTTGGACTTTATTCCAATCTATTCAGCTCAGTATGGAGCTCTGTTAAGAATCTTTTCAAATAGATTAAGTTAAGAATATTTTCAAATTCCACAATTGGAAAATAAAATTGTCCACCATATACAATTCATTACTGATTTAGAATACTTATGGTAATTTCATTTTTGACAGTCTACACAAACTTTACACATTGAGTGCATTATATACAGTGTTTGAAACATGTAACATGTATTCCATTTTTTTGGACAGTAATTTTAAAGGGAAAACATTTCTCAAAATGTCTGGAAGTTTAATTTTCTCTTGGCAAATCAAGATCCTGAGACATCAGAAAAACAAGTATAAATTAATTTATTTAGACACAAGTATTAAAAGGACAATAGCTTTAGTTTCAGTTTCTGAGGGATTATTAGAATCTAGAGAAGTAAATAAAAGTGAAGTATAAGCTTGCACAATGCTTAGGCAGGATTTTTAAAAAATAAGATGGTTTCAGTGAGCCGATGTATTTTATATCCATTGATGTGTGTGCTTTGCTAGCTTTATTATCTTTCCAAGCATTGCGTATTTGTTCTAATGGGTGATAAAAGTGAAGTAGACTAACTTGTAACCTGTAAATTGGTCTAGGAGAGCTGGGTAGACAGTAAGAAATAGCTTAATCATTGTCTTCAAGGAGTTCAAAAGGTTGATCCCAAAGACAAGTAAATGTATGCATGAGCTTGTATTAGTTCCTTCTCCATCATTTGAAATTTCAAGTAAATGGGCTGCCCTGCAATCAAGAAGGAAAGGTACTGCACTGCAGCAATGGCATTTGGTATTGCTTAGATAAAGCCTGTTTAAAGGGGGAGAAAATAAGATTGCCTTAAGCCTCTTGTCAGCTTCCAGTGTGAAGTAAATTCATACATAACACAAAAAAGACTCAAAGGAAATTAAAAAAAACCTGAAAGTGGAAAAATAATCTGGTCAAAGCAAACGTTTAACATATCTCTTCTCTAGGCATTAAACATACTATACGGGAGTGAGGGTCAAAAGAGTTGCAGTGAACAAGGAGCATTTTGGTGCAGGCGAATGGAAAAAAAAAAGCCAGCTAAGCTAGTGATTTAAAACAGATAGAAATTTTTAAAGTGAGGCATAAAGGTCACAAAATCAGGTTCAGATTGATAAGTCACAGTGGGAAAGTTTTAATGAATTCTCAGTAAATGTTATTAAGACAAGCTCTCCAGACTTGAATATTGAGATAACAATGAGGTTTTTTGTCTTATCAATTGGAAGAGAGTTAAGAAAAATTCTAGCAAATGATCAAACAGAATTATGAAAACTTGGTTTTAAACAAAGGAACTGAACTAAGACTGATTTAACTAACTACTAGAGAAAAATAAAAAGGTTTTTTAATTATTTACTTTTACTCATGTATTGGAGGCAGCAGGGATGCTGTTTTGTCTTTTCAAAATGTTAGCAATCTAACATCTGTAAACAGCAGAGGAGGTGGAATTAAAATAAGAAGTAGAGTCTAAATTCAAGTCACTGTACCTAACAAAGAAAAGAGTGGTGTAATAGAGGGAAATGGAGATAAGCGTTAACTTTTTATACTTGAAGATAAAGACAAAATGGTTATATAAAAAAGATGTGGTGAGGAGGGGCTGAGGTCATTTGGTTTATTCAGCCTGGAAAAGAGGAGACTGAGGGGTGACCTCGCTGCAGTCTACAATTTCCTCATGAAGAGAAGTTTAGAGGCAGGCAGTGATCTCTTCAGTCACCAGTGTCAGAGACCGAAGGAATGGCCTGAAGCTGTGTGAAGGGAGTTTTAGGTTGGATATTAGGTAAATCTTCTTCACCCAGTGGGTGGGGCACTGGAAGTGCTTTCCCAGGCGAGTGGTCACAGCACCAAGCCTGACAGAGTTCGAGAATTGTTTGGACAATGCTCTTAGGCACATGGTGTGACTCTTGGGACAATCTTGAGCAAGACCAGGAGCTGGACTTCAATGATCTTTGTGGTCCCTTCCAATGCAACATATTCTATGATTTTATGATTCTATGAATCTTCAGTGTAGCAGAAATCCACTTTGTCTACAAAACATGATGATAAGTAGTATAAAGAGACTCTTACAATCTATTTGATACCTTTACTGGATTTTAAAAGGGAGATCAAGACCAGGAGGAGAGTTCAACACCAAGGCAACACCAGGACAAGTTTTGCTGGTGTATCACTGGTTAAAGGTATCTATCTAATTTAGTATGGACCATATTAAGTGGAGAGTGAGTAGGACTAAAATCTGGTTGAACTGGCAGGCTCAAAGGGTTGTTATAAACAGCTTGAAGTCCAGCTGGAGATCAGTCATAGACAGTTGTGCTCTCATGGGGGTATCAGGTCCTGTACAGATTCACTTATGACCTGTATGCTAATATCTCAGCAAGTCTATGGATGATACAAAACTGAGAGGAGTAGCTGACAGACCAGATGGTTGTGCTGCCTTTTAGAGGAATCTCAATAGGCTTGTGAAATGGATAGGCAGGAACCTCATGTGGGTCAGAAAAAAGAAAATGCCAAACCCCTGGTGAATTAAAGTATCCATCATTAGAAGAGACGCTGAGAGAGCAGGGTTTGTTTAGCCTGGAACAAAGAAAAGTTGTGTGTGGGGAATGTAGACTGATATTTATAAATATGTAATAGGAGGATGTAAAAAAGATGGAACCAGACTTTGCTTGGTGGTTTCCAGTGAAAGAAGACAAGGCAGTGGACAAAAATTGAAATATGAGCATTTACATTTAAGCAGTTTACTGTGAGGGTCAATCACTGGACCATGTTGTCCAGAGGGACTGTGGGGTCTCTGTCCTTGGAAATTTTCAAATCCTAAACAATGTTCTTTCTACACAACCTGCTCTACTAGACTGTCCTTGGAACTGGATTTTGCGATAAATTATCTCCAGAGGTTCCTTCCAACCTCCACAGTTCTGTGATTCCAGGACTGCTGTGGTAATCTGGGACACTGGTCCATGGGCCATTCTCTCACAGAACAGTAATGAGTCTCCATAGTTTTTTTTCCTTGCATGTTCTATGTCCATTTGAACAAATGGCCTCTCTTGGGAGAAATCTACCAAGCTGTATTAAGGAAGGGAACAGTGATTGCATTAATAAAACAAGAATTTGGGTCTCCCTTCCCTTACCAGCTTCAGTGTCAGCACTATTCCTCTTGAATAGATGAGCCATTTCAAATTTTTATCTCTCTTTAACTCATGGCAGACACTTTTTAAAAGGCTATGGCTTTGTTCAGGTTTTGGTTGGGGTAGTGTTCATTTTCTTTGCAGTAGCTGGTATGGGACTATGTTTTGAAAATAGTGTTGATAACACAGGAACATTTCAAACTCATAGGTGATCTCTTTAACCCTATTTGTGAGTAGAGAAGGAGTCAACCAAAGGATCACACAAAATAATATTGTCATGATAACACATTGACAGTGGCATCAGCTATGTGCTAAAATACAATCACAAACACTATCAGTACAACTGTTAATTTTTTGTCAAACTATGTGGGAACTAGATGTAGTGGGATAAGTAGTATGGTATACAATGCAGAATGAATTAAATGAGTTTTCTGTGCTTTCACTTTATTTTTGTTTTAATTGCAATTTTTTTCAGTCTTATATAATAGATGTGAACAGCAAAGCATGAAGTCAGTCACCAGTAATGTTGTTAGCTTTTTAAATTGAAATTTAATACTTATTTACTTATTGTTTATTGGAGGTTTCTAAAATGGTTGCTCATAAACTAGTTTCCATAAAATTCCCTAGAATGGAATTTTCTCAAGTATTTCAATTAAAATAAAATAAGGAACTAAGTCAAAAACTGTAGTCCCAGTTGTTATTATTGGAAACTGCTCAGCAAAATAATTTGGTAGCATCCAGAAAAGGCTGGCTTGTTTTCGTAAGCAGATTAGCAGAGATAATAATATAAATTTAGCCAAATTCAACTTAATGGATTCTCAAACTACATCAGAAATTGTGTTTCCCATTAGCTGTTTATTAGATGAATAACAGCATTACTTTTCTGTCCAACTGATCAATTTACTGACAGTTTGACAGGGAAAACAGAATGATGCTCAGCTACACCCAGCGATTCCATGATGGAAATGTCTAGAACCCTTGGAAGTTGGATAATCCTAGAATTATTGCATGATTTGGGCTAGAAGAACATTAAAGATCATCTAGTTCCAACTCCCTTACGATCATTAGCAGTAAATTTTCTAGGAGTTATCACATACCAGCCCACACAATTTTTTTTCTGATGGCACATAGATTTCCACAAGACCACATCAGTACATTTCAAATATTTGTTCCTTCTCTTGACTGTATTTCAGAACTTGCATGTCAGAGGCCACAGAATAATTATTTCAAGCCATGTTTGAAATGCTTCATTATTGATAAAAAATTCTACTCTGCCCCCAAAATGCATAGATTGTAAAGTGTAATTGCTTTTACCATGTGCAACTATAAATACATCAATGTTGAATAATATTTTAGTCAATATTAAAAAATCTTTTACTATGACAATCAGTAGAAAATTTTAGTTAGAAAGCTTAAAATGTCACTAAGGTATCTCTGGATACATTTTGCATGATGTGATCTCTGAGTAACAGAGAAAATGCTTATAGTAGCTGAGGAATTACCTATTAAAATACTTTTTTTCTAAAAATAATAAAAAAAAATGTTTAAATTTTGATTCTTATTATTGTCTTAATTGTTCTGTCAACTGAAATCAATATTAAATATTGTTCTCCCCTATTTTTTCCATCATTCTGTTTCCAGAATTACACCACTATTATCTAAAAATTTTGACAAGTTTTTGTAAGTTCAGTTTATCACTGAAATTTCTCATTATTCCTCACTTAGGAAAAAAAATAAAGTAAAGATTGAGGGGAAGTCATCCCAGCCCAGCTACTTATTTCCTTGTTCTGGCTGATATAGCTCAATGTTAGTATCATTTTAACTCTGATTTTTGTAATTGAAGATGATGTTTAATGAGAGTACAGTTGGACCTGTTTGCATCATAAAGTACACAGAAAAAATGCTGAAAATGGGAAGAAATAAGGGGTGACAGTGCTTTTCACCCTGATGTTTCCAAGAATTCAGGATAACAAATGTGAACAGAACATCTGTAATGATAAGCCTGCAATGTTGAGGCCATACCATCTGACAGACACTTCCTGGTGCCAACATGAGAGAGCACTTCACTGTTGTCACAGGAAAAAGTATCTGTTCCTACAGCCAATGCTAAATGTGTTCAAATTAAAATGGTTTTTGCAATTTAAGGTTCAATCTAACTTAAAGAAGATATAGTAGCCATGGTTCTACTGAAATTCCAAACTATGTATTTATAGTCAGATTTTGAGCAGCACAAGTTTCTTCAATTTATATAGGGTAGTGAAAATAGAGTGTGTGAACTTTTCACTGATTTTGCTTTTGATTTTCCTCTACTTAAAATATGCAATAGGAGAATTTTGGATTTGGTAGTTTCAGAAGATCACAGAAGATGAGATGCTATTCAAAATGATACTTTTTTTCCCCCAAGACTGGTTCTGCACAGTTCAGTTATATATTAAGGCATTTGTATGAGCAATAATTAAGTAATTGGCACAGGATTAGCTGGAGAAATCTTAGAATAATCTATGACTGAGTGTTGGTGTATAATTTAGCATTAACATGACTGATTTAAATCACTGGGTGGTCAAACAAGCTGGTAATTTGTTTTCATATTTTCATTCATTGAAAATTTTCAGTTACTTTATTGCTGCTGATTTTGAGCAATTCTTCTGAAAAGAATTCAAATAGGCCAGTTAATAAAGCTGGAAAGTGAATTCTTTCCCCCTATTCTGCTGTACACTTGTTCTGCCTGTTCCCAATTATAAATAAAGCAGAGCCTTTGTAGAACTTAGTCTTCAAAAGGTATACTATATCCCTTTCTCTGTTGAACTACATTTATAATGCCTGGACTCACTACAGATGTCCAAATTGCAGGATGCAAATAAACACATTAATTGTATTTTACTATAACTTTGACATGTTGTATGGTTTTGTCAGCAATGCAATTTTCTCCATCAGCTTCTGGTAAGCTGGGTAGGGGCTCTACATATCAGTACTAAAAAGTACTCAAAACTATATATTATAATTCTGCTATAGTCTATGTTTTCTGTATGGATCATTAACTGAAAACATGTAACATCATTTAGGTGTGTAGATCAATTCTTCGTGATGTACTCATCAGGAACCTGTCTTGCTGAAAAGTTCCTCTGTCTTTAACTTTTAATTCCAGATCTTTTAGATTATTTTTTCAATTCTTTTTATTGTTGGAGGGAAGCAACTCCTTAAGTGTTATGTTGCTTATCTTCTCAAGTATGTTGTTTAGGAAACTAAAGGTGTTTAAAGATAAAACTGTCAGAATTATTCCAAGATCTGACAGATTTGCTAACAAAAAATTCTCCTGATCAGTATCCCACCACTCATCTACACCTTTGATAAAAACCACATATGGCATCAATCCTGTTTGCCTGAATTAACTCCAATTTTCTAGTCACCAAGGTCATAAAAGTACAGAGAAAGACTCAGCTGTTAGCACATATGCTCCAATGTGGTTGGTAATTTACTTTGTGTAATAAAAAAGTACAGAATGCTAAACCCAAATCCCACTGCAAAATACCTAAGTGGTGGCTTATGCTAATGTATAGACAGCAAATATTTTACATGAGCTATTTTCTGAAGAAATCTTGAAAATTATTGGCCATTTTGCATGTAAACAGTTTTTTTTATGTCTATCAACAGAACTGATAGGTGAACTTATTGGGAGGAAAAAACCCAACAATCTGTGCAACAAAGCTCTTTTTGATGGCTATCATTACAAGCAATGGTTAATGCTACTTCTGCTGCTTGAATGGTGCCTTTAGGGAAAAAATGACAGTTGAAATTCCATTAAGTTTTTAAAACCTGTGAAGACAATGGAACAGTATTTATTTTTAACCACGTTTTTTTGGGGAAAACAGAGACCAATAATAATTAATGGGCTTTCTATCTCTTCTGCTCACTCAAAGAGATCTTTGACCAAAGCAATGCTGAGTTTGGCTTCTAATGGTGCTAAATAAGTTTGTATCAAATCTCAACAGCAACAGTGTTTTGAGCGTAGCACGTATTAATTATGCTTTGAATATTGCACAAACATCTCATACAGGTATCGATGCTGTGAGTATACGTTTGTTAAAATTGTGACAATTCTTGCTCTATTAAAGGTAATATTTAAAGTAATATTTGTGACCTTCATGCTCAGTTCCAATGATAAAACTATGCAGTCAGTGCTTTTGGAAAATGAGATTGTTTTCAGATACAGTGCAAATGAAGTGTGGCATTCTGTATGTGCAATTCATATCTCAGAACAGGCAGAGTGAGCAGAAACAGTTTTATTTGTACAAACATCCAGAATATAGGATATGCTTTAGAAACAGACTAAGTTTGATTAAATTCTTATTTCTACTTATAAAGGAAGAAACCTGCAGAAGTGTGAGATATATGACACTTGTCATCTTCCACAGTATTTTACAAGAAGAACTCTTGTGATATTAGTTATTATTCAGTAGAGGAATATATATCATTCTGGTATAAAAGGCAAGAAAGTTTTCTGAAATCCATTAGTGATTTTGGAGCTATGAGGTCTTTACCTATTTCCAGGTCAAAGCTGATAGCAAAAACTTATTTCAATAGCATTAAAGTTTGGGGGTTTTTAAAGCATAAGTTACTTGAAATATTTAACACTTGTTTAAAATCTTTGGGTTTTAAAATAAAAAGTCAGCACAATCAGGGCAAGAGTGAAAATGTCTTTCTCTGAGCACTACATTTTTCATTCCTTGTAGCTCTATTCTTGGCAGAAACACCTTTCCTCTTTTCATTTGTGCTCTATGGACCATAAAAACTGCCGTTATGGAGGAGAGAACGCTGTATGCATTACTTTTATTGTTTTTATGCTGACACAACAAAATCTAAATTGCCTGGTTCACTTAGGGGTTTTCAGGCCTCAGCGGTTCTGAAAAAATAGGGGGGATAAAGAAAAAAAAAGTAGAAAAATAATACTCTGAGGCCAGAGGGTTATAGTGAATGAGACCAGGATGAAAAAAGAGAGTGTCTTTTTCCTTTTTCTGTGATGACTGAGAAGAAGCTAGTCTAATAGTTCTTGGAGACAATAAAGAAAATATTGTATTAAAGAGATTGGTATTTATAACTACTTGCTAAACTGTTCAAAAAATTAGATGATACTCAGAAGCCCACTTGAATTAAGTTTATCTGTTGGGTGATAGAGGACAGCTAAGCTGATTTAAGTCTGGATTGTGCATGGCATCGTATTATCCTGTGGAGGCATCAGGTGCAGATATGCAATTAAGACCAAATTGCGTTTTACACATAATGTGCTCAGCTATGTCAAAATCAGTAATTATAATGCTTTAGCTGCCTCAAAAACAGCGCTTAGTTTTGGAGTGTAGAATTAGCTAAAACTTATGAGAAATAAGAAATTGTTTTGGTCATTAAAACAAATTTAAATGTACTATTTAAAACAAAGTATCTTCAACAAGACGTGTAGTGATTTGTGAATCACTACAATGATCACTACAATTTTTTAGTAAAAATTAAGTGTGTAAAAAACCTAAGTGTGTAAATCTAAAAAATTAATAATAAGAGTCATCTTTTGTTCTGATTCCTGTATTTATCATTACTTCCTTATATTACTGATATCCTTATATTACTGTTTAGTTCAGAAGTCCCAGTAATGGATCACTGTTGTCCACTTCAGAAACATTGAGTTGTTTGGAGAAAACAGTACCAGCTCCAAATAATTCAGTTTCATATTAAGAACTGGGAGATGTGGATCAGTGTACACAGATATACATTACAGAAACAATAAAGTATATGAAGTACACAACGGAAAAAACACATCGTTAGTCATTGATAGATATTTGAACAGTAGCAATCAGCCTTTACAAATTTCCATTTGGTGAGACTACAGGCAGGTGAGCAGTGTATTTATGTTACTGTACAATTTATTTTCATTCATTTTACTGTTCAAATTCTTTCAGATAGCCTTGAGTTTTGCTGTATTTATAATACTTCAGGAGAATTACAGGATTCCTAAAATATTCTTTACCTTAGGCTGTTTGTTCTGTCAGTTTTAAGCTTGTCACACTATGATGTGAAATGTATTCCATTAATTAGCTTTGTTGATCTCTCTATTAATGGTACTAATCCTCTGTGGCCTCAAATACTGGAGACATATCCTAGATGTTTTAGAACATCTACGAGCACTAAGAGGATTGACTATTACATTTGTTTCACCTAAATTTGACATCTAGCCTTCTTATGTTTAGAAAAAATCTTGAGATACATTAGTGCTTTTGCCATTATTAAGAACACCAGAAATGTATTTTCTAGTTTATTTCACAGCTATGTAGATTTAGGTCATATGTCAAAACAAAATGTCAAACTTACTAAAAAGAATCAGGAATGAATAAAATAGCTTACTATATGAACAGTTAAGTTTGGATGCCTATACTTGTGTTCAGAATTTCCAAAGGATCACGTGTGAAACAACTGGGATGAGTCTACTTGAGTTTCAGAGGAATGAAGGAGGAAAAAAAGACAGGAAAACACACTCCTCTGGATAACGATGAACTTGCCTTTGGCTTGATGTATGAACCACATAAATTCACAATGCTTTTGGGGTTTGTTGGTTTGTTTCTTTTGTTTTCACTTGTTTGGGTTTTTCTTGAAATTGCTCAAGGTCAAAATTTGAGGAGTCTCCAGAAATTCATTAATTACTGTACATAAATTCATACTGATAAAGAATCAAAGAAATCAAAGTGGGAAGGGATCTCTAGAGGTTCCTTACTCTTGTTAGAGGAGATCTGCATTTCTAATTGAAACAATGGTGTGAGATTAACTTATTCAGGGTGCATGGTGCTAGATTAATTTTTTCAGAGTTACATTAAGCTGTCTCAAATATTTCCAGTGAGCTGATTCTAGGAATTCTGTGATCTACCTGTTCCAATACTTAGTTTTTCTCATGGTGAAGAATTTTTTTGCCTTATACACTCAGAGAATTTCCCATTAGCAGCGCTAGCTATTGCCTCTTATGCTGACACCATACATCCTAATGAAGAGAGTACCTTCAGCTTCTCTCTAACATTCTCTTTAGGTAATGGAAGAAGGTGATTAGATTCTCTGTAAGCCTTCCATTCTAGGAATAACATTTCTATAAATTTTTCTTTGTAAGCTAAGATCTCCAGTCTTCTGATCACTTTGGTGGGCACTGTCTAGTTTTAACATGTCTTTGAACTCAGAGGACGAAAACTGGACACAGCGTTCTTGGTGTGGCTTGACAAATGCCAAGTATTGTGGATTAATCACTTCCCTTGTTGTAGGCTTGGCTATATTATTGTATTATATACTGTATATATCTGCTGATATTGCCTGCAGTCTGCTTTCCTGCTGTAGAGATGGGCTGCTTACTTATGTTCTGCCAGCTGTCTTCTTGGGACCATAATTCCTTTTCAGCCAAGGTTCACTCCCACCAGCCAATTCCCTGCTGGTATGGATGCTTGGGATTACTTTTCCCAGCATAGACTTTGAATTTATCTTTCTTAAATCTCATGCATTTCCAGTTATGCTAATTTCCGAGCCTTTTGTGACCTATCTGCACGGTAGCTCGCTCTTTCAGTATTTCTGCCTCTCCTCTCTGTTTCATGTCATCCACAAACTTGATGCGGGTGCTTTCAGTACCATTTTCCCAACTGCTTGTAAAGATACTGAGTAGTATCAGGTCTAGGAATGACCCCTGAGGTAGTCAAATCTTGGCAAGATGCTAATCTGACTTGAGATGTTAACTACCACTTTCTTTGCCATTTCTTCACCTGTAGCTGCTCTATCTGTCCAGTCTTTATCTTTCCAGGTTGTCAATAAAGATGTTTTGAGAGACCATGTTGGACACCTTGATAAGGCTCATACAGATTGGTTTTTTTTTAAATCTCTCCTCATATGACATTCTTTTTTGTCAGTGCAAATGTGTAAGTGATGAGCGTGGTGAAGTCATTCAGAAGTGACATTTCATAGTTTGCCCATTATATAAGGTCAGAATGAATGGGCACTGTTCCTTTAGCTTTAAAACATCCATGAATCAACTTTAAGAAAAGTGACTTGTGTCCACTGAGCATGTAATGTTTAGGAAAACAAAAGTCACAAAGCTGTTATACTTAGTGTCATAAATAGAATATACTGTAGTAGGATTGGGAATCTGTGGGTTTTTTTCTTCACATAATGATTGTGATGATTTAATTCTCATGTGGTGGAGGGTGCTTTCATAAAATATATCGGAACTGGGTTTCTGACTTTTTTAATTTTTTTTGTCAAAATTTAATATTAATTATCTTCAATCTTTCCTTAGTTACTACAGACTTTTTTGAGTTTAAATATTGCATGGGTGAAAGCAAAGCTGAAGCATTTAATGTGGCACCTAAATGCTTTTAGAAGCCAGGAAAGAAGTTGTAAGCTATCATTAAAATAAAAATCTCTGTTAATGGATCTGTAATTTTTCCTTTGTAGAGAAATGTCAGAATTAGCCTGGCACATTTTTACTGTGCATTTATCCACTCTTGACTTGTATGATGAGGTCTGCTTCCATGTACTTTGATCCTTGTTTATTCTGTCATATTTTCAACATTCTGATATTTTTCTAACCTTGTGGTCCAGAGTCCTGCTGCTCAGATATTTCTTTCCAAGCCAGTGCTCCAGGATGGAGCAGTAAGTAACACATTACTGACAATGACTCATTCTGTTTCCAGACTCATATTTATATGTAGCATTAGACTATGACTAACTTCGAGCCTTTGCTATGGTTCCATTTGTGGTCCCTGACAAGCACAGTTATCTTCCAATGATGTTTAATTCATGAACGCTGAGTATGACACTGACTCTGACATCCTCTGAATGTCATTGTGAGAGCTACCATTTTAGGCATCAGGTTCAGTGTTGAGATTAGTTTCTAGATTTGCTTAATCTTTTCATTTACAGCTTTCCTATTAGTTAGTTCTCTTTTTTTCTTCCAGTAAAATTCAAGGCATAGGCAGCTTTCTTACTACACTACATTGTCTTCAGCATTCCTGAGGGAACACAAGCATGGTAAATCATGTCACCACAAGTTATCTTACACAAACATCATTTCTGGTTGATTTCAAGTTAGGCTGGATTTGCAGACAGTGATTTCCAGTTATGTGAAACAATATGGTGAACTAACCCAGATAAAATAATACACTTCATTGACGGAGTATATAGGTTGATTAACCAGATTGATTTGCACACAGCGAAAGAAAGTGGAAACACAATGTAAATTGCTACATCTGCTTCTAACAGTATGAATGATACAGTCATAACCACAGGAAGCATGTTGGAGTGTCATTATCTTTAATTCAATGTCAGATGGGCCCCTGATGCTTTTCATTGTTCTGACTTCTTGATTTTCATCAAGGAGTCTGCTGAGTATTTTGGCAAACACAGGACAACTATTTGTGGTTATATTTTCCTAAATCAAATGAAGAAATTTTTAATTTAAGATTGAAAAAAAATCTCTTGTGCATTAAAAAAAATTAAAACATAGGGTTCAAAAGTAGAATGGCATTATTACCTGGTATAATTTCAGCTTTTAGGGGTGGAAGAAAGTAGTGCAAAAGCATTCACTTTTTGTGCACTTTCTGTCATCCTTGTCAAGTTTACAGTGGTGAGCCATGTGCACTGGTATTCTAGGTTTTGTGTTCTCTTCTCTTCTTCATTAATCATGTGTAAACTATTTTAACATTTTCATTTCAATTCTTCCAGTAAATGAGCTGTCCTGTGCAGGAGCTTTCTCTGATTTTGTTGATGGCATTTTTTCTTTTCTTTTCAATAGTAGCAGTGGCTTCATCCTAGCTGATTAAATCACTCATCATAATATGAACACTCTGTCCTTCAAAGGATATTGTATTTTTTTCACATGTTCTAATGATTGAGTAGAAAGCAACCATTCCTCTTGCTAATATTTTTCATCCTGGAGTTTATTTTTTTCTCAACAAAAATAGAAAAATATATATGTATTACAGTTCATTCTTTATTTTTTTTTGTATCTCATTTGGCTTTTTCTTCCCACCCCCCCCATCCCAACATGTGTCAGCAATGTGCATCTAACCATTTACTAAAGCTGCCAATGTTTTATAAAGATATACAATGTTTTGTAAAGATTGTATGATAAAATAATTAAATAAGGGTTCTTGGTAAAATTTTACAGATATTGAAAACCATTTATTTCCACCCTGTCTGTATTACACATTAATTTATATTCCTACAGAGCTGATGTGCATTGCTTGAGGTATATTATGCTACAATGCAATATTAAATGCTTTCCAAATTTATTTGATTTAAAAAAACCCAAACACTATGAGGAGAGACCCTATCTGTTTGGTCGTCTCTATTCTACATGTTCACAGAATATTCTGAAGAAAAATGCTTTCCTCTTTCATTGTTACTAAAATCTTTTGCAATCAGGCCCAGATTATGTTCAGTACCATAACAATGCAGAGCCCTAAAAGTCTTCAGTTTTGTTAGCATTGACACTAGACTTAGTTCAAATGCTTGATTTGCTAAGTCCCTAGGCACAGTGAAAAAACTCTTGGATTGTATCTCAGCAGGGGGACAAAGCAATCTCTTTTTTCTAAATAAATGTTCTTTTCATTCCACATACACTGCTAATTCTCTTTTGGGTCAGAATTTCTGCCTGTCAATCATCTGAACCTCAGAAATGTTTGTAGTGTCAATCTTTGTTTAGTATTTCTTCCAGAGCGGATGGCAGAAATCTGTTTAAGGCTGACATTAAAAGAGGAAAGGCACCTTAAAAAGTCTGATAGTACTAGTGTTTACATGGTATTTCTACATTTTATTTACTAGGCAAAATTTAACATTACAGAGCATTTTCTGATACATCTTGAGTTTGCAGTGTTATTAAACAGATGGGACAAATGTGGTATAAAATGTTCAGTATTTCTAATAACTTCAGTTTATCCAGTCATTATGGTCTCTTAAGAACTGTGTTTTACAAAAATGAGAGAATGTAATTACCTTCTTTTTAAAACAACTCAGGTGAAAAAAAGGAAACAACTCCTCTGTAGTTGCACAACATCAATTTCTTCCACACTACTGGCTCCTTTGTCCCAAATTACTGACTCCCTTCCTACCACAACAATTCTTTTTATTCTGGAAAAATTAAATCAGAAAACATAGATTAATTTTTAGGACTTCCAGTGGTCCATTTCTGTAAGGCAAGCTAGCCTTATTATGACAAGAGAGTGATATTATCTCTTACATAAACCTTTCTCCAAGTATTTTTGTCATGTAGGATAGATAAAATGTTATCTGCCCTCTCCTTCACAACTGTTTTCTCCATACTCTGCCATCTGTGAGTGCTTTGATTACTTCAGATTGCCATGCTATGCATTAGGTTTTCAGAACTCTTCAGCTGAGTGATTGAAATAAGAAAGAAATTTCACTTGTGCCAGAATCCACAGATTCTCCACAAAACTCAACAACATAGTTGATTGTCTTTACTGGAGTGAAATATTTAATACTTTTCCACTGACCTGAAGTACCTGTAGGCCTTCCTCCTGCATAAAACCATATAAAAAATAAAAACAGATCCACAACAGATATTTCACATTTGACAATCTTTCCAGTTGTTTATTTTTACATGAAGAAGGTGAGAAGTACAGATGAGATGAAAGGCACAGACATCCTTAGAAAATTGCCTTGGTAAAACCTGACATAGTAAAATCTGAGAGGAGAGCAATGTGCAAACTGAGAGTTTACTTTCACTAGTATAACCATATTATTCTTATTCATATTGCATTTGATATTTGTCTTTCAGAAATCCAAAATCTCCACTTATGACAAGATGTGGGCCTTCATGAGCAGCAGGAGGCAGTCAGTACTTGTCAAAAGCAATGAAGAAGGTATCCAACGTGTGCTTACCTCTGATTATGCATTTTTAATGGAGTCAACAACCATTGAGTTTGTCACACAGAGGAACTGTAACCTAACACAGATTGGAGGCCTGATAGACTCCAAAGGTTACGGCGTTGGAACTCCCATGGGTAGGTGATATGTCAACCACTTGTTCTCTGTTCATTAGTCTTAGTTGCTGCACCAGCATAGGAAACATCCCATACACTGTTCCTTTCTCTATGTTGCTAGCATTTACCTTTATTTTCCTTCTCCCAACCAGGCACAATACATATTTTTCAAAGTTTATGAATTTTATTGTATTTTCCAAACAGAAAACAGTTGTTACTTTACAAATAGTTGGATATTTTTGTATGATAAATTTCTCTTACATGGCGCCTTCCACATGTTCAACAGCAACAACAACAAAAGTACTTTTCACAGTACTTTATTAAAAAAAAAGCTTTAAAGATGTTGATCTTTAATAAATAAAGTTTAATGGAATATCTTGGATAAAGAGGTATGTAGTATTATCAAATACAGCTTTGCCTATATATTGGATATATTTACTAGTACTTCAATAGCATCTTGGAAACTTTCATTATTTCAGTAATTTTCTATGTAATGGACACCTGCTAAAGAAATTATGACTCTGTTCACTCTGTCTTTGAACAGTTAGTTGTTAGGAATCTAGTTTTGATTCATACCAATTTTTCCACCCTGTTCTATTGTGACTCTTTTATTGCTGAATATATTCTACAGATCTGCAAGTGACAGAATGGACTGGACTTCAGTCCTACTGGTCTTTTTGGCATCTTATATTTTCTTACTTATAAACTTTTTTATTATTTTGAGGATAAAACCCACCTTCCATTTAGGTTTAGTATGGAGAAAATAAAATTTTAGGATAGTTTATAATCTTCGAATAATCTGCATGCAAATTTGTGAAGCATCTGAGGCATGCCCCAGAAATTTAAGTGAATGCTGAAATGACAAACTGATAGGAATCAGAGACCAAAACACTCTAGAAATTGTTCTGTTTATGTGTAAGTCAGAGAAGCATCATAAACACCAGAGAAAATGGCTTTAAAACAATGATAAATGCAGGAACGGAATTCTGGAGTTTAAGTTTAGGGGAAGAAATTTTGAATGTAAAGAGGCAAGGAAGCTGAGTAAACTGTCTGTTGGTCTTTTTTCCCTACTTTATATGGGGACTATAGGCACTATTTCTTCACTAACTTTGAGTCATATCAGGGACATTATTCAGCTCTTATTCATCTGCAAGATTCCAAGTAACAACAAACTATCTGTGTCAAGAGAAATAATAGTGTTTTACAAGGGGATATGTGAGCTGACAGTTGTCTTGAATCAAGATGAAACAAATAGAGGACATACCTGAAGGAATCAGCGGTCATCAAAGGAAGTAGAATAAGAGTTGAAAGAGTTTTAAATTTAATAAAAGAAGTTGAAGAAAGATCTGAAAAAAAGATGACAGCTTCATAAGAGGAAATGGAACAGAATGTAAAATAGGATGTAAAGTAAAATTTTTCACAAAAGAAATTAAGGTAGAACAAAACAGCATCTGGGGCTTTCCCAGAACAGCTAAGAATAACAGATTAATCCAATATTTCAGCAGTATCTATAAAATGCTGTTGAGAGAGCTGACATTTCTAATGGGTTTATATCATGTGTATTAGGTGCACAGTCTTGGAGGAAAGGGATTGTGCAGCATCTGCTAGAATGATGCATAGTTTGCACATACATTTGAAAGGAATCCTTATGAAGAAGCATTTTCATGGTGTCTGTCAGAATAGTTTTGTTAAATATTTCCTTTATTGAAGCTAAAAACTATTACAGAGCAGTGGATAATGCAAAATAGTCTCATGCATTATAGCTAATCTCATTTCTACAGGAAAAAATAATTCTGGAGACTTTAAAAGAACTTATGACATGGTTATATCTATAGAAGTAGGTTACGTTGTTATTTAATGACTATGAAAGAAGTTTATAGACATGCAACTGAGTAATATCTTTTTAGAGTTAATAATCCTAGGAGTAGCTTGTCAAGTGCTTGGAAAACTGCAGTGTAATGGCTTCACATACGAAGTAAATGCTACTGCTTTTGCCTATTTGAGAAGCAACTTGTCTCCAAGAACAACACAGAACTACTTGTGTTTATAGAATCATAGAATCACAGAATATGCTGCGTTGGAAGGGACCCATCAGGATCATTGAGTCCAACTCACGACCGTGAACAGGATACTCTAAAAATAACACCATGTGCCTGACAGCATTGTCCAAACAGTTCTTGAACTCAGACGGGCTTGATGCTGCCACCACTTCCTTGGGGAGCCAGTTCCAGTGCCCAAACGCCCTCTGGGTAGAGAACCATTTCCTGATACCAAACCTAAATGTCCCCTGACTCAGCTTCATGTTGTTTCCAGTCTTGTCACTGGTCAACACAGTGAAGAGATCTGTACCTGCCTTCTCTCTTCCCCTCAAGAGGAAGGTGTAACTGCAGTGGGGTCTCCCCTCAGTTTCCTCCTCCACTTGGCTGAACAGACCAAGTGACCTCAGCTGCTCCTCATAACGCTTCTCCTCCAGACCCCTCACCGTCTTTGTGGCCCTCATTTGGATGCTCTCTAATAGTTTAATGTCTTATATTGCAATGACCAAAACTTCCCCCAGCACTGGAGGTGAAGCTACATCAGTGCAGAGCAGAGCAGAGCTGGACAATCCCCTCCCTTGCCCAGCTGTTGATGCTGTGCCTGGTGCACCCCATGACAGGGTTGGTTCTCCTGGCTGCCAGGGCACTGCTGACTCATGTTCAACTTGTCATTGACCAGGACTCTCAGGTGCTTTTCCACAGTGCTGCTCTCCAGCCTCTTTTTCCCTAGTCTTTACACACAACCATGGTTTCCCTGTCCCAGGTACAGATTCCAGCACTTGACCTTTTTAAATTTCATATGGTGTTACAGGCATGGTGTTGGGAAAATATAGATATCATCTGCAAAATTTACAAAAAATCCAGTTTATCTCCTGGAACAATGACTTGAAAGAAATTGCAGAAGCCTTGCACATAAGGTTAAATTTGTAGGATACAGTTGTTTCAGGTCTTATGTTGACTGCAGTAGAAAGGATATGGTTGCTTTTGGAGAACAGCACCAAAGGAAGTAGGTGCAACATATCTTGATTATTTTGAAGACAATGGAATAATAATTAGTGAGAATATAATTTGCTCGAGTTTAAGCAGCTGCAAGAAAAAGAGCTAAAAGCTTTCCTAACAGAAAAAATATCACTTTATGACAAGATAATCACCTGGTAAATGCAACCAAGTAAATATAGCACCAGTTTAGAATATTGCAGTAAAAGTTTTCTGCTCATGATGTTAATATTTTAAATTTAAAGAAAGTCACAAAAGATTAGGAGGAAAAGAAAAAAAAAAAGCAAACAGTGGATCAGGCAGTACATGGATATCAATTCCTTCCCAAAACAATGGAGAAGCAAAATATGAGTTTACATGATTATTTTATTTCCTCTAAAAGCACTAGTGAAGTAAAGAAAGTTTAGATGGCTAAAACATAACTTTGAAGAAGGAACTTGGAAACAATGTACTTTTGGTGCAGCGGAATGTATAGTATCTTTGCAGCAGTGAAATATAAACTAGGGAGAGTGAATTTGGTAAATTATGCATACAATGACTGATTCTCATGACAGAAGTTTTTAAATTAACTTTTGCATTTACCAGAATTCATTTTTGGTCAGCCACTTCTGATGCTAGGCTAAAAAACTTGATTTATAATGAAAAGAGAACAAGAGACCCGGGATGAGATGTCTTATAGCAACTGATACTTTGGAGCAGATAAGTGGGAACCTTGTATTGGCTTGTTTATTTTGTTTTCTATCTTTGCAACATTGTTTATAGCTTTGTAACCAAGAGTGTAATAGTTGCTCTGCTAGAGAACATATGGGTTTTTTTTGTTTGTTTTTTTTGTTTTGTTTTGTTTTTTTGTTTTGTTTTTTTTTTTGTTTTTAATCTTCCAGTTTGAAGACCCGCATGCAAGAGGGTTTTATTTGCTTTATTCTGGCATGTTTTATCAGGAGACAGTATTTTGCCAGATCTATGCTCTTCATCAGTTAATCTTGCAGAGAGAAAAATTATTTGCATGTAGTTGTCAACATGGTGTATAGTTACCTTCTAATTTCTATCATATTCTAATAATATGGATATGTATCATCCACAGTTATCTATTAAAAATGCACATAAGTGTCTTTTAGTGGTTGGAATTTGTCTTTGTGGGGGCATTTGCCTCACCATCCAATATAGATGTTCAAGGGAGGAATGAAGGGAGGGGAGTAGGGAAGAGAAAAAGAGTGTGAAAAGACACAAAAAGACAATTAACAAAGGGGTAGTGTGAGAGGAGGAGGGAGGGAGCACAAACCCTTTGGGTATGCAGGGCAACTTACGCTTTCCATTACAGAGAATCTGAAGTGTTTATTATCATTTCCAGTAGTTTCAATTTCCCATTTAATCATCATGCTTGTTTAAAGTTTGGGTTGGTCTTGAATTTAGTCCAGTTGGGCCTAAATTTACTATTGTGATGAGCTCGTAAATGTTTATGATACATCCAAATGCTTATGGTCATCCTATCAAAAAGATACTGTAGCATTATTTTCAAGAAAACCTGGACTAACCAGCAATCTACTTTTTATGTCCTACTGAAACACAGTTAGTGTGAATTTCCTATGGTCAACATACTGTAAAACACAGTAATATTAAGTGACAAATGCTATTTTCCATAATGAATATTTATTAACATCTTTGCTAATGTGAACCACATGGAAGGTTGGAAATGTAGCTTTTACACACTTTTTGATAAAGCCTTAATGCTCTGTGAAGCTACTGTTTCCTTGTCTTGGGTTTTTCTTTCTTTTTTTCTTTTTTTTCTTTCCATCCAATTTTCTACTTTCCAATTGGAAGGAACATAGTTGAAATCATATTTTGGAAAAATCATACTTCATCTCTCTAGGATGGTGTCTCGGGTTCTTATATCTTTTCTAAATTCCTGTTTCTCTTCAGCATGTTTGACAGCAGGCTACTTCCCATCTGGTTTGGGCAGATTTTCTTCCGAATTGCCATTTGCTTCTGTGTTGAACCTGGAGCACATAGATGGCTGACAAGTGAATATTTGGAACTGATTCCATATGAATAGATCCACTGAGCATGCACCTTTCAGATCATCTGCCTTTACGTGGCAGATGAGGAGTATCCTGCCGGTATATGCCAGACAAACTCTGTGTGTGTGGAGATATATATGCAAAGTAATGCCTTTGACATTTTGAAAATGACAAATCGTATGTGTAAGTAATCTTAAAAATTGCATATATTTCTTCTAGCTCTTAAGAAATACAAAATGGGAAGTAGTGTATAGATATGGGGCATAGAAGAAACTAGAGCTAGTCATTTCTCTGATGTTTCTCTGTTGCTGAGCTGCAGAAAATTGCAGAACTAGATTAAGAGGGGCTTTAGTGGTGTAGCAGTGATGTTCCTAAAACACCTGATAATGGTGAGGTAAAAACAATTTGAGAAAAAGGTGAAATACCCATTTCTTTAGCCTTTATTCCTTTGCAGTTAATACAATCAAATTCTGCTATTAATATCAATAATGCCTCAGTTGCAAAATGTAATGACAAGAATCTCATTATATCACATGATTCTCTTCACTTTTAAAAGGTTTTTTGACTACCTTTTCATTGGCTGTGATCAAGTGGATCAAACTTTGACTCTTCTAGAGCATATCACTCTTTGTATCCCTGGTACTTCTGTATTGATGGACTACCAAGATGCCCTGAAAAATGCTGAAAAGGGTTTAACATTAAGATCTTTGAAAGCTAATTGTTAAGTGAAAAATTGTTTAAAAAAAAAGAAGTGCACTCCCCTTGCTATACAGGGACTCTTCACTGTGCATGGGTACAAAATACATCTCTCAGGATATGGATGACATAAAATGATGTATTTTGGGATCAACATTTCCAACATTTCACTGCCAAGATGTGTCTTACATAAATACCCATTCTGCAAAGTTACAATAACTTGCAATAGCAACACAGATACAGGTATGAAAATTAATTCATATAAGTGCATAAAATAAATCTACATAGGGTATATTTATAAATTCACAATAGAAAGTTGGCAACTACTTACTGTGATGCAAGCAAGTTATACCTCACATGTCAAAAAGAAAAATATATGAGTAAAATTAACAGACTTCCAGCAGAAATGCACTGGCTGCAGGCCCCAGATATCAGCACACTCACTTAAGTTCAAAGCATGAAACAAAACTTTAAGGTTCTTATGTTCTATTGATTCAGAGGTGCCTTTTTAAGTGAAATTCTCTTTCTGTAAATTCCAACAAAATATCAAATAAAATGTCTTTTTTTTAAAGACATTTTTACCTCTCACACAAATAGCCATGTTTTTCACAGTACATTGTTCTAAGAGATTCTCAAAATTGTGCCCACTCACATATCAATTCCAAAAAACCTCTTTGGCCAACTAATGTAATGTGCACATCACTTACATGTAGAAATATCTTTATATATTATCGAATAAGGTAGCCAGTCTTAACATTTTAAAATTTTATTTTTGTAAAATCAGAGCCAAGAGTGGGGTTAGTTTCCTTTCTTTTGTAATTTTTTTGAGTTTCAGTCAGCTGTGTAGCATATAATTAAAATGTTGTTTGGAGTATGTGCATTTTGAAGGCAGTAAAATTCATATAATTTCATCAGTCACAGAATCTAAAAAGAGTATTTCACACTCCACTCACTTAAATTAGAGATTCTACTGCAGAAAAAAGAGAATTTCAGACAATAATTTATGATCTGCTACTTGGTATCTTCTCTAGGAATATGACTTCATTAATTATTTATATTTATCTAAGCCATTAATAAATGAAATACAACAGCATTCTTCCTACCTCAGTGATAGGCTGCTGGATTCAAAGAGAATTTAAACAAATATATCGTTTAATCAGTAAATGTATAACAGTTAATTCTCATGTTGTATCCTGTAACTATGTATAGATTCAGCTGATTTATATTATCTGTTCTGTCTCCAGAGAGTGACCTATAAGAAGTATTCACAGTAAAAGTTCTTATGCTATAATATGGAATTTTTTTAGATGACCTGACCATGTTCTTAATGAAGGTATTTTACAAAATATTTCACTATCTGCCTTTTCTTAAGGGCATGTTTCCAAATATAGAAAATTTAAAATCAGGCACAGCAGGACATATAAATTACTCAAGACAGATCTTTTAATAGATGGTTGTAATTTCAAATATTATAGCTTAATATATTAAAAATACAAACAAATAAATTATTCATTTCTTAAATATGGAACAGCAAGTGAAAAGAATTGTCTTAACTCCCCCTTAAAGTTTAGTCAGCCTCCTTCCTTGCATTCATTATTCCAGACAGATTTTGCAGCCTGTTTGGTTTTTATATTTTTTGTAAGTGCCTAAAAATTAGTTTACTTTTGGGGCTTGCCTGCAAAACAAAAAGTAGATAAAATAGGAGTAAATGCTCTGTAAATGTATGACTAGCACTTCATCATCCTATGGATGTGTAGGACGTTGTCCCCTATGTTTTATCTAGCTTTTAAAAGACCAGAGCTTTACTATTTGCAACACCATGTCTGAATAGGATGTGTGGGAATGGTTCAAAGCTGCACCAGGAGAATTTTAGACTGGACATTAGGAAGCATTTCTTTATCCAGAGGGTGGTAAAACACTGGAATGTACTCTCTAGAGAGGTGGTTGATACCCCAAGCCTATCAGTGTTTAAGAGACATTTGGACAATGCCCTTACCAATGTGCTTCTACTTGGTCAGCCCTGGATTGGTCAGGCAGTTGGACAAAATGATTGTTGTAGGTCCCTTTAAACTGAAATATTCTATTCTGTTCCCTTCTGTTCCATTCCTTCAATGCCATTTTTTATACAGTTAATTTTCTTTTTCTTTTTTCTCTTTCCCTTTTGCTTTTCCTTTTTTCACTTGTCCTTTATTTTTTTTTTATTTTCTTTTTGTTTGCTTTTGCACTTAGAGAAGGTCACTAGATACACCAAAAAGATTGGGTTGGAGTGTTATATTTTAATTGCTGAGTGTCTTCAACTTACTTCAGTACTCCCAATATGTTTTAGTGTAGGTAATCAAAACAATCACATTACTTCAATTCTTACAACATTCAGTTCTGGAAAAGGGTTTTCTTGGTAAGAAGATGAAGTTCTTTGTTGCTTTTCCAACTGCTTTTTGAGGATAGATTTGAAGGAAAATACATTTTCCCCTAGCAAAGTGTTTGACAAGAGACTTTTACATGCTTAATGCTTCCACTCTATGGTGCTTTTCTTGTTTCTGCACAGTTGAATAAACATTCCTGCACATTTTCAGACCATTCCCCTAATTTTAATTTACTTCTATTAGAAACAAGAGGGATAGCAAGGATTTAAAGATCTGATTTTGTGAACCAGATCATTTATTAAATAAAAAAACCCCAAACCAACAGCAACAACAACAACAACAACAACAAAACAAACCAAAAAACCCCAAAACAAAACAAAACAACAACAAAAAAAATCCAAACAAAATAAAGCCCCCCAGGCATAACAGTTCTATCTCTAACATGTGAATACAAAAGTAAGGCTGAAGTTTCACTGTCATGTCAAACTGCCTTAGGGCTGCTGCACTTGGCAAAAACTGACAGCTATTTGAGCTGGTTTAGTGAACTAAACCAGCAGAATAATGTTAATCTTTTTTTTCATGAAATTATTTTGCTTCATATTTATCTACATAGCTGCTAATGAGGCTGGAAGTATTCACAGTATGAAGAAAGCAGTGATAGTAGGCAAATGGGGATGTGGAAGAGAAAATGGGATTTCTGCACAGGCAGCTGTTACACCAAGACTGAAGACAATCCCGAGAGACTTCCTTACTTTCTGTAGTTTCAAAAAGGTCTAATATATCTCTCAGTAGGAGAAACAAAACAGTTGTAATTTAACAGATGTGAGTAGATGCAGTGTGGAGGGGGGCTAAGTGACTTTTCCATATGTTTAAAACTGTTCTTTTTCCAATACCTTCCATTCGTTCTGTCTCAAAGTCTGCAGAACCTGAGCATCATACCCTTCACACTGGTGCTTCCATTTTATCTTCTTTTTCTTCTATCCTGAAGATCTAGGCTAAGAATCATAGAACGTTATGGTAGCAAGAGAGTAACAAGAAATTATAATACTGGCTAATATTAAAAACATTAAAAGAAAAAAAAAGATTCCATGGATCCTTTCAAAAGTAACTGTTTGGAGTTTATACACATTCCTTACTCTTTGAAGTTAAGTCCTTACTGCAGCTAAGGCTGCTTTCTATATCCTGACATAATTCTCTTTTCACACCTCCACCAAACTTAAAAGGTGACATGTTTCGAAGAGTCGTTTTGAAAACTTTCCTTAAATCTCAGGCAAGACTAGAAAACAATGCCAGTGAGCACAATGACTGGCACTGAGCATTACTGACACATTTATTTCAACTCATGCATACATTTGACACTCTGTGATCAATGCAGAACTTAGTTTTTAGATATTTTTTTTTCCAGGAGACAGAGGCAGGATATTTTTTCTTAAATATTTTTTGTTGTTCCTCTTGAACATTAAACAGTTTTCTAAAAGCAGAGTTATATGTTGCCTTGTTTGAAGAAATAAAAGAAAAAGAACAGCCTAGGCTCCACAGAGACTGTTAGTGAGATTTGCTTCTACTCTTCCAGTAACTCTGTTGTGTCTGACACTGGCAGGTAAACAGAAAGTCTGTTCTTTTTACACATCTCTGATTAAATATATTTATGTAAAACCAGCAAATCTACAGGTATGAATGATACAGAAACTTTTCAAAAAGCAGTTTCAACACTGAAAGGATTAACAGGTAAATTATATATAAATATAGTCCCCAAAGTTGTTCATGATACACTCGGTTGATGTAACAGAAACAAAATTCTACATATCTGAAAATAGTAAACAGTTTGGAAGCTTAAAATTTTCATTGTTGCAAATGTATTCCCAGATTTCCTCTGTAAAGTACAAAACCCAATCAAGATTGGCTGTTGATTTAATCATTGTTGTGATTTCAGAATCTGTAGATATTTCCTGCTGATACTGTGTGGGACACAGGATATCTGAGCCACTTTTATTACCTGTTGTAAAGTACTGGAGAAGAGTTTCCATCTCACAATCCAGAACTCTACTTAAAAACTGTGCATATTTTCTTATGTATATGTATATATTATATGCCCTTATTTAATAAAAAAAAAATCACTTTAAATATGAATACTCAACATGCAGACATCTTCCCACTGCCTATAGTTTTCAAGATCTAAAGAACTAGTAGTAGTAGTAGTAGTAGTAGTAGTAGTAGTAATAATAATAACAATAATAATTATTATTATAGGCAATAATTTGTTTTTATTGTTGACACCCTAGCTCTTTTGAAGCTACTTGTTACCATCAGACCATATATATTACATAATATGAGAATTTTTTACCAGTCCTTGGAGATGAGACATATAAACAAATCTGTCTCTGTAGAAATAAATAGGAAACCATGTACCAAGACAGAATGCCTTTTTCTTATGCTTGCCTGCACTTAATCTGTAATCCTTCATACAATATGAACTGTAATATTCATCACTTATACATGCATAAAAGTGCTGAGCTTCAGTTCTCCGATAACTAAAACAAATTAATACATTTGTCTTCATTAGTTGAACATAATGCAAAAAAAAAAAAAAAAAAAAAAGGGGAAAATTTTTTTTTATTATTTGAAAAAAAAGAAAAAAAAAAAAAAAAAAAAAAAGGTGCAAATTATTTATTTTTATGCGGGTCAAGCCACGTATTGAAACTAATCTGAGAATTTCAACTGCCTGAGCAGTTAATTTATTATTTCTGAAATGTAAGAATGTGTAGCTAACATATTTGATGAAAGAACTTTTTTATAGTTGCCTCAGGATTATGAGCATATTGAAACACTGTCTGGGAGGCATGCTGAGACTGAGTTTTATATCAACAAGGAATTGCCAAGACACTTAACATCCTGTAGTTGTTGTGAGCCGACTCTGCCTTAGAAAAGGGGCTTCTAGTGGGAATTTACCAAACAGATATAACCAAAGCAAGGACATTATTAAAACTTCATGTTGATGGTATTGTGCCTATGACCATAATGTATGGTATTCATATATGTTGTGTAAGTGGTCTAGGAGTAAGTCATATGAGAAGCAACTGAGGGAGATGGAGTTGTTTAGCCTGGAGAAAATGAGGCTTAAGGGAGACCTTCAAGAAGGTCGGCCTTTTCTCCCAGGCAACTAGCAACAGGACAAGGGGAAATGGCCTCAAGCTGCTCCAAGAGAGGTTCAGGTTGGACATGAGGAAGAATTTCTTTGCTGGAAGTGTTCACAAGTACTGGCATGGGGTGTCCAGGGAAGCGGTGGAATCACCATCCCTGAAAGTGTTCATGGAACAACTGGATGTTGCACTTTACGCCATGGTTTAGTTGACAAGGTAGTGTTTGGTGAAACATTGGACTTGATGATCTTGGAGGTCTTTTCCAAAATTAATGACTCTATGATTTCATGAGTCTACAGATTGGATTGATAAAGACTAATCTACAAATTTAAAATTTCTCTGGCCTGATACGTTGCCCATAATTAGAAAAAAACTGGTGTATTACGTCCCAGCACATGGCATTTCCATGGTTTGCAGTTAGATGTACCCAAGGCCACTTCACACCTCAGTTCATACCCATGATGAAACAGTTAACAGCAAGATATTCATTATTTAGAGAATTTCCATTATAGCTCGCCAAAGATTGGGGTGTTCTGCAAAAGTGTGAAATGGGTTTTCAAGTCTGAACAGTTTTGTTATGACCTTACACTTGTCTTTCAACATAATCTTATCTGTCTGACCAAAATCTTCACATATACCAGAAATACTTGTAGAATTTCTTTAGGTTTTGTTAATTCATCTGTTTATTGCTGGGTAGTGTTAGACAAATATTTCTTTCAAAGGAGGCTATATTTGCAAACCATTCATATGTGAGTGTCACAGATTGGCAAGGCGAATTGAAAAAAGAAAGCACTATATAAATATGAAATACTTTTATCTGTGGCAAAAATAATATCATTTATTTTCTCACTAGAGGTTTCAACAAGGATATCTTCCCATTCTGCAGCAGTGCAATTCTACAGGGGTAGAGGGATAATAGTGTGTTATGCTTAAGATCTTTTCAAATTGTCTGTGATGTTAAAATGCATGAAGAGTCTATGAAAAATGTTACTAACAGTTGTTTAATTTAAGAGATGTACTTTAGAGCAGTTTATAATGATAGTTTTGAGGAGTGGCTGAAAAAACAAACCTATGCCAAAAAAAAGAAAAAAAATAGATTGTATACTAGTCACACATAGCTTCAAAACCTAGATATCTTTCCTGTTATATGTGCCTTTCTCCTTCCAGTAAATACTTTACTACTCAAAGAAGTTCTAAATTATCTCAATTTTGTACCTAGGTTCTGAATATGATGGTGTATTCCTAACTACCTTTGTCTTTTGCTTAGGCCAAGTACACAGAATATGAAATAATGTTGCAAGATAAATAAAACTGTCTTCGAATTTTTAATAACAAAAGAAAAATAAAACAAACAAATAAAAGATGCTATCCATGTTCTCTGTGTATTCAGAATGTATTTTTCCTATCTAGAAAAATCAAAAATAACATGTAAGTATGTCCTGTGGGCATATTTAAAAATACTAGGCAATTCATAATTATTCCTTTTGGTAATATGCACCTGGCATGATGGAACAAAAATTTCCTGGTTCAAAATTTTCTCATGGAAGAAGTTAGCAGAATGCTGCTCTTTCTTTTGATTTACTTAAAGTCAAAATCAGTTCTACAGAACCCAATATGCTCCAACTGCTTTCATATGATAGAATGAGTAAAACAGACTAAAAGTAACCAGGCAGAAGATTTTACTAAGTCAAAATCTAGTAGGAAGCATTTTCAAGACCAGTTAGATCAGCAGAATTTCAAAATACTCATCTGTATGCAGGGAAAACTCAATATAAGAAGCTTATGTGTTCATAATTTATGTTTAAACATATCGTTATGTACATAAATCTTTATATACTGAGACTTCAGGGCAGAAAACATATCTATATATAGCTTCTTCAGTAACTCTGGGAGACTGTTAGTTTTGTAGAGATGTTTTAGAAAAGGGTGTTTTATGCAAATTTTCATATGTATTTTAAACTTTTGTAAGCAGGTAACTGCAATTAGAAATTATTGCTTTCCCTCTTGAGGTTGTTGAACTTGTGCAGGAAGGAAGAAAAGTCTCTATAATCTATAACAGAAGGGCTTAAAATCATTCTGGCAGAAATTCTCATTCCTGCAAACAGAAGCTAGAGTAGGATCAGCAAATAATTTTTAGATTATATTCTGTAGATCCTCCTGTCCCAGTTTGTCATGGGAATAAATAATCGGTTGATAGGGAAATAAAAGAGGTAGAAACAAACAAATGAGAGGAGAGAAAAAGTCAGATATTTCGATACTGGTCTTTTGCCTTTCTCTTTGCTCAGTGGAATACTATGCACTCAGTTTTTTCCCCTGATTTTGGAAGACAGTTTTAAAAATCACTGTCTGTCCCCTCCCTGTCTTCCCCCCATGCACAGACCTGTAATACTGTTTTTTTTTTTCAACTGCTTTGTCCTTGTATTGAAGGCTGAGAAGTGAAGTTTCTATTTCCTCATGTTTCAGAATTTTATTCTCTGATTCTCTTATTTTTCTTTCTTTTTTTCCTTATGCTTTATTACTTCACTCTTATTCACACTGTAGGTATTTTGCAAATTCATTCATATATATTGTCTTAGAGTTTCTATTTTCCTTTTACGGCTTTTTTGTTTTTGTTTTGAACACTAAATTCTCTTTGAGGATTTAAAGAAAATTATATTAAACACTTTCAATTTAAAAATGTAAAAAGCAGGACATGGGCTTCTTACTACACCTCATGGCAGTGCTTGAGTCATCCTTCAGTCATGTGATGAGAGTGATAGGGAAAATTACCTGTAAATGTCAGAAATCTTTTGCATTTACTTACTAACCTTTTTCAGTTCTGCAGGGAAAACAGCTGTTACAACCAGGGTGTAATCTCGGTGCCTTGACCACATTCTCTATTTATTGCTTCTTACTTTTTATGCTGCCTTTGTCATCCACAGATCATTCTGTGATACTTTTAGCCACTTCAGGTGCTTCTGGGTGGATTTTCCATTGCTGGGACTTGCAGTCCTGTTTGTAAGAGACAAAAAAGCTAGGAGAAAATCTAGTCTGAGGAAATAATATTGTTCATGTGCTTCCTTTGTTCTCTTAAGAGCTTCTCAATTCAGTATAAACAGAATTAAAAATTCCTTTCTTTCAAAGTATCAGATTATTAGGTGTACTCAATATTTGCTGCAAAATTAAAACCTGGGAATTTAGAACATTCTAAGTCCTTCAGAATTAGAATAGAACTACAGCATTCAATGCTAGCTTTTTCATGGGTATAAATTTTTAAATGCTTGATTTAACAGCAGCAATATATAATGCTTGTCATCCTACATTGATCATTACTTGTGACAGGATCACTTCTTAGACAGGATAATAAGGTATAACAAATATAAACATTGCAGTAGAAACACAAAAGGTCCTGTAATATGTCCATTCCAGAATTATCTGTGCACAATTTTGCAAACCACCAACAGTAAGTAACACAAATACTATTGAACAGAATCACTATTAGCTCTGTGTTTCTAATGCAACCCTCATAAACTTCACTAATTATAGACTGTATTAGCCCATGCTTTATTGTTTCTGTCTATGAATTCCTCAGTTAATTAATTTTTTAACTGCTTCAAGTAGACTAAAATTGTAAGTGTACAAATCTGATCCCCATAAAATATAAATAATACATGAAGAATAGATGGTACTCACTGTATTTAGACCAACAGAGAGTGTGGAAACAAAATGCAAATCAGTTTAATTAGAAAGCAGCCTGTCAGATCAGAAGACAGCTTAAACTGAGTCCAAGACTGTTTCTCTGAATCTAATGTTAAGTTGTTGTTGTTAAATATTTATATGCAGTGTAATGTTGAAAATATCCCCAAAAGATTACAGAATGCACTTACACTTCCCCAGGCTCTTGTGGACTAATCACTTCCTTCTTCCATCTGACTGAAACAACATGTCAAGTATAGGGTTTTGCAGAATTCCAGCATAATCAGGATGGTCTGAAATTATATTACTTAGGCCCCTGAATGCACAAGAGAGTAGAAAAGAGTTTGTTTTCCTTTCTTTATGCTTCCTGTATAGTCCAGTGCAAACACAGTTTACCTCCTAGCACAAAACATCATCCTTTTATAAGCATAGATGGTAAATGCACAAGTCCTTGCAATTTAAATACTTTGAGGATGGCTCTTCCCACCTTTTGTTCTTGAATAGAGGGAAAGGTGCTTTGTATTTTGTAATTAGGAGTCCTTTCTATGTTCTATACTGGCACAGCAGCTCTTTGTTATAAGCTTTCTTCTTAGGATAAGTTCTAGATAGGTAAAAAGAATTTGAAGAAACATAGAATAAGTTAAAAGAAATTTTAAAAAAAGTATACATGTTTTCCAACAGTTTTAAGACCATAAAACATCTTATCTGAAGAACGTGCATTTCTTCAGCTCCTTCACAGCTGATCACAGTATATTAAAGAGTTAAACAGGCAGCATCTCTCCAGCAGATACAGGGGATTTTTTTAAAGGTAAAAAGTTAATGAAAATGCATTTTATTACTCAGCTGAAAGAAACCCTAAAATCTATAGCCAGTAAGTAGCATTATTATGATAGAAAGAAAAAGAGGAGGGATACATTATAGAATTGCATTCATATCAACTGAAATAGGGGATGCCAGGCCTTTTCATCTACTCTTTTTCTTCCTTTCCTGAGATTTCTTAACCACTTTAATGAAGAGTCTTTTGTTCCTGTTTTCAAAGGACAAGAAAAATGATGGCTTTGTTCTCTACTTAAACATTGCACAAGTCTTAACAGAGTAAGCACTTCTAACTGACATGATTTACACTCTAACATTCAGAAAATAAAAGCTTTCTCCATTGCCATTATTCAATTATCAATGTAAATTTAAAAAAACTCACTGAGAAGACTTATGCACAATGTAAAGAAAAAGACAACAGATTACATAGAAAGATATGACACCAGCCTTTGAACTACCCCTTGAAATATTGAAATGTTCAAAAGCTACAAAATTATCATGTCATTTTAAAATAATGAATTATGAGAAATACATCAAAATATGAGAATTTACATCCCTGTTATCCAAACACACTGAATCTTATCCTTCTGAATTTCTTGCTACCTGATACTGTTAATAAGTAAGTGCACGTTGAAAGGTGTTTTAAGTGCCTGAAAATCTATCAAATAAAGACTTTTGTGGGTTGGTCCTGGAGCATAAATTGTTTTTCCCTCTTTTAATAAAGCAACAGGATATAGTGTTCATTAAATATCAGACCTTTTATTAGCTTTAAGGTAGCAAGCTATGAAAGAACAGCCTGTAGATTTATGCACATTAGACTAAATCTACTGAAGCCCATTTAAAAACTTATTGGGAAAAAACTGAAAAAATTGAAAGAAGAATACTCTTTGGCTGAATATAATATTTGGACATGAAGACGTTTGAGACCATGGGACTAAATGTGATAGGAATTGTTGCATCAAGTGGCCTGGCTTACTGGCAACACCAGCTGGATCAAACTTTCTGGATATGTATTTGTGTGAGCAAGTGGGTTTGTGTTTATGTGACCAGTGTGATTGTGTCGAGAAGTAAATGGCTTTTTGATTAATATTATGGCTGTTAAAGATACAGTTTTTCATGAGATATTATTTATTCTAATTTGGAATAAGTAACATTTCATGTGATATTTCTTCCCTGTGGTCTCTTCAGGTTCTCCATATAGAGACAAGATCACTATAGCAATTCTTCAGCTGCAGGAAGAAGGCAAGCTCCACATGATGAAAGAGAAATGGTGGAGAGGCAATGGTTGCCCAGAAGAGGAAAGTAAAGAGGCCAGTGCTTTGGGAGTTCAAAATATTGGAGGAATCTTCATCGTGCTGGCAGCAGGATTGGTGCTTTCTGTCTTTGTGGCAGTTGGGGAGTTTTTATATAAATCAAAAAAAAATGCCCAGTTGGAAAAGGTAAATATTGTAATTACCTGTTTATTTTATATTTATGGTCTATTTAAATAATATTTTAAACATTTTGTGATGTTTAGTGAAAAGTAGGTGATGCATACTTATTGTTTGTTTTTATACTAAAATCTTTGTATAACAAAGGATGACAGCAAAATATCCAAAGTTTTACATTTACAGCTTTTAATTTTTCTTCAATGTGTTTAATTGTAGCCAGATTTCAGGACAAGTGACTATTTCTCCTCTTATTCAAGCCTGAAAAAAGACAGCTTTTTACTCCTGGAAGTTCACTGCAGTTAATTTTATGGATGAAGAAGAAATCTGAAACTGTAATGGGAAACAAATTAATCTTCTACAGATAATTCTGATTTTCAAAAGACAAACTGTCTATAGCTCAAAATCAAAATCTAAAAATGTCTCTATAGAAATGTTCTTTATAGGAGTTTATACTTGCAAAGTTGTCCTGGTAACATCTGGAAAAGATTACATCAACATGATTCTTTTTTTGGTGGGTTTACTACTGATATGATGTCCTGTAATTTCAAACTGACCCAATTTTGAAAATCGTATTGTTAACTTGTTGTGTACTTGCAATTTATACAACCAGAATACTGTAATTGTGCTAAGACTAATAATATATTGAAAAATTTGTAGTGGAAATTATCATTTTTGCATAATAATTAAAGAAATCTTTCTATATGCATGTGCCCATGTCTAAACCTAAAATAAAATAGTATATTTTATTGCTATGGCAAAATCTGAATTTTAAACATTGAGAGAAACTATTGGATTGGATTTTGCTAGGTCTTCTTTTTTTTTTTTTTTTTTACTTTTGAGGAGATTGTGACCTATGACCATTTTTAAATTTATGTTTAGTAATTTAATTTAATCTAATCAGTAGTAAATCCAAAAGCTATATTTATATTGGTGTTTTTCCAGATGATGCTAGTGAGCTTTTGTAACTTGAATCATTACTCAAAAAATTTACTATTTGTTTCGCTTCTTTTGAGGCAACTTTTTGGTACTCAAGTTTCCTGTTATAAATATATTAAGAAATTTTTTTCTAACACACACTAAGGCAGTGTGAGGTTTTAAGGTCCTAAACACTGTTTGAACATGGGTACATTCATTTAATTGTTAAAGGACCCTTTAGGTCCTCTTCTTTACAATGCTGCAGGCTAATTCCTTCTGTTAACATACTATTGGAATGTTATGTTTCTGAAATGAATTTGTAAGGAAAAATATACTGATTACTTAAGAACCCATGTAAATATCAATAACCTTTTATCCATTCCTAAAATGGATATGAATCTCATATGAACATCAGTAGAATTTGGTTTAGCTTTTCTGGATTTTTAGCAAGCACTCAGAAAAATAGGATTGCTTTGATAATAATTTTGTTACATGCATTCAGTATTTTACAGGGTTAAAATACATAAGTGACAATAGCAGCATGTTGGAAGTTGTGAGAGGAAGCAAACAGAAACTTTCTAATTAAGGATTTGTTTCCTTAAGTCCCTTAGTTTGGGGTGGGGGGAGGTGGGGAGGATTTTGTTTGGTTTGAGGATTTTTTTTTTTTCTTTTGTGTTTGCTTTTTTCCACTTGTTTGTTTATTAGTGTTGGATAGAGATAGCAAGACTGGAGGAATGTGACCTTTCAACAGCATTTGTACCAGAAATGATTCATCATCAAGAATTTAGGTACTTTAAAAGGTTAGGAATAAATCTGAAGCAGCTGAGTTGAGTTGAGTGAGGCTTCTCTCCTTTCTCTCCTCCTTGCCTCCAATCACTTACTTTCCATCTCCTCCCTGCTATTCCCAAATACCCTGATATCAGCAGACCGCTGAAATTTCACTGCCCCTTTATTTATGGAATGAGCTTGAGTGGAAAATGATGCTTGCATCCCTACCCGCGGTCTACCCCGGCATCCCTTCACCCACTCTTCTTGCAGCACCCAAAGACTTTCAGAAAACATCTTTCAACCTCTCCAAGTGTAGCAGATCCCCTTTGCCTAGGAGAGGGAGCAACAGCAGCCTAGGGTGAGATGAGGAACCCTGTCATTTGTCTCCAGTCTCTACAAGTCCCTGCTGAGATGAGCAAACAATGCAAACAGTGCTGCTTTGGATATCCCATGGGGAGAGAGGAGGCACCTAATTTTGGTGACTTTTGTGGTTTCATCCCTTAGGAATCAGAGTATCATTCTGGCATAGTGTTTGTCAATATTTGGAAAGAGGGAAGATCAAAGGTCATGTTAAGAGCCAAGGAAACAAAATGAATCAGATAACTTCAGCTGCCGAGTATCTGGAGTATCCTGAGATAGAAGTGGGCATGAATGCTTTTTAATGTGTACAAAATATTCAGTTGTACTTCCAACAGGGAGGCAATGCAGATTGAAATTGTATAATATAGATATGGGGTTTTAGAATTTTTTATGTCATCCTGCCCTTGGAGCTTACACATAAACAGAGATATTGTCTGGTGTGAACCTATTTGGAGGAGTGAAATCTTGAAAGGAATCAAGCTCAGAAAAACAGCAGATAAATGGTGTTATTTGCTAAAATAAAAATGTTGCATCTTGTAAGAAAAGATGGCTCAAAACATCCTTGCCCCTGATGTGTTTAAAAGTCCAAAGGAAACATATGACACTCATGAGACTTTCTGTGAAGCAGATGATTTTATGCCACCACAACACTTTCCAGACAGAGAGAAATTCATTTTTTATTGACACCTTTCAAAAGCCAAGATAAGCCTGGATGTTATCACAGACTGCCAGTCACTGGTGTTTACTAAAGCTAGCTTGCTTGAAAAATTAGATATCCTAAATTACTATTTTCCAGAAAATCCAGAAATTATGAATGTAAAAACAGCTATACATGGCTTAAATTCTGCTACCATTTCTAGCCATTCAAAACTCATTGAGCCTTCAGCAAGATGGAACTAGTTATGCTTGTGTAAAAATAGCAGATGTAAATTTTATTAATTTTGAAATGTTAAGTACTTCAAATAATGTGAAACAAGACACATACTTTAATTATTTGTTAAGAGATGAGGTCATACACTTCCTATAGTAAAAATTATTAGATTAAGTCTCAACATGTACTGAAACAGTAACACCAACAAAGCATATCTGGACCTATACAATCAAATCACAACATAAACATCAATTAAAATAACCTCTCTGAAATAGTTTTTTATTTATAATTTATTATAAAAGCAATAAAAAACAGTAAGTAAATTAATACTTGTTTATATTTTACATACATTTACAGGGAAGACAAAAGCTATTGAACTTTCCATGTTAAATAATTCACTGCTGAGCTGCACAATAGAGTTGAGAAAGATCAGTGTGGATAATTTACCTCACAAGGCACAATGACTGAGCACTTGGCAGAGCTGGGCCCAAAGCAGAGATTAGTAGCTAGGAATATACACGTGTTACGTACAGAACTGTTCAACTTACAACTGCAGATTTCATGGAACAAGAAATTCTGAATGCTGAGCTGTGACCTGTGTATGAGACAAACGATGTCTTTGGAGATGGCACAAATTTATCTGGATGACTCTTGCCTGAAAGGAATTGAATACAATAATTTAAAACACTTTCTGCAAAATGATTAAAACAAGTTTTTATAATGTAAGGATAGCAGGAACAAGAATTTCTGATCCTAACTGGCTCAAAAATTCATGCAGCTTTAATGAGCTGCAGAGTCTTTAGGTTATGGTACAATTTGATCTTAAACTTATTAGAAATTAAAAGTGGTTTTGCTATGATTGCTAGTAATTCTGAATTTTCTACCTCACACACGTTTTATAAATGCGATAATCTGGAGTGTGTTTTGGAATAGATAACTCTTCTAGTCTTGCCTAGTACAAGTCTCACTGTTTCCTTCAGAGAAAGTGCTGGGAATGGCAGAGCACATATCCTTGTCTATGGCAGAATGCTGATGTTCCAGTTGGCACAGTGGGAAAGGGTAGGAGATGGTAGGTCAGAGGGTGTCCTGACTGCATTCCTGCAGAGCAACCACAAGATGGTGCCTTCTAATTTCTGAGAGGGAAATTTAATTGTCACTTTTTAATAAAATTTATGTCGCAATGCTTACCTATTGTTTAATTGCAGCCTTTCTGAAAATGCTAAAGGCTTGTATTATTTCCCATTGTTTATGATACAAACATATAATTATGTCATCTACTTGGAAACATGTTATTATCAGACCTTTTTTATCTAGCCAATCTTGACAATAAATGCTCAGTCATTTACATTTTATAATTGCTTTTGCTGCTGAATGACCTGCTCCCTTATTTTAACAGGTACTCAGAGGGCAGGGAATAAGCAAGGTCAGAAACCGAAGCCATTTAAAACAATTACTATGTCTTTCCTCTTTTATTTATTTTTTTTTTTAATTGATGTGCATCAATGTATTATGAGTTTATGTCCATTTCACACATTTAATTTTGTATAGCTCATATTAGTATCAGAAATGCCAGGGAAAACATTGACCTTGAAGACCATTAATATCTAGCATAATATATTGATGATTCTCAGTTTGAGAATTTTTTGACCTTTCCTTTGATTTTGTGTGTTTGGGGTTTTTTTAAGTTTTCTCTGAGATTATTTCCATTTTCATACCACCCTTACACAGTGATTAGATACTACTGTAAGAGTCAGCTGTGTGATAGAAACTACATGTGCACTGCTGAAAACATTAGGATGAAATTCACAGTATTGATGAAGGCAGTGCCGTGGATGTATAGACCATTGCTTGTTGTCACCGTTGTAAGTTGTTGTCCTTGTGCTTATCCTGGTCAGGGTTTCTTTGGAGAGGGTGACATTGGCTGGAGAAGTTATCTGCAAACCTGGTTTTATTCATGTTGTGGTCCCACACCCTTCTCAAGAGGCAAGGAGGGGCCAAGAGCTGATAGGCTGAAACAGCTGTTACACAGCATCCTGATTTTGCTTCTCTCAAATATGATTTAACTGTTCCCAGTTTGTTTACATGGAGTCAGTGTAAATGCTAACAAGAGTTTATTTTCCAAGGTCCTTTTATGATCTATTTGTGCTAGGATAAGTTTCATTCATTATTTCTTACAATGCTTCTTTTTTAGAATTCATGTCAGCAAAGTGCAAATATATAGCTTGTCCTATATGAAAAGGACTTACAGGAAGAAGTTAATCATTACTGAAATGTTATGAAGCTTTGTCAGCAGGATGTGTAGAAAGTCAGTATTTTAATCTTTAATTGTTTTCTCACCAACAGTGAAAAACCAAATTTCAGTTGGTTCATATTAAAAAAAAAAAAAAAAAAGCTTTTAGGAACCTTCTTATTTTACCTTAATATTTTATGGTGTGATGGTTTGGGTTTTCTAAATTTTACTAAATTAGTTCTCACTAAAGTACTTTACTTTCTCAAAAAAATGCAATTATGTCAGTTTTGCTGGAGTTCAAAAATATTTGTAATAGTTTAATATCAAAAGCCTTTGAATTTGGGACAGTAATTTATAATAGTTTTGGAACAATACCAAAGTAAATCTCAGCCTAGTGATTTTTTTCCAGGGGGAGATAAGTTCAAAAGATTTTAAAGTTGAAAAGCCTGTTCCTCAGGCTACAAGAAACAAAAGAATGTGGACGTTCTCGGTAAATTGAAGTAAAAGCTTTGGGATTTATATCCCAAGTAGCTTTTATATGATCTACAGTCAGTGATGTAGTCTGTACTTTTGTGTTACATTTTTTAATGGAGTAACCTCAAATATTGTAATTTTGGCTGGGAAAAGCAGCAGCTGGGACAGGTCATGGAAGAAAATGTTTTTCCAACATTAGCACACTGCATTCTGCAGATATGCCATTGGAAAATTGGGAACTTCTATCATCCTGTAGTCCCCTGAGCACTGTATGAGTATGTATAAACTTGTATGGTTAATTTGTGTGTATGTAAGTGTAGAGATTACGTGAATTTCAGGTATTAATTTTAATTAAATGCCCTTTTGGAAACCATTTAAGTATAAATTAGAGAATATTTTCTAAGGGGAGGAACTGCTGCAAAACCCAGCAAATCAAAACAAATCCCCCTAAAACCAAAATTCAATCCACACCCCCAGACATCTTAACAGAAGAAAAAAAAAAAAAAAAAGAAGAAAAATGGAAAAAAACAAGTTACCAACTGTGGGATTTTAAAGTAATTTGCAAACAATAAAATACTAAAACCAAGAACTCTATTTTGATTTTTGATTGCAGCTCAACCAGTATCTGTTTGGTAACCTTTTGGTAGACCTTTCTTTCTGAGGTATTTTTAATGTCTTAATGTTTTTCAAAAAACAACAGAAAATATAGGAGTGTATGTAAAGTTGAGCAGTACATAACTACATAAGTACACAAGTACAGGAAGTTCACTATAGTTCCATATTCATTCAGTCAAAGATCAGAGCTTAAATTATAGGTCTGAGTTATGGAATATTTTAAGTTTACAAGAACGTAAAGTTGGATAAAAAAATTTGGAAACTCCTACGTGTTGTTTACTTTATAGCAAATGTTGTTCACTTTCACTCTTCAGTAGAAAGAAGAAACACATTATATGATTATTTTCTCCTCTGATAAAAATATTTTTTCATTCCAATGGAAAAAATGTCAGATCATAAAGCATTTGTGTCTTTCTAATAATTTTTCATTGTCTTCCTCTAAATATTACTTTGGCATATAATATTTTAACATAAAACATTAAACTTTTGATTTTTAATTTATCATCTATGCTATAGTTAAATGTAGTAGCAAATACAGTTTAGTTCAGCTGATTTATTTACTTTGACCTTTGTATAGGTCAGCAAAATAACAACAAGCACTTCCTACTACCTTTTAGACTGAAAAAATATCCTTGAGTGTCAGGTGAAACCATATAATTGTAGAGAAATGGGTGCTAAACCTTTTGATATTATGTACTGCAATATGAGTATAACAGTGTTTCCAAAACAGTAGAAAACCTTGGCATTAATACTAATAGTCTCTCTCTGTTCAATATGATTTGAGGCCATGGCAAATTTCTCATTGAGTTCATACTATCACATTGAACTATAAAACTAGTATAAATTTTTACAGTGAATAAAGTACAGAGGACTTAATCTGAGCAAACAGTTAAAAAAAAAAAAATGTTTAGAATTCAGGTAGGAAAGGTTATATTTATTTTCTAAAACATGTCTGTAAAATTAATTATTTATTTTCAAATTATGTTATACAAAGCATTTTAATCCAGATAGATTGGTACTACAAAGCATTAATTACATGTCATCATCACTTCCTTTCACCATGCCTGGTGATCAACAAACCTGACATTCCTTGGACAAAAAGAATGAATTTAGATGTAGGATCAAAGATGATTCAACAGGTGAATGAACCTTCACATCCTGTGGTTGAGAATGCAAGTTCTCAGGGGATTGATTCAGTGCAACCAGTATCACCTCTGCTGAAAGGCAGAGAAATATCTACACAGATGTGATTGCAAAATGCACAGCCATTAACATTGCAATGGTTATTGTTCTAAACCAGTTAGGTAGTGCCATATATTTTGTTTTTTATTTTCTCAGTGACAGCTACATGGCTGAAGTACTATTAATTGCTCTCAGTCCTTGTTAAACACCTACCAGTCATGTGTAGCCATTGTCCAGGGACACAGGACAGCAGTACCATGTTCTGGAAGAAGATCTGGACTGGTGTGACAAGGTGTACATCAGTGGAAATTATTGCCTCTGACTGAAACCCTAATGACAAATAGCGCTTATTGCCACTCTTAGTTTGAAAACACAGCCCCAAACCTAGAGAAATGTAAGACAGTCAGCCTGTTCCAGAAGAGGTTGAACTGAAAAATGAGGATAGAAGATACCTTCTGAGTGCTTGCCTTTACCTGTCCAACACAGCACCTGTCTCCCTGGGATTAAATTGCCATCACGCCCGTATTTCAGCCAGGCACTGGAAGCTCAAAATGACTGCACCATCCTGGTCTGACAATAGACTAGGACTGTGTATCATCTGCGTGTCGATGACACCACAGCCCAAATTATTTCATTATCTCCTCAGTGGCCTCATATACATGTTGAAAGGAGAGATGACAGGATGAAACCTTGTGGAATCCTGCATGAGAGAGAGCCCTCGGGGCTGATGAGCAATTGCCCTATGCCATCCTCTGGGATTTCTCTGAGAGGAAAGAGTGGAACCACACAAGTGCAATCCCTTCTGCCCCAGCCTAGGTCCACAGGTGAGTCAGAATAACATCATGGTCAGTGTGATGGCCAGAAAGGCTGCTGGCAGAGCTAAACAAAACCACTTTGACAAAAGCTTTCTGCACTAATAGAAGTTCCCCATCAACCACAGGAAGAAGGGTAGCTGTCAGGCTGGAAACAAAGAAAATAGTTTCAGAAGACTTTAAATGGACTCAAGCATTGCTTTCCTGGAAGTCTCTGTCATCCACCAGAGTGCATTTTGTTCTGTTAGGAAATAAATTTTAGAATTTGAGAGTGGCGGAATTGTTCTTGGTGGTTTGTTTTTTGTTTGTTTGTTTTATATGGGGTTTTTTTGACACCAGTTGATAATTTATTTAAGACAAACCGGAATTTTATTGCTCCACTGGGAGACACTTAAAATAAACACAAGAAGTGGCCTGCAGTGAGGTCCTGTATGTCATCTAAGTTCATCTCATAACTCTAAAACTCAGCGAGCACTTCAGCCTGCAGAAAATTGTTTCAGTGTTGTTTTGTTATAGGAAGGGTCAACCCCATCAGACTTTTGTTGATCCTCTCTGTCAAATAGCTACTAAAGTCCTTGAAAGAACCAGCATTCAGTTACAGGGTAAAGTGCCTCACGCTTCATCAAGCTGTCTGGAACTACTTTAATGGTAGTGACTTTGTAGATACTATAGTGAACACAAAGCTTTATCTGTGGAATTAAAATTTTCACTTTGATTGATACTATTGTCTTCATTTGAGTGGGCAGTGAAATTTCTGTTTCAAACAAGTGACATATATTTTGGTCTGAAAATAACTTCCTAAAATGGTTGCTTGTTCTATTTCTACCAAAACCCCAAATAATTGCTTAATCTAAAATTGAGAATATACTGGTAATATGTTCAGGTAACTGGTGTGAATTTAGTCTGAAGTGTACTTGTACTTGTGGCAAAATATTTTTAATGTCACTATATTATGCATATATAGATATGTATAGTGTGCACATATATAGGTGCAACCTTCAATCTACAGTCATGCTTAAGAATAGGTGTATAACTAAACAACCTAAAAATCTGATCATTGAAAGTACACCACAGCTCTGAAATGCTTGTACTCCAACTACCGTGATATATGATTTCACTTTTCTGAGGTTATTTTCTCTTTAATTGTTCATCTCTTTGTGATCCTAAGCCAACGTTTTGATAGGATTTGTTTTTCTGTCTAGCGGGTTTAAGATTGACAAGTTTTCCATACACTTATTTAAAATCCCTGAAGGAGTGGCCTAAGAATCAGAAAGTGATTAAGAGGAAGAGTCAGGGTAGGACTGTGCATTCATCCTCACCTAAATTCGAGACAAAAAGCTTTTTGATTGATATGTCCTCCTAGATGCTAGAACAATGACCCATAACACAACAAGGTAATACAGGATTACTGCTGTTACTGCTTTAAAATAATTAAACGAACCTTCAAATAATGTCTGACAGTCCGGACTGGAAGTAATGAACTTCTCAGTAAATCTTAAGTCCTTCTATTGAATGTTGACAGTCAACTTTATATTTTCTGCATCAAAGAAGGGAAAAATATAAACCAGAGATTGGCGATTAATAGTCAGAGTGTTTTAAATAAAAAAACCCCACACTGACTTTAATCACTTAAATCAGACTGTTTAGAGTGGAGCAGGCATGCTGTTCTCTCTTCCTGTTGCTCTTTTTAGGCTCTTAAAAGAAAAATCTATGGTGATAGTCTCATAATTATGTGTCTAACAAATGCTATTATGATTTTTAATTACCTTTCTAAATTCCCATAAAGCAAAATAATGAAAGTAGTGTAAGTATTATCCACCTTTCATATTAATACACATGTGCGAAAATACTTTTTTCATGCAGTTAAGCCATGCACAAGCTGTCTAATCAGCTTGTAACCAGTAGTAACATTTTGCAAAATTCTCATCTTGATTCTCCGTGACTTGTGAGGTGTCAGCTGTGGCAAAGTATGTCAGAGGTGTCAGTTACTTCTTTATTCATCTTAAGGAGATGAATTTTTTTTCAAAATTGTCTTGTGTTAGAAGGCTAAGAACTACAGTTCTGATTAAAGTATCTCTTGCACACTTTTTTTGGTAATGTTTTATCACAATATGCTGCAACAAAACAGATGCACTTATGTGCACTATGGTTTAGAAAGCTGTATGCTATCCTTAAATTCTTCTAGCATTTGATTATATCTAAGATGACTTGGAGGCAGCATTTACTTTCTGGTAGCATTTAAGAAGACAACTTATGATTTTGTAAGGGTTAGTGAAAAATCGATAATAACTGATGTTCTTGTAACACGCCTGCAGTGTGGAAGGTAAGTTGGGAGCAAGAGGTTATTTTCTTTGAATTAAGTAGAGAGTCTTGTAATATATACTAAATGGCTCGGTTCCATGACGGACAACAGTTTTGAAATGTAGCCTTTCAGTTCTGTAAACATTATGTTGTTTTCCCCTAGCAATTGAATTCAGGATCAAGACATAGGATTATCTTTTCTAAAATCATATCTGAAAATATATTTTATCTGTCACAAAAAAATATTCTAGACATGCTTCTTGTTTTCATGCCTTATTACTCTAAAAATTGTATCCTAACAGTGATTAAACTTTGTGGAAGAACACAAAGTTTAATGGTATAAAAAATGGAGACTACAGAGATTGGAATTGAAATTAGACAAAAATATTAATTTCAATTTTAAAAAGTAAATCATAAATCCTTTCTAAAATGTATTGAATATTACTTTTTTAATATGTGTGAAAACTCCTCCGTGTATTTCTCAGGTAGAACCCAAAGAAGAAAAAAGATCTGGATCATAAACTCTTACATAGCCTTAAAATAAATGACTATTTCAGTGAGTGAAATTTGAAACAAGCAAACAAACAAACAGAAGATACGTAACAATACACTTAATCAGAAACAATATTTTTATTACTGTGTGCACATACAAGAGCCCATTAAAATTTATAAAAAGTAATTTGAAAACATAGAATGGAAGAATATTTTATATAAAATAACTCTCTCAAAGTTGTGGTATCTTCTTTATTAAGACTGTCAGTAATTCAAACATTTCCCTTTTAATGAGTTTTCATATCCAGGTAAAATTCTCAAATAAAATGTGTTGTCAAGTTTCTTGAGATATCATTTTCATCATATTTCAGGATGTTGACATGTACCTTCTCACCTCTTGGATGTTGGTTGTAATCCATTTCCTACTGATATTACCTAAAAATTTATACCCTTTGCAGATTTTTGCAAAGGTTTTGGTGGATTTATCAATCTTGAACAGGATTTGTTCTAATCTGGCACTCTTCTTAGACGTCTTGGCAAAAAAATGATGAGGGACAGAATCTTGAAAGTTTTAAGAGCTAATGCATCATTTTAAAATTTAGAAAGATTTTGTTCCTCAGAATGTTTTAGGTAGGTCTTAAATTCCAGAGGTGAGAGTTGTATAATGGCTACAAGTAGCGTAGTACTGAGTTGCATCATTTACTTCTTAATGGATTCCCTACGAAATTCCTGAGTTATACGCTAGGTTTCTCACATAGTGGAAATGCCGAGATCTTCAAGCCTTGGCAATTTAGCCTGTAAGGCATTAGGGAGTACTAAATTAAATCTTGCCCTTTTAAAATATTTCAGGGTTAATGTCAATTTTGTAATCATAATGGCAGTTGTGATGTTAAACAACAGAACTTTACTAGAAAAAACGGAAAGTCTAAGAGAATTGAATATTTTCTTTTAAATTAAAGCAGGATAAGGAGGTATAGTTTTCTACTTTCTACACAATACTCAGTAAAGATATCTTATGCATTAAGATCTGACATATTACATTCAGACCATTCAGTTAGGAATTTTAGCCACCTCATTCACACAAAGAAAGCTGTCTTGGATATCAACCCAGTGCACATTGCAGAGCTCACTTCAGCCAGAAATGCCAAACTTTTGCCTCTGTACTTGACTCTGAACCAGAGAAATATACCTTCTTCTCCTTTGGACTCACAACTTAAACTTTTCTTAGTTGCAGGTGGTAAAATAATTTCTATTGTAAGTGGAGTAGGCCTCATTCCTTTATTTCCAACTCAACAAGAGAAAGAAATGCTTCAAAAGAAGTGTATCACACCCAGAGCAAGATTACCCTTTCCTTTGCTTCCTACCTGCCCATTTCCTTATTCATGCAAAGGATTAAGGAAGAGGGCATTTGTTCAGGATTTGTTGGATTCATGTTCCGTTCTAACTCCTGATTAAGACAACTCATATTTGCACTCTTCTGCACAAAACAGAATTTTACGTAAAACTACTGAAGTTCTCAGCGAAACAGGAATTACTACTGAAGCCCTTCCTCTGCTGCTGTGTGCTCTCATCCCTAATCTACAGAACAGCTCATATTTTCCCTGTCTCCCTTTCTCTCTCTCTATGCCTCTGTTTACTGCTACCGTGCCAAGTGGAACAGGATCAGTAGGCAGCAACTGCAAGTGACTTTACCTTGGAATGGTCTAATGCCTGTAGGTTATAGCTGTTTACTGGGACACAAGCTTAAATCTCTCTGGCAGAAGATGCTATTATACTGACACTCTTAAATGTGACTCATGTTCAGCTCTAATGCTCCAGCTGATGACTGGCTGCACCAAAGAAAAGGGTATCTGCTGCATATTCTTCTTTAGCAGCTGCCACACTTTTTAAGGAACTTGCTTTGTTAGGTCCTTTCAGAGCATAACTACTGGATTGATAACCATGCATGGAGAACTGGAATGTGAATTCTAATAGGATTCACGACTAAGCCAAGCACCAGTGTGTTTCACAGAATTTCTACTATTGCCAAATGACAAAGCTGTAAAATTTAATGGGGAAAGCTGAGTGCCTTACTGCTTAGAGTGCTTTCAGCCCTGGAGGTTGGAAGCTGAATGCAGACTTTTATGAATACAGCTTCAATCTAGGTTCCCAGTGAACTAGGTAGGGTGAGATGCTTAAATATTTTCTGGATCTAATCTCCAAGCTTCAGGTTTGTATGAATAATGAAGATATAACAGTTCAGAAATAAAGCAGGGTTTTTATTTGAAAGCCAAATGAGACAATTATATATTGACTACCACTAAGCAAACAAAATCAAAAATTGGTCATGAGATAGTTATAGTAATTCTAGATGCTTTGATTTTTTGGTTCTTCTTTGATAGGTTGTTTGTTTGTTTTTCAATTGTTCATTTGCCTTTTTTTTGTGATCATCTCCCTGGCCTGGAGATTAGTTATTAAGAGATAAAAATGCAAAGGGTTAGACCACACTTCAAATTTGCTTTGGCTGAGAGCAATTGTCAGAGGCTTAGCTTAACATCTCAGCTTCTGGGATGTGTTATTTAGTTAGTACATTTCTCCATTAGCTGGCAAATGTTTAAGTTAAACTATGATGCAGAGCCCAAAAGTGAGACTTTTTCCCTCACTACCATATGTCATTCAATACTCCAATTCTCCCACTGAGAGAAGGCTGACTGCTCAGCACACTATTAGCAGTTGAGAATTCAGTCAGACTGAGGGAATAGGGAGATTTTATTTTATTTTTCAAATTGCTCACACTGCAAACTGGAAAAAGGGCTTAGAGGATTTGATGGAAACGTTAATAAACTTTTTCTAATAATATACTTTTCATAAAGATCAAGAAAACGGAATTGCTGGTTTTTGGTTTTTGTTTTTGCTTTTTTTTTTGCAAATACATACTCCATAAATAATAATCAGTAATGGGAAAAGTGTTTATATACAGAAGATATTATAAATAATGGAGTAAATATCAGTTTTCAGTAATAGATCTGGATTTTAACAGTATTTAAACATGAACTCAGGTAAACTTCCTATACTAAAACTTCATGTTTTGTTGGAGAACTCTTACTTTAGTCCCATAGAAATGCAATTATTATTTTGAAATATGGCTAAGGAGATTCTACTGAATGCCTAACATACATGTAACATTCAGGTACTGTACTGTAAAGCTAACCTGTTGACAGAAGATCTGCTTGAAGTAGTTTACCTGTGCATCCAGACTCAGTACCTGCCAGAAAAACAATTGTACAGGCAAGGTGATTTTTACACTGAGTCATCACAGTTTGATAAGTAATTTTAATTATTATGTTATGCGTATAATAAGGCCAGAAATTTGTTTTGAGCTTCAGACTGGGACAAAGCAAAGAATGACAAGGCTGTGCCAGTAGAGTGAATCTGCTTCTAGACATTGCAGTTAGTAATTTCTTACAGCTGTTTCTTTTTTTCTTGTTCCTCTATTTCCTTCTGTAGAGGTCCTTCTGTAGCGCCATGGTAGAGGAGCTAAGGATGTCTCTGAAGTGTCAGCGTCGATTAAAACACAAGCCACAGGCCCCTGTTATTGTGAAAACAGAAGAAGTTATCAACATGCACACGTTTAACGACAGAAGGTTGCCAGGTAAAGAAACCATGGCATAGAGCTGGGAAGCCAAATACCCCAAGCACAAACTGTCGTCTTTTTTCCAAACAACCTTGCGAGAATGTTTCCTGTGGAAATATGCAACAAGTGCAAAATAAAATGAGTTACCTCATGCCGCTGTGTCTATGAACTAGAGACTCTGTGATCTCAGCAGTTGCAATGGCCAGACTCGAATCACAAGCATCATGGATCAACCAAGTTATGCAGGGTTACACTGTTTGTCATGGGTTTCCACCATTCCGAATGAATGAATGTTCCATGTGAGTTTTGTGGCTGGTTTCAAATGCAGTCTCAGTGAGAAGTTACAGGTTCCTTTTGAAGTTCAACGGTTGCCAGAAAAGGGAGAATAAATGCCCAAGATGATACAAACCACAGAAGGAGTCTAGTAAAAGTAATGTCTCAGAACTGTAGTGGAACAAGAAACCATATGTTCTTCTGAACTTCCCAGTACAGAAAAGTTAGTAACTGCTGGTAGACTGAAACTACCATCTGGACAAGGCGATATGATCTCCCTGGATGGAAGAAATGTTAAAAGTGAAGAAACATGAATCCCATTAATAGATGAATAAATATGAGGATGCTCACCTGCTTTTTGTTTTTTTTTTTTTTTTTTTTGACTGTTTGTGACACTGAACTAAGTAAATAAATAATAATTGCAAAAAAAAAAAAAAAAAGAATTTAGCTGGGTTGGAACTTTGATCTAAGAAAACGACAAAAATATTTCCAGAATTTTGACCCAACTTTTAGATGAATGAAAGTTTCCTTAGTATAAAGGAATGTATCTTATGACCTTTAGATATAAGCAATTAATTTTCTTTTCTATAATTGTGAAAAGAGGGAGGGGGGTGGGAAGCAGTGTATTTCACACACAGAGGGCTTTCATTTTTAGCCTCAATGGGTTTTGAAACTCTTGTTCCTGCTACAAATTGAACTCAATGGAGCCTGTGTGATTCTCACTAATGTTGGAAGAGGGATGGGTCACCTAAAAGAAGTGAATGTCAAGAACTTAAAGGAGGACTGCATTTTTCAATACAGTCACAGTACTAAATGAACAAAATTCTTGAGCAGTTTTTTTTTTTCAAAAAAAAAAAAAAATGTTCAGGTTTATTTGTGGAAATGCAAGATTTCTATGAAAATAGTTTTTGTATGGAAATTTTTGTAATACTTTTTATCAACAAAATAAGAACATGTGTTTCTGTCAGGGGTGTGATGCCAAGCATGAGTGGTAGTGCGTGCGCACCACCAACGTTTGGTGAAAACTATTTTTATCATGAAAAAGGAATCTTAGAAGAGACATATTTTCAAGTTATATAATATTAAAAAATAGGTGCACTACCACCACTGCTTACCATGCTACACCCCTGGTTTCCACTAAGCTGATAACATGCTGTCATGAACAATTGTGTGTAAATGGTAAAAGACACAGACCTCTTGACCACATTGTGATAGAAGTTAATATGCACTCAGTTTGCTGTTTGAATCCAATGCACAAAATTAAAAAAAAAAAAAAGAAAAAGAAAAAAGAAAACATTACATTTATGTCAGCTTTAGTTGGTTTGGTTTTGCTGTGTGATTTGAGCAACATATGTGCAGTACTTTGTGTCAGTACTGGTGCTTAGCTTCAGCTTAGTGCCCTATCCTGATGATTCTTGCCACTAAATTTGTGACAAGAGAGTTTGCTGGGATTTCTGACAGAAGCCATTACAGCAAATTGTGATAATATTTGCAGGATTTGGCTCTTAGCTGCTTCAAAGCTAACTTACATGTCCTGACTATGGTGAGTTCCTGGACATAACATTTTGAAATACTGCCCTACAGATGCTGAATCTTGCACCTCTGTCTACTGTAAATTTATTTGTATCTCAAAAAGAAATGTATAGTATGGACTGTGTAGGAATGTTATGTCAACCAAAAAAGATTATGAAGATGGTCTTTATATGAAAAAAAATTAATTGGACTTTAACCCCAAAAAACCATTAAAATAATCATAGATAATAAGTCATTGGTAAGTAAAGAGATTGGTTGTTTACTCTGGCCTAATTTAATCTTATAATCAACTTAATGGCACAGAAATATAAGATATATCATCCAAACTGTAGAAATTATATAATGAAATTTGGGGGTAAATGGGAGGTTTGTGTCTACTACCCAGTTATCATAAAACTTCACAGAGACTGAGCTGGCCATTTCCATTGTGAGCAGGGACTGAGAAAGCAAATTCTCTTATATTTGTGAGTTTCATCCCCATTTATGTGATAACAAAGAACAGGCTATCTTTGTCTGAACTATAAAGAAGATAAAAACACTTTAAGCAATTTTTCTGGAAATGAGTGAACGTACATAATTTATATTTAAGTTAATTCTTTAAAAGACAAAGGGGAAAAGAATAACTGTCATAACACAATGAAAGCTCCTTATTATGATGGCTTGGAATGGAAAAAATTGGCTATTGCATTTGATTGATGATTTACAATAAAATTTGTAAAATCATGTAATAAAATGCTGTATTATATTCAAACACACCGTTTTTTTCTCCATTGAGGATCTTGAAATAAGCAGGATTTCATTCTCACCTTGATGCACAAGACTAGTTCTCATTAAGCTTTATGTGAGCCAAAGTAAGAGTGAATGCAGAATATGTCCCAAATATTTTATTGGGTCAAAGTTCCCCAAGGAACAAAACTTCTATGACAGAGGTAGTGTGGCTTAATTAAGATTTTGGCCAGAATTTTAGCCCTCCATTATTGAGGGAAATATGCAAAGTAACTGGAGATTTGTATAAAAGATCAAGACTAGAAATGCATGGTTCCACAGGTTCACAGTAGGATAATGGGGTTTTTTTCAGCAATCATACACTAACTCATGTTGTTACTTTGTCATGCACTAGTAATTATTTCTGTATTAAGACATTTACAGAAAATTGACTAATAAAGATCTGACCCCCAAAAGAGTAGAAAATACTACTGATAGTTTTGTACTTGAAAAAGCTCAATTTCTTTCAATTTCTTCAAAAGCTTTGTTTTCTTTTTAGTGCTGTGAAAAAAACCCTCAGTTCTGAAGAAGAATTCCTTGTTTGGAAAGGCCTCTGAAAGGCTTATCCCAAAACATAAAAATTCTCATGCCTTATAAATTTCTATACTGTCATTAAAATTGATGGATCTTCCCAGCAAAAATCAAGAGAGTATCTGGCCCACGGAGATTTGGAATCCATATATAAGTGCTTTATGTGGTTTCATATAACAGCTTAATTAGTCTGCTGATTTTTCAGGACAGGATGATGGGTGCTTCTCTGACTGACCTTAAATGTCACTCTAGAGAAGAATTTTAAAGCAGTTATAGCTCAGTGAAATGGCGCTGCCTGGTGGATGACAACTGGAGGTCAAAATTGAACAGGACTTTTTTTCCCCCTGTGTCTGTTTCAATGAAAATAGACATTTATAATCTCTAAGACACAAAAGACACACTATTTAGATCTTCAGGTTGCCTCAGCATGGTTGTATAGCAATAGATAACTAGAAAAAAAAGGACAAAACCCCTTTTATATTGTTGATAAATGTCATTTGTGAAGGACTGGTAGTGAAAATTATGAACCAAATAGTTGGATGAAATCAAGAGATCTCTGGTGCTTTATAGTAAACGAGGATTTGCCCAATCATAGACAGCAGCAGGCCTTTTTAATGGTATTCTCCTTTTATATAAACATAAGTACAGACATATACAGGGAGTATCTGGCAGATTTTATATGTGATATTTCCTTCTGAAATTTCTGTCTCAATTTTCAGTTGAAGAATTCAGTATAGATTGGAAAGAACCTTTTCTTTCATTTTATTATTACTTGCGACTCTGTTCATTAATCTTTCCTGATTTCATCCATAGAGTGCTCACAACCCCCAAAATAACACAGTTTAGTCCTACTACACTAATTTGTTAATATTTCAGAATTAAAAAAACCATAATTTATCAGGGAAAAAAACATATTGTGCCAAAATCCAAAGCTGCAAGTAGGAGAAATGCCCTAATATTCTACAAAATAAAAATATTTTCAGGGAAAAGGGATCATGAGCAGAGGTAATATCATACGACAAGGTAAAACATTATGCAAAACATAATTTTTTTTTTTATATTAGGCTATTAGAAAAATGTGAAATACTTCAGACACAATTTCACTTAGTCACCAAATACATCAACAAACACAAAATATGATAACTGAAATACTCCTTTGAAAGAAGTGTCAAAACGCCTACTTAAGATGAATCAAGATTTTATCCAATACAGCCCCAAATATGTACAGATATAATGCTTAAGGCAGAACTAGGTGTACAGAAGCGACTGTGTTTCTGTCAGAATTTCAAGGATGTATAGGAAATCAAAGGGTCTTGGAGGTTGGCTTCGTTTACTTAGAAGATCATTGCTTTCCAACCTCAAACATACTAGTGTCCTGTTCCCTTCCAGTCTTGCCTCTCTGCGTTCCTACAAGCACCTCTGACACTATGAAATTTACTTTCAAAGCCCTTTTCTTCTGGCTTTCCTTTAAATCTAGTTCTAATTTAAAATAAAGTTATTCAAACACCTCATCTCCCCAGTTTGTATCCACCAAAATAAAAACATTAGCTTTTCATGTGACTGTAATCTAATTGTCTTTATTTTCATTTACTACCCCTCTCTGTCCCCTGCCTGTGTTATCTTCTCCTGTTGTTCTTGTACTTGCCTAGACTGTAAGCTCTTAGGGGGCAGGGAATCTGTCTTTGATTTGTTCTATGTAGCACCATGAACTATGGAGCTATATAAATAATAAAAAATGTAGATCTTCTTAAATGATGTTTGAAGTGATAGTGATCTGATTGACTGCCAGTCTAATAATATATTGTTTTAGCTCATTGCCTGAAATCCTAATCACTGCAGCAATAGAATAATCAAAAAATAAAAATAATAAAACCAACCTAAAGGAGCTATCACACTGACTCATCTTACTGGAACTTTCCCCATATGGTCGAGGTATAGGAATAGAATGTCATGTTCACATACCTTCTATAATAGCTACATTAATAAAGTACATTAGAAATTTTTTTTAAAAAAAGTAGGTTAACACAGATATACAGGATGAGCTTTGGATCAAGAATTTTGATTGGTCAAAGTTTGGAAAAGTTATGATTAAGAGACTCTTTAAGCTGAACACCAGGAACCTTTCCTTCCTTCATCTTATCAACCCACTTAGGTCAGTAAGCCTGTCATTGCTGAAATCTACAGCAATCCTATTTTGTTAATAATTATATGGATATGATTAGAAATTTTCTGCAAAATATAGTTCTAAACAAAATTAAAGAAATACTTCCTCTTGCTTCTGTTCAAGAACACTATCTTTCTATGACTGCTGGAATGAAAAACTGTGGGAATTCAAGAAAAATGCTAGCTATGCAAATGAAAGGAACCAACATATATGGTCTTGAGGACAAACATATCAGTTTTCCCTTTTACCTTTTTCTTCTTCAAGGAGTGACATTCTGTATAATTGAACTCAATTCTTCTGAATGTTGAAGGGCATACTGGCAATTATACATGGATCTGTCTTTCAAGAATTTTCAGAACCAAAAGAATGCCTTTCTTTCCTGATCACACAATGTATTGTTTTCCAGATACTTAGGAAATCTAGTGCTAAGTTAAAAAAAAGACAAAATCTTAGTGTTTACTCTTTGCCATGACTGTAGGAGTTTTGCTTGGTGGAAATAGGATACATAACATTAAACTTACCTGAAAAAATTACATGAAAACATTGAAAATTGGTAAAGGATCTGAAGTTAGTGTTCCTTGGGCAGCACTGACCACTACAGACCAAATCTGTAGTGAAGGTACAAGTTCAACTTATGATGGATTTATGCCAAAGATTGTTTTATGACATTTTGCCTCAGGTAGACTGCTTGCTGTTAAGCCCAGGGAATGAAAAGCAGCCCAACAGAGTGGTAACCATTATCATTCTCTTTATACTGTAACCACACTAACTGGCTGGGCTACTTGGGCTCAGGTAGGTCAACAGAAATTTCTCATATGTACATCTGCTAAGCAATTTTATACATTAACATCTATCTTAAAAATGCCAACTTGGCATAAGTACAACTGGCCTGTGGGCTTATCACAGAAGAATCATTTCACAGAACCATTGAGGTTTTGAATTGCTGAGTCCAAGGCCTTCTTCAGGTGGAAGGACCTTCTGAAGGCTTTTGAGTACAATGCCCCTGTACAAAGAAGGGTCAACTAGAAAAGTTTGTCCAGGCATGGAGACTCCCTAGCCCCTCTGTTTCCAGGGTACAATTATGCTTACAGTGGGGAATACATTTTTGCTCACATTTAAAGTTAATTTATTGCATTTCAGCTTGTATTCACAGCCTCTTATCCCCTCACTGGCTGCCACTGAGAGTCTAGTTCCATTTTCCCCCTGTCAGATTCTGCTAAGCTTTCTCTTCTCCATCTAAGTGGTCCCAGGTGTCTCAGCCCCTCCCCGTATGACAGATGCTCAATCCCTTAATCATCTTTGTGGCCATTAACTAGGAACCATATTCTATTAAGTCTTTGTCTCTCTCATACTGGGGAGACCAGAACCAGACCCAGCACTCTAGATGTGTTTCACCAGAAGGGTAAAGATTCCACTCCCTGACCTGTTGGCAGTGTTCTTCCCAATGCAACCAAGGCTAAGTTGCTTTTCTTAGCTGAAAGGCCACACAGCTGGCTCAAGTTCAGTTTGCTGCCCACCAGAACCGCCACGCCCTTCTCTGCAAAACTGCTTTCTACTCGGTTTGCTCCCAGCCTGGGCTGGGACATGGACTTATTCTTCCTCAGGTGCAGGACTTGTCATTTCCCTTTCTTCAGCTTCATGTCCTTCCTGTTGGCCCATCTCTCCAGCCTGTTGAAATCCTTCTGGATGCCAGCACAAATTTCTACTTTAATGAACTCTCCTCCTTTATGCAATGATCAGACTTGCACACTGTTCTATCATACACATAATTAATAAAATTATTAAACAAGACCCTTTGGATACATCTCTAGTTACTGGCCTGTGGCTGGACTTGGTGGCAGTGATTAAAACCCTTTTAACTGATAGGTAAGTCAGTTTTCAATTTACCTTATTTTTCACAGATCTAGTTCATATATCATAAGTCTGTCTGTGAGGCTGTTATGGGGGATAATGCTGAGAACCTTGCTAAAGTAAAAATAAATAACATCCCTTGTTCTTCCCTCTTCCATGAAGCTAGTCTTCTCGTTATAGAAGGCTATTATGTTGAAAATCAAAGATGATTTCCCCTTTGCAGATACATGCTGACTAATATCAGGCACTTTCTTGACCTCAATACTTGGAAAAAAAATTCCAGAAGGATTTTCTCCATCATCTTCCCAGAGATGGAGATGAGGCTGACAAATGTGTAGTTTTCCATATCCTCCTTATTGCCCTTTATGAAGGGAGGAGTGACACTTGCTTTCTTCCAAACCTCACGCATCTCTGCCAGCCAACATAAGCTTTCAAAGATTTTCAAGAATGACCTCACAATGGCATCAGTCCGTTCCCCATACTTTGCAAGTGCATTTCATCAAGTCTCATCAACTTATATATGTCCAGTTTGTTTAAATGTTCCCTAACATGATCCTTTTCCACCAAGTGTAAGTCTTCTTTTCTCCAGACTTTCCCACAGGGCTCAGAAACCTCACTTTTCTGAGGGCTTACCTATAAAGACCCAAATTGAAGAAGATATCGACTACTTGGCCTTCTCCATGTCCTTTGTCAGCAGTTCACCACCCCTGCCTCCTACAACCATCCCATGATTTCCCTAGTCTTCTTTTTCCTGCTGACATATCTATAGAAACCCTTCTTGTTTCCTTTTACAATGCTTGCTGGATTCAGTCTAGGTGGGTTTTGGCATTTGTAAAACTGTGACTACGTTCCATGACTACATTCCATGACTGCATTCCAAGACTGCTTTTCTTGGGATTCTTACAAGAAGGTCTTGGAATGCCAAAGACCAAATTCTGTCTTCCTGAAATCCAGGATTATGATCCAACTTTTTGTCTTGATCCTCTTCCCTCAGAATCCTGAAATTGATCACCTGAAGCCAATACTGTCCCTCACACTGGTTCTTCCACGTTTGTATGCACGAGACTGAGAAGACAAAGCCTCTCTTTGTTCTTCCAACACTCCTGTGAGGAAAGCATCATCAAACGGCTCTAGAAATCTCCTGGGCTGATTGTGCCTTGATTTGCTATCTTTACAGCAGGTACTATTCTTCTTCAAGTCTCCATGAGGACTTGAGGACTTTGACAACATGAAGCTTTATCCAGTTTTCTGAAGACATAGTCTACCCGAAATTTGCAACATGCAAGGCAAATTTTGTACTATGCATCAGGCTATAAATATCCTTTCATCTTCATTTGCAGTATAACTTCATCTTCATTCTCTTGGAACTCATATTCAAAAATATTAAAAAATACCCCTCTCTGTTTAGAAAATAATAAAAAAATATGGTTTTTTTTACAGATTTACTGCTATTTTCTGAATATTATTATTATTTTTTCTGAATATTTCTGAGAATTGCCAAGAGAACAATGAATATATATCTCTCCAACTGGACTTCAGTTTTTAGTGAGTCGTCTGATTAGCTGTAAAAAGTTTCATCTCTGCCTATGTGATGGACAACATTCACTATCTTAGAATGAGCAGAAAGGTGATTGAAAGCAGCTTTTGTTGTTCTGTTTTGAAACATGTCAGACAGTTTAGTTGCTTCAAAACGAAGAGATATTTTCAGCATACTTAATGAATTGACATATCTTTCTATTTGAAAGTTTTGACGTGAAGTTGCCTAATGAGGAAAAAAAAGAACAAAAAAAAAATAGAAAGAAACAAGCATAAAGAAACAAAACCTACTTGTGTTCAAGGTTTATAAAACTCCAGAGTTATTTCTAGACTAGAATACTATAATACAACTTAGTAAGTTTTCAGATAGCAGGATTTTAAATCACAGACTCATCTCAACTTGGAAACTGCACGAGCACATGTGTTGCTCTCAAATTTCCAGGAGATGAAATCACTACTGCTATCTGAATCAGTCGTTTAGATTCAGAAGAAAGTGTCCAAGAAACATGTCTGCAGTACAGCCAAATATTTACCTCTATTTGGTAAAGTTTTTCTGTCTTTTTCATTTTCGTGTTTATCATTTACTTAAATCTACCACTAACTACTTGCTCTGGACTCTTGCTTCTCTTTATATATTTTAAGGTCAGTACAGAGTTCTACCAGACAGATGATCTTTGGCCAGAATCTAGCCTAAGGGAGACAAAATATGGCCCTTAAAGTCAAAGGAACACAATTATAAGCAGGCTATTGATACTGGCAGTTGTCCACATTTCATCTCAAAGCTTTCTTTCCTGGTGATAGGTATTTCAATTGCTAGACTCACTTTCTTTTCCCTTTTCTTAATTCCAATTTTACATGGGTTCACATTATAGTAATAACTCGTCTAACATTATATTCCAGAAATTGCCTATGAAGCTAGAGATATTTTTATTTTCTACAAAACTGTGAACCAACTCAGATTCTACTTGTGAACCTGTGAGAGGCTGTATTAGCAGATTGAGTTTCAGGATAACAACTGCATTTCTCTTGTAATTTCATTAAATTTTATCTACCTTTTTAGTTTTAGTCCTGATAACTGGATTTGTTTGGTTGATTTGCTTTGGTTTTAACCTAGGCGTTTATGTAAAGTGACTGCAAAAATCCAGAATTCTCTCAAAATGCAAATATTATGTTACAACAAAAGAACAAAAAATGTAAGTTGTTTCTCAGATTGGTATCCATCTTGCCTCCAAGATATTCTGGTTCAAAATGTTTATATGATGAAATCACATAACTTGAGCTAAGGATCACTTCCAGGAAACAAATTCTTCAACTTGTGTCTTTTTCTAATTATGGAACAAAATTAGTGGGATAAGACTACATAAATTCTAATACTTCAGCTTGTCTACACACTTAGCCTATGGGCCTACCAGGATTTCCTTGGAAGGTGGTAAAAACCAGCTTTATAAATCAAATAAACTGTGACTTTGACAAAAACACTGCAACGAGCTATTATATTTTAAATGGAAGATACAATGAAGTACGGCCTTTGTAACAAGCTACCCATGGATTGCCACAGACTACATGAACTACAAGAAGTCTTGTTTTAGAGTAGAATTGAATGACCCAATTTTTCATCTGTTTGTTAGGCTGTCAAGCTCTTAATGCATTATAATTAATATTGACACCTTTAATATTGACACTAAAAAGTGAACAGTGTGAACTTTGCTTGAATGTTCTAAAGTCTGCAGAACTTTGAATTTTTCCAAGTTTATGTATCCCACTTGTCAGGAAGAGGCTATGAGAACTAGATAATTGATCCTGAGCCCAGTGATTTTTACCCCATTGATGGTACAGATTAGCTTTTAATAGGGATGCTGTCCATTGTCAGTCATTTTCATAGCAATGAAGGGGAGTATGCTGCAATCATACCACTTACCTTACACCTTGCCTAGCACAAATTAAATTATTGGGAATTTTTGAAGAATATTTGGACTGGAAAAATACGGGAATTGATATGTATTAGACCACACTTGCCAGTGTTCCTCAAGGCTTACCTCTATGTGATATGGTGTTTTTTTTCATGAATTTCATATATTGATGCACTGAATGATACATGAAGCTTAATTTCTTGGCCTCTTAGTCACATCAATGTTACAATTTTGCTGCCTCATTTTAAGGTGACAAATGGTTTTGTCAAGATAAATAGAATAAGCAAATGCAGCCTAAGTAATTTGTTTTGAAACATATTAGGCAATGGATCTTCAAATTTTAAATATGGCATGAAAATGAAAATGTTAATTAATCCATTGAAGAGCTGGCATTAAGACATTCTTTAAAATTCTGTGCATAAAAAAGTAGACAAAATTGGCTATTCTTGAGTGAAACTTTTTTTTTGCTTCTCATTAGTAATCTTAAATCCTATTTCTAAACTTGTATCAGGCTCTCTTTAAATCTGACAGATAACCAGTAAATGACTGATATTTCATCATTTAGTGCTCTAAGTTTCTTTTCAGTAATCTAGATGATTCATAGTTACAATTGACTCAATTTTTGTCTGCTCGCTTAATTATGAAATCTTAGCAGTGTGTCAGCTTCTGTAAAGATTTTCAGATAACTAAATTATAGATAATTTTTGTTATAATTCTGAAATAATTGCTAAAAATTAAGGGTGTTTTAAAAATTTCTCAAAGATGTATCCAATGTCCTTTTTTTTTTTTTTTTTTTTTTCCATCCTGAAGACTGTTAAAACAGCTTGTGGTTAAATTTGCTCATATATTTTTATCCCCATCTGTTGGAGATGTGGAGATGCAGATATTTTCTTTGTGTTCCTCAATGACTGTAAACAAAATTTTCAGTTTAACTTCACTTGTAATATATCTATTTAGTATGTATTTCCAGTAGGGATCTTTATTAGAGTGTTTGATTTCCTAATAGGCTTTAATATTTGCACCCTCATAAGGGACTCAAAGAATATTGCTTTCCAATTTACAGAATGGCATAACTGACAGAATGAAAAGGGAGTTGTCTAAAATTAGATGAAGGTCCATGTCTTCAGTCTCATGACCATTTAAATGCAGCATAAATCCAGGCTGCTGCCAAAACTATAGATTCTTTTCTTTCTCTTCTCTCCCTGTTTTCTAGTCTTTTAACTTCTTTGAGCCATCATTATTTATTTATTTATATATTTTGACCATATGATAAGGACCTTTACTAAACTAACTTCAGGGAGTTATAGCCATCTAGTGTTCCCTTACATAAGAATTATGTTTTCCCCCAAGCTGAGAGAGAAACAGTTCAATAGCACGTTTCAGTACTCGAAAGGAATTGGAAAACAATGCTGGGTTGTGTCTGTTCCAGTACAACTTCAGTAACAGGAGGCCTGGCCTTGTCTTTACAGGCTGAGGTGCCTGTTCAGCTTGGAAGCTGCCAAACCTCTCATGGGTTTTAGCTGTTTTGAGAAGGGGAGTTCTGCAGCAGGTGTGACCCCCAGCATCTCTGCTAGCAAGGACCCAGAGCTGCTCTGCACACTTTCCCTTCCTGGACGGGTATCAGGTGCTCAAGCCACCCAAGTTCTAGTTTCCAGCTCTGTTCAGTGTGAAGACTCAGCTCTCCCTCTGACTTATTTGCAGCTGGAGCACTGCAAGTAGACTGACTGCAGCATGGAATCGAGAAAATCACCATACTTGATTTTGGGACAGAAAAACAACCATTTAAAGAATAACCACTTTGGAAAGTTTTGAATCAGAGTTTTCCTTCTCTGAAACATCTCAAACATAATGCTATTTTCTAAAGCAGTGCTTATTTCTCAGTAACTTAATTTATATTTTGCATAGTGAAACATGGTTTTCTACAAGTACAAATAACAAACAATCATTGGGAGAAGAAAGAAGAATGTCAAGTCCCAGAAAAGTGTGTTGTTAAATGACTTGAAGGTGCATTTTTTCAGATTTTTTTTTAAATTTTTATCTCTCTTTACCTGGTATTTATTTTTTCTTATTTCATCACTTTAGGAGAGAACTGTGAGTTGTGGAAAGCTTACTTTTATTACATACCTGTTCCTTTTTCGTATCTTCAGATTCTGAAATTCAGCCACTCTCTGGGACAGAAATGTAGCATTATTTATTTTTCTTCAGTACAGACCAGATGCCTCTCTTGGGTTTAAATAGTTTTTTCCTACTGTTATTCTCCTCCCAGCTTGAAGACCACTTTTGGATGCTAACATGGATAGCCTTAGCTTTTCAGAAGCTATATCTGAGCTAATGCATAACAATACTAAAATGCATAATATTATTTCAGTTTCCAGACAGAAAGAAATAATTTTGTCTCATTTCTGTGAAAAAAGGAGACAAAATAGTGACAACTTCTGCAACAGAAACATAAAGCAAAAATCATTTTCCAGCTGTCTTTATGAGGAAGTGGGAGTGTTACTCTGTTACTGTAGTTCAGTTTCTGTGTACAGAAATAATGAAGCCAATAATAATAAGAAAAATTCTCAGGAAAACACATAATTAGACACACCAATTCTGCTTACTTTGCAAATATGTCAGATCCTGACCAAAATTGCTTTCACTCCACCGAAATCTGCCTGATGGTATGATCAACCATGTGCTTTTCCACTTCAAAATTCCTGATGTTGATTCAGCTTACACCAATTTTCACCATAGAATGGAAACCAGCCTTGAGTCCTTCCCCACGAGTCTTCTTTTCCTCTTTCTTATTTTATTAAGGTTTTCTTTTATAATTTCCTTTTTCTTTTCCTTTGCTTTCTATCTTTGCTTGTTTGTTTGTTCATTTGTTTTTGTTTACTTTTCTTTAAGAAAGTTAATTTAGCACAGGAGAACTGTATAATTCTCTACGGTGTATCAGTCTGTCTGTATTGATGTCTATTTGCAAGCTGTATTGTGTCATTTTTAGCTTTTCCTCTTTGGACTGGGCTGCTTGTGCTTCCTCTACTGTGAAGAACATTACATTCATGGAACATATATTCTGGACTGTGAAGAGAGATTTGTGTAGCTGCTCTGCAGAGAGGGAGGCAAAAAATGAAAATTAGGATCAGTGTCTAATAATCTGTCTTTGTCTTCTGTTAGCTCAGTTCTGTGTAAGTATTGTCTGGGGAAGGTAATAAGTGAGAAAACATGCCATCAAGGGATTTCCTGCAGGAGGGGTTATTACTTGATCAAAGGCTTATTAGTGGATAAGGCTGGCTCCATGCTATTTTCGTACTTACTCTCTAAAACTCTGCTCATTTTAGTCATGGGGCAATCGAAGTACTGAACTGCATCTGGTATTTTTAGAGAAGACTAATTTACACATTAGGTGTAGCTTTACATTTTAATTTTGCTCAGCAAGGTAGAAACAGATATAACAGGTTGTCTTAAAAGACCTTCAGATGCTGAATATGTGGCCCTCCTAATCAGTGGTCCTGAAGAACCTTTTAGATGAATACTGAAGTGATGACTCAAACGGCAGAGGAAGCTGATGTTGGACACAGCATTGCAACATGGGGAGCTCTGGTTTAGTTTGGATTGTAGTGGATAGCACTGCTCTTTGTGAGAGAATTACCACAGCAAAACATGCTGAAAGCATTTAAGCTCTGACTTGAATGATATGAACAGCACTTAAAAACTTATTCCTAATCTTCATTCCCCAAATGCAAAACGGTAAAGATTAGGAAATTTCTTTTCAATGTCTTATTTATTTAAATATTCTCAACCCCACTTTTTACTATCTGTTGTTTGAACTGTGGACAATTCTAAGGATGAGCCTTAAGACCAAACCTTTGTTTTGCTTTTTTTTAATGTTGTTTTTTAACCTTCCAGAGTAAACACTGTATAGAAATGGATGTATTCCGTGAACACATGGATGGTTTGCCATAGTCTTGCCTTCCTTTCAGACCAATGAGAATTATCTCACTCTTTATATAGAGAGGTTTTTTTACTGTAACCAACTCACAGAAGTCTTGCATTCCTCCATTCACTTGTTCTCTTTGCTTTTTTGAGGAATGTAAGGGTAGAATAAATTGTGTTCTTTTCCTAAGTGATTTGGCCTCTTATTCATCCAAGATAGCAGTGACAGTATCACCATAATCTTCTCACTGAAAAATGTATCTTAATAGAAGCTGAATAAATATGTAACAAATGAGTTGTGTTCATATTTAAAGATGGAGCCAAACACCCATTTTACTAGTCCTAAATATTCCCTTACGTACATGCAAGAGAAAATATGGCCCAGCTTTGCCAATCTTTTATTCTACTTGAAATTTGTTAGCTGAGGTTCATAAAAAGGCTGGGGGGTGAGGTGCAGGTGTTCCTGGCAGAGGAACACCTCTTAGAATAGAAGAGCCTGAGAAGCTGGGTTTACAGAGTCTGATCTAAAAATCACAGTTACAGCACTGAATCAACCTACAAGCAGTTTAACAGGGAAATAACACAAGCTTTGTAAGTGTCTGAGATTATTAGAGCTTTAAAGATAGCCTATAGACTCTGAAAACCCTGTCAACACTGCAGCAAACCTAAATATAAACTATGCTAGTGAAGCTGTAAATTGAAAATGAAATTGGCAACAATGATAGAAAGAGTTTTTAGATTAAACATTTATGTTGTTTACAGAACCCAACCCTCCGCTAGGTATTTTAAAAGCTATTTAACAGACATGACATTTTCCCTTACTGCATCCTCCCCCTCCATTTTCCTTACCTATCATTGTCAGGAGAGCTTAGACAAGGAAGATGTGGCAGAACCTGCTAAATTTTTTCTGTCTCAGTATTCCAGTGTGTATCCCAGTGTATATAAAAGAATCATTGGAAGAATAATTAAACAGTCAGAGCAAGACACCTGTTTGCTGAAAAGTTTTATTTACCTTTGTGTGAGGCATATAAATGCACATGTTTAGACCACAGGTATTTGCATTTTCTAATTATTCCATTTACATTCAATTATGCCTTTTGTGGACTTCAGCGAAACAATTATCACAACTCAGGGAACAGCCTTTTAGGTAGCTGCACAAAAACATGTTATTATCTTCCACTGTTAACAGAGGCAAGCTGAGAAAACTACCGCAAAATAGCACAACCTGCACTTGTGACTTTGTTTGTGGAGGTACTGTTTAAAGGCTCCCTTCTGTGAAGGTTATTTGCTAACGAGGTTCCAGATCATCTGGAAAGTAAGAGAAGAAATGACACAGCTAATGGTTACTCTTGGATATTCTGAAGAAATCAGACAGACATAAACACGAAATAAACTGGAGGGTGCCACAAGACAGTTGGTGTCTTGGAAGGTTTTTTGCTTGATACCATGAGCCAGTCAGTGACTTTACATGACATACACAGCCCACTGAACTCCTGGGACTGTAAAACGTCAGCCTTGTTAATTACGGGTTTAAAGCTGCAATGCCTTCAACGAGAATCGTGACGCACAATGTGATATCCTCTTTGCTCCGTTTTCCTCTCACTTCGAAATAAAGAAAAGGTGAGAAAACAAAAGCAGACAGACTGTCTGAATTGCATTTAACATACATGTGGTAATTTGGACTGTTCTAAGATGTATCCTCTTTGAGAATGAATAACATGGTCTGATGTTTACAGACTGTTGACAGCAACTTTCCAATGACACACACACACACCCACCCCCTTTTCCTGATTGGGCTTCCATAGCTTCACTGTATGGGTCTGCAGCACTAACCTACTGACTGTTCTGACTTTCCATGCACTTTTTCATAGTATAAATGCAGCAAGATATTTAAAACATGTTAATATTTGGGCATTTGATGTGTTTCAACAAGCAGGGTAAACTGTGTTATCTGCAGCAAAGAGGGAGTAAGAACATTTGGTTCTTTAGAGCTGCACATTTTCTCTCTGAGGGTCAAGCATTGGGTCCAATAATCCGATTGGAACCATTGCATTTTTCCTTCTGTAACCCTCAATGAGGCAGCAGAGGAAGATAAACCTAAAGGATATATTTTAACTTTTGCTTTAAGAGGAACAAGACACAGAATAACTCTGTCTATTGGTTAGATAGCTGTAGAAAGACTGTAGAAAGACAGTTTCAGCTGTGCAATGAAATACAGCTGCTCCTAGTGAGGGCATACTGTACAACAGAAATATTTTCATGGATTGGTGTGAACTTTTTTTTGTTGTTTTGGATTTTTTTGTTTTTTATATGAAATGCATCAAACAGAGTGAAAGGTGGTCTCTTAATGGCTTTCCCAGTAATTACTTTGCCTGTGTGGCTCACCATGCTGTCCTATACTAAAAATCACTACCGGGTGCAATAGACTCCTATTTGTTTCAGTTGGTGGCCACACAACCTGTCCCTCCCAAAGCCACTGTGTTCCTGAGGTATCAGCTAGCCAGAGAGGGGCTCTGTTTCTGCAATAATTCTAGCTCTGTCTTCTGGCGCAAGAATAATTAAGGCAATCCTGGTATGTAGAAATATTTCCTAAGGCTGTAGGAGCTCTGTGAGCCTTCTGGTGATACAAGTGGGAGGATCCCCACCTGGGGACAGTCTGCGACCTCACTTCTCATCTGTGTCTGCTCTCTGGTTAGAGGAGAAATCGAAGTGAGATCTAGCAGGAGATAAGGGGAAAGGGAGGCCTATTTACATAGGTCTCCCTTTGCTTATAAAGTTACATTATAGAAATTTTACAGATCTCCATAAAATAACTGAAATAAACTTTGTCTTGCAGATGAAAATAAATTATCTTTTCTATTTCATCTATTTGCACCCAAAATTTGAGATGTTCTGAAAAATCTTTGAAGAATAAATGAAGTAAAGTTGAAATTTAATGTTGAAATTTAGACTGGTAGAGAACTTTAGGAAGGTCTACACATTTTTCATGTTCACGGCATTGTAAGATGTTAATTTGTGTTAACGCTGGAAGAAAGAATCAGTAATTTATAAACCTAATATATAATTTTGACACAATTAAAATTATCTGTCATCTATATGAGAGTTTTCGTCTGTATATGTAAAAAAGATTGAAGGTCTACAGACATCAGAAATGCTGACTACCATTTTTCTAATTATATAGAAAATAAAATAAAAGTAATTTTCTATTACCCATGAGAAAAGAAAAATAATTTTAAAAATAGCCTAATGATAAGGTATAAGATGAAATATCGAAATACTCCTAAATAGAAGCTGTGACATACTATGTGAAGAAATAAATATCAGGAGTTCTGTAAGTACGAGTACACTACTGCTCCACAGTATAGGGAGAAAAGGTAACCATGAAGGTTGTTAGTTTATATCTAGTACTGAAGTGAGACCTAAGGAGGCTGAATTTCAGCAGAACAAATTTTGGAAGTATGGAGGAAATGATGGGTGAAATTGAATGATTTTGAGTAATGGAGAGGAAATTAAAGTGTTTAGAGATGAATTTCTTAGGCACAGAGATTATGCATGCCACCTAGTAATAAATATAGTAAGAGCTGAGTATTATTCTGTTCCTTTTTTTTTTTAATAACCAATATAGATGAAAAGAAAAATGAAAATAACTGCCAGTGGTGAGAAAAATGCATACTATATGGTAAAGAAAATGTAGGAAATTATTCAAACACTTCAATTTCTTTAGAAAAGAAGAAATTGAACCCCAATTGAGAGTTTTATATATTTGAATTGTCTTAGATATATAGAATTCACATGGCTTTACCTGAATATGAACATGCCAGTGAATAATTGCTACTATGTTGCAAAGCCCATTGCAATAGCCTGTGCTGCTATTCTGAGTGTTTCTAGGCATGCAAAGCAGAAGGATTTCACCTACCTGATAAAGAGCTGACTTCAGAGCTTTCAGTACTGTTGGTAAAGCAGTGCTATTTTGCATTCCCAAGAGATGATATAAGCCCTGAATTTCCCAGTGCACAGACACAATGCTACATAATCATTCTTTCCCTCATTCTTCCTGTTTCATTTGAATTAAAAATGATCTTTTTATCTTTTTTTTCTCTTTAGAGCTTCAGCTGAGTAAAAAAAGGGATGGGGCTAAAGAGGCTGAAGGGGACTACCTTCACGTTGTACTCCTTTTTCATCTAGACAATACTATATCAGGGATTAAGTGTTTCTTTGTCTTAAATTTTTGAATCAGAAATTTAGAAACAGAATTCAGTAAGTTAAAGAGTGTGCTAAATTCAGTTTTCCTGTAGGACATTTATATTAAGTGCCTATAATAATAACCTGGTTTATATTTGTCCCTTATGGTAGGATGAGCTCATCTCTTTGGTTCTTTCTCAGGGACCAAAGGATTTTCTTCTTCTTAGTGCATTTTAGATGACTTATATTTTCATTTTTTCCCTATTTGTTTTTATTCTGATATATGGATGGTTTTGGCTTGTTCATTGGAACATGATTTAATTTACTTGCAAAGGACTTTATCCTGATTCAACAATGTTACTTTGCTGATGAAGTATTATCTCACAAGTTCTGCAGTGCTACTGATGCAACATATTTCCTTAGGAAGGATTTATTTTCAAGTAACAGCACTACATGACAGTGCTATTGATAGCCATGCCTGAACTAGTCATCCGATCCTCTTCTGAAACCAATTTTTCCATAGAAGTAAAAAGGTTTAAAAGGAGAGTATGCTTACTAGTCCACACAAAGCTCTCTACACACTGCCAATAACAACAGCTGATCACCAGGTGCCTTTCATAGTGACCCTCATGTTTCTTGATGATGCAAGATGAGAGCATATGATACCTCATAGCACCCATGTGCCATGCTGTGGAACAAAGAGCAAGAAATAAAAAGCAAAAGAGAAAGAATTCTATTCTCAAATTAATTCAGCAGATACATTACATGATAGAGAAGGGGAATGCAGAAAGCAGAAGGACAAGATGAAACTAAACTCTTAAAAAACTCTAAATAATAAATATAGTTCAATTAAAAAGTTACTTTCTTCAGCTTTGGGTGCAAAAGTTAAAAAAAAAAAAATCAGTATTGCTGAAGAAATGTACTCACATGATGAATTGTACTATTTTGGAGTTATTCTATTCCTCTTTTCTATGGACCCCTAAAAGACACAAACAGATAATTAAAATAAATAAACAAAACAGAACCTCTCACAAATTAAAGCATATAGACACATTCATTAGACCTGTATGGGTATCTTGACTAATATGTATTTTCCCCCTGAAAAAGACCACTTCAAGATACTAACAATGGAACATTCTGAGTTCAAACAACTCATCTTACATGAAGGTGTTAAATATCAATTTACATGGAAGACATGTAATTCTGCCATGAGTTGTCAAAATACATCTGAGTAAAAGAACTAAATTGCACATCTAAATATGTTTCCTAGACTTTTTACAACACCAAGTTTTTTATATCTTTGTAATTCACCTAAATGTCTGAAACATAAAGGAGAGTTCTAGGTTTTAAGGGGATTCATGTTATTCACTGTATTGTGAACAAGTATGATATCATCAGATACAGTAATTGTTCAAGAACATTGGAAATTCTAGTACTGGATAAGAGCTGAACACATTTCAAAACCTGCCTTGAGGTGTTTTGATAGCTTTTATAACAAATAGGTGACCAATACTTTTTCAAAGAATTCTGGTAGTTGCTTAACTCACTGATATCTCCAGAGCTATTTCACTGCTCAAAATATTAAAAAAAGAAAAAAATTGTTCAAATTATATTTTGCACATTGTAATAAATTTATTTATAGGCATCTTAATTAAAAAAACTAGCATTTAATATCCCTAAAGAATTATATTACTTTTTCATTTTGTTAGAATGTATGGTAATCTTTATATATAGAGATTTTGTTTCCAGATATTTCAAGATAATTGTGTTAAAATTGAATCCTTTGGCTATATTCATGCTAGAAAGTTTAAAAGGTAATTTCTGGGCACAATAGAATAGAAAGTTCCCTGGCTCCTCATAGTTATTTGCATGGTCTTCTAGCCATTTCCTCCCTGCCCCCAAGAAAAAAATCCTTGTCTTGGTTTAGGACTAAGGACATGTTCTGGCTCGAGGTGTTTTGGATGGGCTATCTTTCTTTAATGGGAAAGAGCTCTGGCTCGAGGTGTNTTATTTGCATGGTCTTCTAGCCATTTCCTCCCTGCCCCCAAGAAAAAAATCCTTGTCTTGGTTTAGGACTAAGGACATGTTCTGGCTCGAGGTGTTTTGGATGGGCTATCTTTCTTTAATGGGAAAGAGCTCTCTGAGATGGATGGCCTTGGTGTCATAACGTGTCTCATCATGTTTAATTTACCAGTATACTGAGACTTGGGGACTAATTGGATTAATTACGGTGGTGTGCAGTTTTACATTATATAATTATCCACAGTGATGTGGAATGCAAGTTAGAGTTGTATTACAGCCATCCAAATCTTGAAACACTGACAGGTTTAGAACAAAATCTCTAAAACTGTTGATATTCTTAACACATTCAGTGCAGCCTGTTCTTTCATTCGTGGATATTACTACATGGATATTATTACACAGAAAGAAAGAACACAGACTGCATAGTGAGCTCCCTTCCATGTCTTTCCCTAATCTAAGAATCAGTGCAGGACATGGAAGTGTTCACACACCCCTTCCCTCTGAGGATTTCTTTTCCTAGACAAGTATATCCATGAGGTTATAGGTAACTCAGGGTTCTCTGGGAGTATTGTGTTGAAATTTTTCAGTTGAAGTTACCATAACAGTAATAACTAGAACCACACTGAATGCCCTGCCTACTGACTCCCACTTCATAATGTTAATTTTCTGATGAGGCAGGATGAATGACAGAAGTAGGAGAGAGAAAGGGAAAATTTCTGCTTTAGTCCTGTACAGCACTGCTTCAAAAACAAGTCCTCCACATTCCATGTTAAGGCCCTAACAAAGTGGTACTTTCCCCAGATAAAGTGGTGCAGAAAAAGATGAAGTGGGTTTTTGAAAATACTTGTCAAATATCTAGTCCTATAAACAAAAAGAATTAATACCTTCAAGTTCCATAGTGCTGCTGTTCTGCAAAGTATGGGGTACAGATAGTATGTATATATGTCGTGTTGTAAATCTAAAAAGAGTGAGGGCAAAATGGAACAATACTGCTGGATTGGTCTGTCTAGCTGACTAGGCACTATTATTAATGTAACTCTCAGTAGCTGAAGCTTCACTAAAAATGAGTGGAACATTGGATGCTCGGAAAACCTTTTTACTGGATTTAGGTTCACAAAATTATAACAAAATTCAGATATCAGAAGGAATGTAGGCAGGCATAAGTTGTTATTTGAAATGCTTATGCTGTTTTTTAGTTCTGTTGGAGATATATTTCATTTCATGTTTGAAAAAACAATGCTTTCATGAGATGATGTAGTATCCTTCTACTATTTTTTTTTTCTAGTCAGATGACATAATGAAGTCCCAAAGGCTAAAGGTAAAGCTGTAATAATTCATACTGTGATTAAATTAATCCTCTGTCTTTATTTTTCTATAATGACTATTTTAAAGAAGTCCTGTTTTCAAACAGTACACCTTTTTGTCTTTACAGATATAAAGTTATGTCTTCACCCTCTGCTACCTTAAGAAGATTCTTGAATGTAATTTTTCTTTGTTTTTAAATAAGCATAGCCTGGCAAAAAAAAAACCAAACAAGCAAAACTAGAAAAAAAAACAGTTTCTTGTATCACAAAAAAGTCCAAAACAAAACCAAAAAATTAACAAAGAGAAAACATGAGAACCATCCTCTAAAAAGACAAATTTAAAGGGTTTTTTCTTTAAATAAATTTTGAGGTGTTCTGAAATTCAATGGCTAATGAAGAATTTTCATAAAATCTCTGGGAATAAAAGATGTATATAGGCCTCTTAGTTCATTTAGCTCACCTCCTAATCCAGACATGAATCAAGTAGACCCAGAGATTTTCATTCCAGAGTTTATGTGACATGTTCATGCACACACACACAAATGCGAGTTTGTTTCACAGCTTTTATACACAACGTATTTCAGTGCAAAAAGTATTGAGATTGTTAATTTACAAATGTTCTCTGTTCTACATAGTCAGAATGACTAAATCTAATTGAGGTCAAAGAAAAAACACCCTCCCTGGTTTGGATACACCATTTGCCTCAAAACTCCCACCTAATGTCAATCAATCCTATTATTCACTTATTTTTGTAACACTGATCTTTATAGCATGTAATGCTTTTTACTTCCACCTACAACAAATTTAATTTCTTTTAACATGGCAGAAGCAAAAAACATGTCTAAAAGAGCATTTAACATGCAAAAAATATTTAGTCACAATTTCTATAAGGTTCATCTAAGTATGAATGAAACAATCATGACAAGCTCAAACATGGCAGACAATAAAAAGCCCCTTTCTTCCTTTTTTAGGACAAAATATTCTGAAAACAATTTTTACCAGCATTAAATATTATTTGTCAAGAGAAATAAATTGGACAAGACATTAGAGAAGATTCAACTTTGTTCTTCAATCCCGAAGTTTTTAATTTTAATTGAAAGAAAAAGGTTAAACTCCACATCTCTACAACAAAACTCCCAAAATATCCCAACCAACCAACCGGCCAACCAAAAAGAAAAAACCCAACAAAAACAACGAATAAACCCACAACCCAAAAATTGGGTGCAAAGGGTGGAAATTCATGGTACAAATGTAACAAATTCAAATCAAGGATTTGTCAAACAAACATAATGTTCTGGAACTACTGCAGATTAAAAATTTAAGAGTTAGAAGACAGTGGATTGCGTAGAATTTTTTTTGCACTCTTAAGAAGGTTTCTCATCCAAATAACTTCAGAAGTACAAACCTGCCCTTTCACTAAATGACATACCCACAAGAGCTCTCATATTATAAAGCATTTAAAAGTATAGTCACATTCTTAGATGCATTTTGGAACTGATTGACACTGAAACGATAAGAGGATTTTGGATTTCATATCTAAAACATACTGCCTTTAGAGAGAAAAAAGATCCTCAGAAGTACATGAGTTTTTAGTTAACCTTTTGCCCCAAACTTTTGTTAGTTTTTTTTACTTTATGTTTAACCACCCATACATATACACATATACACACATCCCTATATGCATAATTAAACAATATATTGCCCAAATAAGAAAAGCTCTGTCTCTTGTTATTCTAGCCATAAAAACTGGGAATATTGCATATTGAAAAAGTAGAAATATCTCAGAACATGTGTACAGTTTAGGACTTCTCATACTTTATATATAGAGTCCCATAAGTGTTGGTTAAAGCATTCAGGTGGCAAAGTAGTGTTAGTTGTCTGTATTCACCTTAAAGAATAATGTAGATACATAGAATTTATTCCAAATATATCTGTGTAAGAGACCATATTATTCAACAGAAGATGCCAGCTTTCATTAACAATTGATTTTCAGCAATATGCCATGTTAAAAAAGTAATAATTTGAAGAGTATTTTATTTTTGTGGACAATTCTAATAGTGCAGGACGGTGTTAATCATTTAAGATATGACATACAAAATCAAAGATATAAATTACTCACTTCAAAAGCATGGGTCAGAGTCTGCCAGACTTAAGATTTGCTCTATACAACATGAAATTTAGTGAGAGTAGCTCTCAGTTTAAGAGAGAACTTGATAGAATTGTTACATTAATTGGGCCCATGTATTCAGTGCAGTTATTGTGAAATTATTCCAGAATTACATGTACCCAGACAAAAATAAAATGAGAAATCTTCATCTTTTGGGAAAGAAGCTAAGTACTAAAATATTAGTTTTCTTGCTATTTCATGTACTGAAAAGGTTCAAGAATTTAAAGAAAAAATATTTATAAAGCAAATGACAAGCTGGCATTTTGTTTTTGAAGGCCAAATAATCCCTGAATATATTTTTCCTCAATATGAAAATTTCATTTCATAGCTACCTTTTTTCTCTATCAAATCACAGAATATGCTGAGTTGGAAGGGACCCATGAGGATCATTGAATCCAACTCCTGGACCTGCACAAAACCACCCCAAGAGTCACACCAGGAGAGTGTCCAAGGGCATTGTCCAAATGCTTCTTGAACTCAGTGCAGCTTGGTGCTGTGACCACTTCCCCAGGAAGTTCCAGTGCCTGAGCACTCTCTGAGGGAAGAACCCTTCGCAGGGTTGGTGACTGCTCAGTGCCCTACTGTTGAGGTCTCTCTGCAGGGCCTCCATGTCTGTGAGGGAGTCATCAACTCCTCCCAGTTTTGTATTGTCTGTGAACTTGCTCTGTATCCCTTCCAGTGCATTTAAGTGTACGTGTATTCTCTGAAGTCACACCGAATTAAATGTTTTGAAAATAATAACTTATCAGATATGGATCACTGTGAAACTGCACTGCGTTACACAAACTGTGTACTTAAAATGACAGATGACTGATGGAGGGGCCCAGTGCAGTGACTTTAAAGGAAATATTTTGGTTTCAGTCCACTTACCTGAATGAACAGAGAAAATAACTGAAATCATGCTTATAATTCTGACTGATATTAATGAATCTGTAAAATATATCCTAGTTTTGTATCAGAAGCAAACACTGAGACTTTGAAATTAGAAATTTTGATTCCTATACATGGCTCTGTAGATGTCCAGACTCTTACTCACTGATTAATTATCCAATAGCAGTTAAATCTCTAGCAACTGCAAAAAAGAACAATATGCCAATTGGAAGAATTTATTAAAATATACTCCTAAACTCTGTGTCTCAATTGTTATGTATTTTCCTGTTTTGTTAGAGTATATTTTACAAGAACTCTCTGGTGCCTCACACCTGCCAAGGTTTTGATAGACATGATAGTTTTTTTGGATGAGTTTGAAATTTCTGTTTGAAACATTTGTCTTCTTGCAATCTAACTGCTCATTTGAAAAGCTATATGATCACAGACTATTCCTCTAATTAAAGATTTTCTGTGATTTATTGACCCTAGATTGACTGATTGATTGATTAATTTCAGGAATTGATTAAATGGCTTCTTTCAAAGAAAAAATACAAGTTTTTTAACTAAAACAGCACTTTGAAGTATTTCATTTAGTCTAGTACATGAAAAATAAGCCAATGTAGAAGAATATAATTTTCAATAATATTTAATAAAAGTGTCAATGATCTGAAGTGTCTGAAATGTTTATGGTTAGGCATTTTTTATGATGAATAAATTTTGGCTACATGTTATTGGATTAGGCTTGTGTAGCCAAGTAGTCAACTGTGCCCTCTTTTATTTGATTTACTAATTTGCTATATCTCCAAAAAGGAAACAAAAGTTTTGTTGGTTCTTTTTATGGTGCAAAAGGGTAAATTTGTGTTTTCTATTTAAATCAGTACAAAAAGAAAACCTCTATATTTAAAGATCTATTTTGTGAAGATCCACATAATAATCCTTATTCAGCAACCTATTTAATTATTAAAGCTTTTTGTTTTTTCTTTAAAATCTTGTGCAAGTACAAAATAAGCTGCAAGTACAAAATAATAAAATATGACTTCTTCATTAAGTATACAAATTCATAGATGAATGGATTTAAATATGTGATCAAAATTGAAATCAAGTATCTAATTGAAGACAAACGTCTCATCTCCTCTTGGAAATGGAGAACATATTTGGAATTCATTGCATGTTCTGAAGCAGGAAGTTTTTGAAGGAACTGACAGCAAGAAAATAGAATTCCTTGAACATTTTACTGCATCAAACAATATAGTACGTTTTTGTGGGTTTTTTCTCCCTTTCCTTACTGTCCATTACCATTTCTCTTTCCTATTAATAATAGAAATATTAACATCTCCATTTTTATATATTCAGTTGAGGAAATAACATAACTTGTCCTTCAACATCCCTGCCTTGCTACAGAACAAAATAATTCTTTTTGAAACTACAGTAAAATAAGATCTGTCCCTCTGTGCTTGTTAAAACAAAGTACACTTTTAGAAGCCAGAATAAATTCTAGTGTCAAACACCGGATGGCTATTCACGTTGAAAATATTAATTCATGATTTTATAATTCCAAAAAGGTTTTAGGTGTGACTGTCTCATAGGTCATTTTTGGACAGCAAAATGCACGTGGAAGTATGTATTTCTGGGAAAGAAGGGAAGTTTTGAAAATGAAGACTTCAGATAAGGAGATGTGAACTCTGTAGACAATATGCTTTCAAGTTTGAATGGACATGTCTCTAGAAATGGAAATACTCCAGGGACGGTGCTTCATGGACAGTTGTAGCAGCAAGATACCTCTGATCAATCCAGCCAACAGAAAAAAAACAAACCGTCATTTAAAAGGTTTTTTAAAAAACTCATATTCTTACATTTTTGTGGAATGTTACTGCCATTTTAATTATTTTAAGAATGTTGATACTGTGTATGTGTGTGCTATACTATGCAGACTTCCTGCAAGATAACAATATGATTGAAAAAAATGGTTAGACAGACTAAAAATTATTTTTATTCATAAGGGAGTGGTCCTGAGATATTTTCCTTGGCCTTCATAGACCTTGACCTTTTCCTTAAAACTGCAAAGAAATATGGATCATGCCTGGGGTACTGTCTTCCTCACTGTGCTGAAAAATCTATCCATTGTCTTTGCTGCTGTTGACGGCTTTCCTAATTTGCAGCTGGCTAAATGCTGATCAGATTTATCCATAGTTTGTCACAGTGATTGGAAACAACAGATTGAAAAATGGCTCATTTCTTTTTACTGATGGCGCTCATAACAAAACCATCAACATAAAATGTCAAAATTCTCACTGGATGTAGTACTTTAACCTTAACATGCTTGTTGTGACCAGCGTTTCCCATATATGAAATAAAAGTAACATTTAAAAATCTATTTAATTTTTTTTTAAATCTAATTGTTTTAAGTCAGGCTTGCATCTTCCAGAGGTATGCTCATAATTTGGTATATGATTTTCACGGTACTGAAAGAATTAGATAAACTAAGCTCTGATGCTAGAAAAAGTCATAGGCAACATCAAGTGGAAACGGAAGAGCTTTTCATAAAGAGAGAAACTGGGCAACAAAATCTAATATTTATTATTTAATAGCCAGGAAAAACTGGACAGAAGCAGAGAGAATACAAACTTTTCTTTTTTCATTTGTAGCCTGAATTTTAGGGGAAAGGAGCAGACAGGATACGTTAAAGTTTTTTTGTACTTGTATTATTCAGAAAAAGTCACTTTGATTTAATTTTTTTTGATAGAAAGCTAGAGGTTTGAAGTGCCTAAGCAACATTACCTAGGATTCCATGTACTAGTCTCGCGAAACAATTTTATTTTCTTACCTGCAAGAACCATCTATCTCAAAAAGAGTTTCAAACCCAGTAAACAAAGGTAAGTTTCACAGTTCCAAAACTTGTTTCTTTTTTGAATATCAGTATAGATTTTAAATTTCTGGATATTTTCCTCTCTATTATTTTCCTTTTTTTGTACTGATGCACTTGCTTAACAACTCAATACCGTGTGACATCTCTGTAGTGGGCTTTCAAATGTATTTTAGACAAAAATCATAATTTAAGTTTCTCTGTAGTACACCATGGTTTCACTTTTGTAATAAATGCTTTGTTTGAAAACATAAAGTTTCTGCAAGTTATTTTTTTACAGTAACCTCTGGCTATTTTGCTTAAAAGTGATTTCTTTTCATCTCATTTAACCTCCTTGTTTAGTATCAGTCAGCAGTGACTTATGTTCCTTTCAGATCAAATTACATTTCTAGCTTCTACCTGATGTCCTCTAAAGGAGGCTTTCAATTCCTTATCCAAATAATTACATACTGGGTTAAAAATTTATCTCTGGGTCATCTGTATTATTTGCTTGTATTTCAGAAGAAGTCTGAGGACCTACTGAACCAAAGCCTTTCCATATAGGAAAGCTTCATCAATTGTCATCATAGTTTCCCTGCTGCTGTTAAGACAATATTCAAGAAATGCTTTTATAAATCCCTTTCCAGGACTGATTACATTTTCAAGGGATCTCTCAGTGACAATTTCTTGTATATGCATAGGCTGATGTGAATAACTAACAGTGAAGATGGATTTGGGGAGCTAAGTATGAAGAGGTTTTATGATGGGTTTCACTGTGTTGGTTTTATCTCTGAATGAATTCTTACTCTCAGTTTGCTTTGATGATAGCATTTGGGCATAGATATTTTAGCATGAATCATCTTCTTTGTTCCCAGTTAATTTTATAGATATATTTTACACAGCAAAAGCCAAATGTTCATAGGTAAGGAAGTTGTATGTGAAATACCCCAGGTACATGTGCAACATTCAGAGAACTACTATGTGCATTAATCAGTTATTTGACTATCAATTAACAAACTGTTAGTTTTCTATTGCCCATTGTGTATTTCATAATTTGATAGAGCTTCAGCAAACTTCTTGGTCTATTTTTATTACTCAGCCTTTCTGAAACTGTTATATTAATTAATCTTTAAGAATATTTGGGAAGAGTCAAAATAAAATTACCTTTTTTTTTTTTTTTTTTTTTGTTCTGGAGACAGCTGCTATGAGTACCTTGCAGTCTGTCAGCAGGGAAAGTATAATTTAAGTGTGCTTAAAATAGCCAAAGTTTTCTGTCGGGTCTTAATTACAGATCATACTGTTGTTATTTAACATTGGAATGCCTCAGACTGGAGTCAGGAATTAATTGTGTTACACTGTAAAGGACAGATACTATTTTTGAGGGATTTCAGTTACTTCTCTGAAGTTGTCTAGACATAAAATGAAAGAGATGTGATTGTTTTAAAACTAGAGTGGTACTGAAGCTAAATTTATCCTTTTTCACTCACTTTTGGTCTTTGACATTTGCACTATTATGGGAAACGTTCTTCATAAAAAACTGAAGAACACCTTTGGAAGTAGTGGGATCTGTCAAACAGAGGAAAGAGAGTCTCTTACTCTGCTGGAAAAGGAATCCCTTGTCCTTGTTTCTTTCTTCCAATTTTCATGAAAGTAGGTGAAAACTGTGAATAATTTTTATTTCAATTCAGGTAAAACCAAAAAAAGGCTGCACTCGAAGAGCAGTTGTTGTTGAGTTTATGCTTCTATTCTTGAGCCTCTTATAGGCACACTAATATTTTATCAGAGCACTTAATAGCAAGGCCTTTTTCCACTCGTGAAGGCAGGCAGTTGCAGTCACTTCTGCAACTGATGTTTTTGTTTCTTCTAGGCTGGAGAGGCTTTTATCCAACATGGCTGACTCAGTCATCTTTTCAGTTGAGTGCATCTTTTCTATAACCCTCAGACTTTCTGACAGTTAAGTGTTCTCCAAACACAGTTTCGTCCCTCCCCCCAAAAAAGTATTATTTTTGTTTTGTGATGAATGGTATCTGAACTATGTCTGTGCACTAATTTTGTTTGACGTCTTCTCTACATCTTTGTGAAAAATCATAGAACGTCAACACCAGTTGAAAGGGACCATCAAAGATCATCTGATCCAACCTTAAAAAACCCACAAAACCAACATAAACCCCCTCAGTTTAAGGTCTGACCATTATTATCATACTACAATAAGTCATCCATAATGGCTGGACAGTAACTATGCAGTAGGTAAATTTTTATGTACTAAGATCACAGATCTCAACATCTCTGGTCTCAATGAGTACTGTACTGTTTAGAGATAAGTGTAAATATTGTGTCTTCCAAAATAAATTGCAATCCTAAAATTAAATAAATGTGTGAAATGAAATCAGTGAAAACAACAGTATAAATTACGAGGGATTCTGTTAAGTTTTTAAATTGTTTTTAAACATGCTTGAACATTTCATACAAAATAATTATATCTGTATAGACAATATTTTGCTTTTGATATAATGAATTAAAAAATCTCTGAAGGAGTCCACTTTTAGGTGTCTGATGTTTTTGTGTGCATGATCAATGTGGGAATTACTTTTTTCCTCCTGGGACAGGACTGGAAAATAAACAGACATTCTTATACAGTGAAAGAGTCTTCAGGATTTAAGAATTTAGCAAATATTTTGGAGCAACACTTTTTTAAAAAAGCCTAATTCATAACTTTTTCTCCTTCTTAAAGTTATCTTTGTCATACAAATAGGAAATAAAACAAACAAACAAACAAAACAGAGATCTAAATCAAATTAGTTTGACCAGAGCATTTCACACAGGGATGAATAAGCATAAACACAGGTAGAGGTTTTTCAATGCAAAATATATGTAAGGTAGGTTCTTCAGCATCCTCATAGGTTAGACCTTTGAATGACTGCATAGCCACTCTACTGATTGTCTGTCTTAAATTATAATGCTGAAAAGCTAAAAATATAATACAAGTCACAACTCCAGGAAATATACCTAGCATGTTCTAGTAAATTTAGTGCTGAAAAACAAGATACTCTATTCTTTGCCTGAGGCTTAGTCTACATAATGGAGATAGTGCACCAAGAAATTTTTGGTTATTGCAAAACACAATAGTTTCAGTTTAATTTTTTCTCCCCTGATCCTTAAAGCAAAGAGCTAGTAGGCACAATAAACTGTTTTCACAGCTGAATGACTTTCAATTCTATCAAAACCAGTCTTTGAGCATTTTAGTAAAAATATTACTAACTCCTACAAATGACTGATCGACTAACTTTAATACCAAAGTTGTTATCCTAAGCTTACATTCAAGAGATAGAGCTCTAATTGTGAGAGTCATGACAGTTTCACTTTGTACTGTCAGTTAACACTTTCTCTCTGTACCATGATAACAGCAAATTCCAGTTCCCTAGCTTTTATTAAAGAGCTTTAAGGCAATTTTCTGCAACAGGTCCTCAATAATCTCATGACATGGCCCTTCAGGAGCTGAGAGCAATGAAAATGTTGTCAAGGTGGAAAACCTGAAGATTAACTAACAAAGCACCACCAGCAGTTTTGCTGAGACCTCATATATTACAAATATATACTAAGAAAAAACCTAAAATCAAACTTAGTGCAGAGGTCATATTTAGAAATTTTCTTGAGTCGCTACATTTCTAAGGTTAATACAGAGAGATGATATAGAGATACTCTGGGCTCTGGGATTGTACAGGTATAGCTATGAAAAAGTAGTTTACCCAAAGCCTTGTATTTCCTCAATGTTTTAAGAGCTTAGAATAGAAAGTAGCTCTGATGGTTGAGCAACAATATTTAGTAAATGTTGAAAATTGTTGAAGACATTGGAAAAATCTACTCTGAAAAAAAATTAAACTTGGTTTTGTTTTTATTTTTTTTTAAATTACTTTCATAATAAAGGAAATAATTACTTTCCTTTGCTGATGAACTCTTTTTGATAGCAGCAGGTAGTCCAAACCTTTGGACTTCATTAATAAAAAGAGCTCTCAGCACTGCTGACTTTATTAAAAAGAAGAGTAGGAGTATAGCAATATCGGTATTAAGAATTTCCCTTTTCACTTTTCTTTTGCTTTTGAAAGACAGTCTTTAATTCATTATTTCAAATCTTCAAAGGAATTTGGATTAAAGCATACTTGAAAATTAGGACCTTGCCTCCTGGAGCTTTTCTCCAAAAGTCAGTTTTAGTATTGGCAGAATTCATATTAACTTTACAGATGGGAAATTGACAAAAAGGGATGTGAAATGACTTACCATGAGCTGCCAGGGCTTGCATCAGTAACAAAGTTAGATAGATACAGAAACACAATGGTGGGGAGAGGTTAATATTCTTTCCCCCTCAGTGTTGCCCTTGCGCTATTCTGTATTCTCTCATTCATGCTATTATTCCTAAACTCTTGAATCATAATATTATCTATTTATCGAGACAAATTTTCATTTGCTAGATTTTGAAGTTTGTTATTTTTTTTCCTCTTACTCCTTGGAACAACATTGTGACATCTTTGTCACAATGAGAATGAAAATTCTTCCTTACATTTTATTTGGGTTTACTAAATATTGTCTCCTTATACTACAGTAAAATTTTACAGTGAACACGAGCCATTCCATTTTCAAATGACATATCCCTCTATAATGGCTCAAACCTCAAGAAGCACTCTTCATTACTTCTGCTGCATTTATTACTTTAGCTCCCCACATAGATCCCTTTTTTATACAGTAAGATGATATCTGGAATAATTTGTTTCCTACCTACTATTTAATAGATGAGATACTTAGAAAATAAAATAACAATGAACTTGCATTTATTGTTCCTTTGCCAGTGTCTTAACTGTTTTCAGTGAGGGATATTATTCTTTTCCACAAGAACAGGTCTGAAGAGACAAGTAGGAAAATATTGCACAATGAAAGAACTTGCTCTGTAAATTAAAGCCAATGAAGTTTTACCAAGATTTTTGTTCAGTGATCTTGACAAATAGGAATAGTCCATGTTCTAGTGTCTCTCCCAAGTGTAGGCTTCTTTGTTCACAATGAAAATCACAACTGTAGCTTGCCTTTTCTATGGAGTAGAGTGCAGCTCTGTGCAGGGATGAAGCTCCTCTGTATTTTCCTATTCCAGGAAGCTGCACAATGCAGAGGACCAGAAGTATTACACTTGTGAAGATTCACAGGAGAGAGCACATAGGGAGAAGGCAGTTTTGTCTCCTCCCTACAATATGTCGGTTACTTCAAGTGCGTATGAGAATCTTTTCCACAGAAGGTGGTAAGAGTTTATACCTGCCTTGAAGTAAATTGTGATCAGAGACAAAGCTACAAGAATGTCAGAGTTCAATCTTTAGTATTTTCATGGTGCAGTAGAATGGTTTCATGTTTTCAAAGACAGAGGTTAATCCAGTTTTCCTATTCTTAGTTACCTGATTTCACCACACACATATATGTATATATAAAAGGTTTACTCATTGATATTTTTCTTGTCCAGGAGAACTGATCTATACAAAAGTAAACAGACCAATATACTTGTCTGTAATAAAAATAGCAAAAACTATAAGCCAGAGAAAGAGCAGGAAGAAAAACACTTATAAAGTCTGTGACCCCCCTTCTTTCAGTAGTATTAGCACTCTAAGTAGCATAGCAAAGATAAATAGAACTGTGTAAAAAATTAAAAGAAAATCAATTTTATTAAAGCAGAATAAAACTTCCTAAAATATTCTGGTCAAGAAAACTATTATAGATAAGATATGAAAAACCTTATCAACTCACTGGGTTGAAACATATTAATAAATGATATATAGACTTCTAAAGCCAAAGTTGATTAAGGCCATTTCATCCATTAAATAATTTTCTCCTATTAATAGGATTCTTTTTTCTTTTCTTTTTTTTTTTTTTTTTTAATGAGCAGTTAAATTATGTGCTTTTGTCATTATTGGTAATTATAGTACTGAGAAGTTATTCATATAATAATATTGAGATAAAATAGTTCATTAGTTCACATAAAGTTAGCATCCAATAATATGTCCCATTGAGCAATTCACAGCAATTTTCACCCTTATAAATTCTCTTTCTAGGGAAAACTATTTGAGAGATTTATTCTTTTAAATATTTCAGGACAATTCATCTTTTGTGTTTTCAGCTCAGTATTTAGAATAAAACTAAACTAAAAGAAGACACAAAAATCAGTTTAACATTGAATTATTTTGGTTTTTAATTAATTTCTTTACAAATACTTTTAAAAGCTGTTTGTCTCACTGTCTTTCCATAGTCCTCTGAGAGGTCATGAAATTTATAATAGGAAAATGACAAAACATTGCATTTATTTTTTATTAAACAGACTTCTAGAATTTGACACAATGATAACTCTACTGCATTCTGTTTCTCATTTTCAATTCTCTTGTTCCACTGCCACTTTGTTCAACATCTAGAGGGGGAGTACTTGTGAACCTTGCTTTTCAATATAACACACTAGTAGACTTTGTCTACTGTCTAGAGACTAAACTAATTCATAAGTTTCCCCCCACCTGTTCATCCAAGTAGTAACTAAGTAGCATGTATGATCTAAAATACTGGGCACTTCTGAGTGAAAACCCAGAGCAATAACTATTTTTCATATTTAGTTTTGAACGGACAATGACTTTTGAATCTTACCAAATTTGTAAAAACTAGACATTAATGTTACAATCTTTGGACAATTCAAACAGCTTAGATTTTGAGAGCAGAGTGTTCCAATCTTCCTAATTAAAGTTTACCAAGGCCTCTTTTTCTGCCTGTTTTTAGCATTTTCACTTCTGAATATTCTGTTTGAAATTTTCCTTTCTTCTACTGTTATTGGTGGTGAAGACAAATGATTTTATGATAAAAAAATGTGGAAAAGGAAAATATTTTTCCTAAGAATTACAGTTTTATACTTCAAAACCTGAAGTAATTGCTATACAGTACTTTGTTTTTCTTGGTGGCCTTGTGAAAACAACAGAACTATTAGCAGATCATTAATTCTATCTTAAAAGAGAACTGTGAAGGAATAAACATTTCCCATGTTGCTGACAAATAACAACTGACACAAAGAAGCCTTGTGGGGTGATTTATTTCTGTGAAGAGTTTTTCATAACACAGTTTTTAATATACTTTTTGTTTTACCTCACTCCTGTGACATCTCATTTCCTCTTTATATTTTTAGATAGAGAGGGTTTTTTAAGTGTCATCCAATTAAAATGTAATAATGAACAGTATAAATCACTGAGGAGATATAATAGTTTTTATAGGCTATCAGACTGGTCATGGATTTGCTTTGATTACTGTTACTCATGAATATCACAGGTAAAAAAGAATATATCTTTCATATCTAAAAATCACCTGTTATTTTTTGGGGGTTGGGGGGAAAATTTTTCAAGCAGCTGCAAGTTTTTTGAGAACAACTTTATTCACTCTTTTTTTCCATTAAAATTACTAAAAGCTGACAGTATCCATTCTGAAGAGTGTGCTCATTCTATTACTGCATTTTCAAGGCATGAAGCTCTGGCTGGTTTCTGAGACAACTGTCAATATTCCAATAGGAAAGATCTTTTCAGAAAGTTTAGTAGCTATTAAATCACCAAGACACTATATGATGTACGATAAGTAAATGTACTGTACACTTAAAAGAATTTAGGTTTAAAACAGCTTCTGTATTTGCCTGAGACTCTTTTCTGTTTGTTTCAGAATGATATATAGGAGTGGAATAAATGGTCCATCAGTGCATGACTGACACATAGTTTGGAGACTCATTAACAGTAAAAAGAGTAAAACATTTCAGTATGATAAAGCTATTATTTCTATAAATGCTAAGAAAAATGAATTTTTTGCTTTCAAAAATCATCAACTCTAGCTCCTGTATTAAGTCTCTTGGGATGCAGTAATGCTCAAGCCAGAATTTCCATTTTATAAAATTTAAATTTTTTTCCCATAGAGGTTAGATGCTTGGGACCTTTTCTGGAAAACAGTGTTTAAAGATGTAGTTCAAGGTATTACTTAAAGGAATGTGAAAAGGGCATACATGGTTAATAAGGTTTATTGTAACTGCACACTGTAAAAAAAAAGACATTAATAAGCACTTATCAAAGCAGAATGCTTGCTAATAGGTCAACCTCCTATCATTTTAAGCCTGACCAGGCATTTTAAAATCATTTGTCTTGGGTAAGAATTTCTCTGTCTAAGATATTACATTTTTTGTGTGGCCTTGCACTGAGAATGGGCTGTAAAACATAGCATATTATTTGATATCTTTGGTTTCTTACTAACTTCATCATCTCTTTGTTGGAGAATTAAAGCCCCATTCTGCTGCCAAGCTTGTTCATCATTTCATGTTTCTTCAGTATATACCTTGGTATATACTCTGCTCCATGGCACCACATGCCAAAGAGGACTAGTAGCCCTAACTTGGCAAAGAGTTTGGAAGTGACATAGCATTGCCTCCTCAAGTGACAAGATGATGTATGACATTCACCATGTGAATCTAAGTGATATTCATCCACCCCGCCGCATCACCAGAAGCGTGAGAGAGAGTTCAGAAGTCTGGAAAGGAATATATGCAGCAATAGCTCTGTCTGCTTTATGAATGGCTTGTTTATTCAAGTAAAAAAGACTTGTGAAAACTTCTGTTGTATTTTTTACTTGTTTCTTTGAATGCTTTTCCATAACTGTGAAAGATAAACCTCTTTCTTTTTCCTGGAAACTTTCACAGTGAATAGGTGGGACCTATTCACAGTTCCAACGTGCTGGAAGTAATTCTCGTATCATTGCAGTGTATGCCATGTGACAGACATTGTGCAACATAGAGTGAAGTTTTTTTGTCTGCCCTGTGACATTTTCATCTCATGCAATTTGTTTTTAGGTCTCTATAGTGCAGGCATATAGCCTTGGCTGTTATGAATCGTGATTGCCTACACAAAAAGAAAAGAAAACAAGAACTGACCAAACCATGTTATTCTGACCAATATCATCATCATTAATAATACTAGATAATCCTGAAGTATACTCTAAGACTTCTAGAAAGAGTAGAAATGATGTATAAATGTTTAGAAACAACAAAAAAATAAGGGAAACAAAGACTTTTAGATCTATTTCTTATTCTGCTACTGACCCAGAAGATTTTGGACAAATCGTTTTAAGATTGGCTATGATCTGAAAAAGAGCCTAAGAAAAGGAAATAACTCAATTGTGATATTGAACTCTGTCATCTCTAGCACAGGCTTTTAGGGTTAGGAAAGGAAATGAATATTCATCTTGTCACTCCTTAATGGACCTCTGTTCCTGACCATGTGGGTCTGGATAATATAGATTTGAATTTAATAGTCTCTGTGTATAATTATAGAGATCTGGCTTTGTTTTTCTATGTAAAACATGTTTAACTGACTCCTACTGGTATTAAAAATCCAGTAATTTCAAAGATATGACATATATAAGGAGGTTATGAATTTGCTAATGTAAGTATCCTATAGCTTCAGCAGCTTCTTGGAATTTGCTATATATAATATGAAATATTAAGAATTGTATTTACTTTAAATAATCAAAAATGTGAGCTTGAACATACAGCACACATTATTTTCCTGGATGTAAAAGGCAGACAGGCCCATTGCGACTACTTTTCTGATCTGTGTAATGTAACCATCAATTCTTGCCCCATAACTAGTTCACAAATAAAAGTATAACTGTGAAAAAAAAAAGACATTTATCTTCATTCAGGCTTGCTGGTTCTGCCTTATGTGGAGACTTCTTTGAGAACTAGGGAAAATGGTATCATCGTGACCACAGCTAGCTCAAACATATGTTGCGACTGCATAGAGGTAGACAAGATATATGTCAAATGCAAGCAAGAAGACATCATGTATAGTGAAACTCTCTATATTCTTCAATCTGTTATTCTTGGTTCGTCTTCAATCCATCCCTGCAACTGACTCCACCACCTCTCAGCAGGAGGGAAGGATGGCGGCTGTCATTAGATTTATGATTTTAGATAATTTTTCCAGATGGTGCACAGTAAGCTGAACAAAAAATCCTTACAGTACAGCTGAATAGCTGAATGGGAGAACCATAGAGACATGCTGAGATCACTCCAAAGGAGCAAGTTTCAGAACTAGTACAGCCAGAATGATAATCATGATAAATATAATTGCATGTGAGTTTGGCTATTCCTTCAAGGACCGATTATGTCATGGTATAACAGTTCAGGACAAAGAGCAATCCACAGAAATAAGAAAAATTGCAGGACATCTGAAGATACAAGAGAGTATCAAAGTTTTATTTGAAATTTTTGAATTTTAGACCATGACAATTAAATTTCTATGACTCTTTAGTTCTGTGTTTTTAAGGTATGGTCTCTGTTTTTGTTTGCTTGTTTGTTTGCTTCTTTAGCTCCAAAAATAGTAATTTAGTACTGTAGATGTTCCCCAGTGCTAAAATCAACTCTGGTATTTGCCATGACTTTCTCATGGACAACTAGAATTTGCAAATTCTTTGTTTGACGTAAAACAAGTAGATTTACATTAATATACATGCCAATTCTGTTTGGAAAACATAACATTTTATTTTGTTTGTTCATATAAAGCCTGAGAAAACTTAGTAGTTTTGGTTTGAGATATACAGATGTGTCTTTTAGACTAACATAGGGGAAAAACATCCTTTCAAGTAATATTTCCTGCATTCTTTGCCTCTTGTCATTTTAAAGACAATGTGCTGCATTGCTCAGCAGCACCATTGCATGTAGAAATAGCTGGCAGTACAAACAAAATATATAAGGTAAAGGTGAGACAAAACAGTTCTACAGCCCTGAGCAGATTGAAGAAGAAGGTAGTAGGCAGGTGGAATATTTCAGAGAGATTATAATCCAGAAAACAAGAAATGGCTTTAGTGTGAAAGACTGTCAAAATTCTGTAAAGAAACATTTTCCAAAGTAAATACAGATTCCAAATATTCTTAGTGGTCTGATCAGTCTGGTTGCTGAGGAACTGTGTTGACAGTGTGGCAGGAAAGTAATCAAGTTTATCAGTATTTTGAAAGCTATTTAAATTTTGGAGAGTAAGCAAATTGTGGTGAGATCTACACTGTGGAAAACACTCTGACTAAATCTACTCACAGGTATTTCATCAGCCTTTATTTTAAGAAACTACTGACTGATGCTTAATTTTGTGTGGCCCAGTTCACCTGGAAAGAAGATTGCTTTTCTTCCCCGTCTTAATTCTTTAGATTTTTAAAGCTTTGTTTTGTCAGGTCCAAAACAAATCCAAAACAAACAATCAAAGAGACTGTGAAGTCAATGAACAAGCTGAAATGCTTTGTAGCTGTTCCACTTAAAACAAGAAAAGAAAAAAGTACTTTCTTTTTTACTCATCTAGGCTTTTGAGTGCCTCTATTGTTCAAATACTACTGCAGTTATCACCAAATGCTAACAAATGAGAGTTAATGGGTAAAAAGCCAGACACAATACACAAAAAACCCCAAACAAACAAACAGATAAACAAGTCAACAAAAAAACCCTTCCAAACCAAAACAAACAAAAACAAACAAACAAAACCCCCCAGTGATAATTCTGATATCAAAATCACACACTAGCAAATGATAATTTGCTCTTTGGAAATCTGTAATAATGTCACTTAGGCACATTTTCTACTGGAATGAACCTGATCCCATCTTCTTTGCGCCGTTCCTTCAGGTATTTATATATATTGATAAGATCCCCCTGAGGCTTCCTTTCTCCAGGTTGAACAGTCACAGCTCCCTCAGTCTTTCCTGATAGAAGAGAATTTCCAGTCCCTTAATCATCTTCATGACTGTTTGCTGGAGTCTCTGTACTATGCTCGTATCTGTCTTGCCCCTGAGAACCAAGAGCCGGACCCAGCGGTCTAGATGTGGCCTCACCAGTGCTGAGTAGAAGGAAAGGTTCATCGCCTTCAACCTGCTGCCAACACTCCCAAATTATGCAGCCTAGGATACCATCCTTCTTTTCTGTGCAGGTAAATTGCTGATTGTTTGATCGGGTGCCCACCAGGGGCCCCAGATCCTTTTCTGCAAATCTGCTTCCCAGAATAACAGACCTCAGAATATACTGGTGCATTGGGTGGCTCCTCCCCAGGCGTAGGAGTTTGCTTCCCTTTGCTCAATTACAGGACTTTTCTGCCATCCAAATGACAGTATTAAATCAAGCACAAACATCAAGACAAGTTATGAGATCGGAAGAGGGACTTGCATGTTCCAAAGCTTGTTATTTGTTTCCAACTATTCTACAAATAGAGTAATAATATCTAAACCCATGTGTTTTCACAGATACCTTGGAAATTAGTTCCATGCTAAATCCATTCTGAGGTCTCCCTGTTAAAACTTTTTTATGACCTTTTCAAATTTCATTTATTTTTCTTCCCTAAACCAAGGTTACAGCTTTTGTCCATGTGGTCCTAGCTACTTTTTCCTTGCAGTCTTCCTCTCCATGTGACCCTTTAAAGAACAGCTTTTGACTCAGACAAGCTGTGTTTGAATGTATGGTGGTTTAAATAATACATGTCTCCTAGTTTAGTTCAAAGGTACAAGCCTTATCTCACTTGGAATTTTCTGCTGAATTTTGATCTGAAACTTAAATGTGTAATTCCAGCACTTTATTGCTAGCATTTCAGCACTTCCTGTCAGAATAAATGTATCTAATGGAGCAAACCATGTAGAAAATAACTTCTAGCATTTTTTTCATTATTGAAACAAATATAAATCATTCCGGTTCTCAGCCCCAAGCAGAGATGATATCTGCCTTTAAAAATAGCTACTTCAAAGAAGTTCAGAACAAATTTGCATAAGCCAGTTGTCAGATTGTTTATGTTTAGTTCAAGGAAAAGAAAATTAGTTGTAAAATGTCAAGTAGGGAATTTGTTCATATGATGTCCATGGGGATGAACAACTTCATAACTTGGATTTTACAGAGAATGGTTCAAAGGACAAATTTCAAAATAATGTTTCCACTCCCACTAGGGTTAAGTACATAGGAAAATCTCAATGGAGTACAAATTCCTTTTGTTTGTTTAAATTTTGCTAATAAGACTTCTCCAGAAGGGGTGCATTTAATTAGACAGTGGGCTCCTGTGGTAGTGAATGAACACATAGCAGAGGAAAAGTCTGTGTTTCAAGGTGTTGAATTAGAAGGACATATCAGATATGTACCAAGTGAGATTAATTGAAAATAACAACAAATCTTACCTCATCTATTTTTCAAGCATCAGACTCTAGTTTTCTATATTGTCAAATTGTCTTTTTTTGATTGAAACTGTTTATTGTCCCATAACAATGCAGACAGCCTATCTAATAGGTTAGAGAGCTTAATATATTGATAAGTCCACGGCATTCCATCCAGTTGCCCTTCACATTAAAAAGCAGACCTTGTTATATTGAATTTATTAGTATAAATCTAAGGACAGAGGGTCAGAAACATGGATCAGTCCTATGTACTGCAGGTTTGTCTTGACCTTCTAATCTCAACCACTGTCAAGGCATAAGACACTTAATGGGTTATAGTCTAGACCTATTCCTCAGATGATTCAAAATTAAGGTGCAATGATAAATCAGCTAAAAATCAGTGCAGCATGACATGCAGATGGATGAATTAGAAAGTCATTTATACTTTTAAACAGGCAGTTGCTCTACACAGATTTCCAAAATATTTTTATGAACAATTTAAACTTATTGACTTAGATGATTTTGAATGCTTGCAATTTTTCTTTTTTAGTTTTTTTTCTATAATTTTCCCTAACCTATTCTTCTTCCTTTCGTGTAACTTCTTTCACTTGTTCTTCAGTCTGGCAGATTATATTTGAACAGGATAAGATTTGATATGTTTTAAAAGTTAAATTTTTGACAAACCATTGTAGCTGAATAGTTTCTGTTTTGTAGAAGGGAAGGGAAGTTCCGGGAAGGGAAGTTCCAGGAAGGGAAGGGAAGTTCCGGGAAGGGAAGTTCCGGGAAGGGAAGGGAAGGGACAGAAATTTAATTTAGACTGGAAACATAAAAGTCCAGACACTTCTCTGCTAGTGCCTATGAAAATCAGAGACATCTAGGACAGGCGTTTGCCTAAAATATTATATTAGGTAGGATGGACCATATGTTTGTCACTGTTCTGGTGTCTCTTAGGCTATAATTTGCTCTAAGACATAAAAAAAATGTCATATGCTTTCATGAATAAATTGAAATTTCCCTAGAAAGGATTTATGCTGCAGATTACAACAGAGACTGCCATCCATTTTATTGCTGAACAGAACATTGCTGCAGAAACTCAGAGAAAAATAAATGCGAATATATATACATTCTAGGTTTTCTTCAAACTCTCCAGTACCTAGGAAAGTAGGTATATACTTTCTGTCTTTTACAAAATGGCACGCTACTTTCTTCATGACATTCTTTTTCTCTGGAATGGGAAAAAGCTGAAAGAAAATCTTCTTTTTTTTTCAAGGACTAAATAATGGTTTTAACACAGGCAATAAGATGATGTGTTTCAACTAACTTTTGATCAATAGTGAAGAAAAGCAAAACTGCCAATGAAATAACTTTAAAATTCATCAGATGATCTCCAGACAAAAGATGTGTGGAGATGCATAGGGAAACTGGGATCTTTTTGTTTACCTAAACAAACTCTGGTGTTTTTTTGGTTTTCTTTTTTTTTTTTTTTTTAATCTGTTATGATTGTAAGTATACTTTTCATAAACTCTTTTCCCCAAAATTAAGTTGAACTATTTTGATTTCCTTAATAAAGGCGGTAAGTTCAAATTAGAAATTTGGTCTTTAACAGCTACAGAATTAGTGTCTTACCTGTTGAACTCAGGCCTTACAGGAGGTTTTGAATAATTTTTGTAAACTGTGCAGCACATAATGTGTATCACAATGCCTTCTCATGTAATAAGGCACTTATCATGAGCAAGATGACAAAATTCAGCTGTATGAAACAGAATCAACATATTATTTATCTTTTGTAGACCCATACAGTCACTGAGTATCATTTATATTATAAAAATAATTTTTCTTTTAGGTCAATAAGATATAAAGTTTGAAGTTACAAAATCATTAATAGTTTTAGGATTTTGGTTGCTGTGCCAAGACATTCTCCCCTGAATCTCTTTTTCTAGTCCTGCTGCTGCTCATGATCTGTAGATCTCATACACAAGTAAAATACTAGAGGCACAGGTCATAAACTACTAGTGTAGCAAAGCTAAAAAGGAGGACTTTTGAAAGTCTCTGGCTTGTGCTTGCAGAAAAGATCAGGGAAATGTGATAGACACTGAGATCTAGTAACTGTCTTTCTGGAAAAAAAATTGGAAGTGGTCCTTGATAAATGCAAAAGGCAAGGTACACATGATGGTTTCACAGCAAGACAAAAATAATTACTGTATGATGAAAAGTAAAACGCAAATGTAGAAGGTAAATGATAAAGAAATTATTCATATCAATATTATTTTAAATAAAATCAACCAATAGTGATCAAAAAACAAACAACCAAACTCACATGTGTTTACTCATCAATCAAAATTGGACTGTAGCTGTAACCCAGGGCAACATTACATTTCTACGCATGTCTGCCAACATCTAGTTGGATCTTCACTTTGCAGCTGTCAGTGATGCCCTACACTTGAAAATGAATACTAGTGCGTTAAATTGGAAGTGCAGAAAACTGCAATGTTTAAGACAAAATTAATAAATAATTATGGCCTTAGAAATTGTCCTTTGTATAAAATCTGTGTCTTAGAGTTGCAATGATAAGCCTCTTTTTTTTTCCCAATAGCTGTAGATTGAAAGCATATTAACTAAACATTAGCACTGTTTTTTTTTTTTTTTTTGTGAATGACACCTTTTTCTTCCCTTAATTTGCATCTAATGCTAACTCCCTGATACGTCTTCAAATTTAGCAGTTTTTCAGACATCTAAAGGTTGGCCTCCTTGAAATAAAGGGCATCTTTATACCTCATAAGTGTGTGTTACCCAAGACCATGAAAGTCTGCCATGTGATGTGCTAATTGCTGTTCTTAAAGGCAGAACCATTTATGCACCATGGTGAAGAGAGTCCTTAGGATGAAATATATTTTGTCAGCTGTCAAACTCAAAATCATAGGGTTGCTTGCATATTGATATAAAAGGCTAAATGTGAATCTTGAGCATTGGTTTTATTGGCTTTTATAAGACTTAACAAGGCAGGACTGCTGGGGTATGACTGATAACTGCTTTTTAGTCTCAGTTATTCATCATAGGATATTAACTTCTCCTAATTACTTGGTGGTTACAGTGTTTCCTTTAAGGCATGATGTCAGTTACTGCTTCTTGGCTCGATGACAGTATTGAGAACTTATATAAATTTAACTAAGCATTTCATTTAGTCTGAAATGTTTTATCCAAGACCACATCTGGATCACTATAGTGGTTCTGGGCACCTAAGTGAGACAAGGACATACTGCAGAAAGCCCACCAAAAGGCCAGATAAAGGCTTAGAGTATCTGTGACACAGTGTAAGGTTGAGAGACCTGGGGGGGTTCAGCCTGAAGAAAAGAAGGCTAAGGCACAAATGAGCAATTTCTATAGGAACCTCATCATGGAAAGTAAAGAAGATGGAGCCAGGATTTTTTAAGTGATCTTCAGCACTTGAACAAGAGTCATTGGGCACAAGCTGAAATACGAGAAATTCTGCTTAAATGTAAGAGAATTCTTTTCCACTGTTAAAATGGCCAAATGCTGAAATTTTTCATTCAAAGAGGTTGTGGAGTCTCTGTCCTTGGACACATTCAAAACTGGACAGTGTCCTAAGTAAAATTTGTACTTGGCTTTTCTTGAGCAGGCCATTGGACTTAGGTGATTTCCAGCAGTCCTACGCAATCTCAGCGATACTGTGATTCTGCGAATGTGTGGAGCATTTTGTGAGGTTTTTCTTTTGTAAAATGGAATAAGAAATATCAATCTAATCAGTAGCTTTCTGTAGACTTTGGTGTCCATTGCAAAAAGCAAACGATACATTATTGATGTTCGTCTCCTGATTTCCATCTCTTAACCCCAGACGTACATGGTCATCTAAAATATGAGTACAGCCAAAATCAGACGGCTGGCATGGAATAAAGACTTTTATATTTGCCTTCCCAATATTTCATATGGTATTTCTAAAACTTTTGCATGAGCAAGCCGATATTTTTTAGCAAGTTTTTCTAAGCCCTTTCTGCTGAAGTTTTTTTCTTTTTGTGATATAGTTTCACAGTTTGCCTTAAGACAAAATAAGAATGATTGTAATAAAAACATCATCTACAGAATGTCTTTGTTTTAGAGTCCCAGGAGCAGAAGAAACTGGATTCCATTCTTATCCAGGAAAAAAAGAAAGGTCTAACAGATCTCCTCTAATTGCTCAGCTTCATGTGGTACTTCGATAATTTAGGTATGTGATGATCAGAACACTTAAGAGTAAAACAAACTTTTAAAGGCATGTCCCTTTGCTAAAGGGCATCATCTTCCAGAAATTAATATTTGACTTAGCCAAAAGATGCAGTTTCATTTTTCTTCCTACCGAGATTCTGAATTCATTGTGTAAGGTAAATCTGCAAAACCATGTCCATGTATAGGATGTCTTACTTTAAAATTATTTTAAAAGTTATTAAATAATAATAAAAATCATTCTAGCAGAGTGTAGGGGGTTTTACTTAATATAAGTTTAAAAATATTTGTCTCCCATGCCAGTGGAGAAAAAGAAGGCATTTGTAATGTAATTATCTGTAGGTTTTTAGATATTTATCCCAGGATAGCATTAATTACAGCCTGAAACTGGCCCATTCTCTCTTGTGGTGATAAAAACATAGGTTTTCTTGCTTAGTCGTAGACATGTAGAAATTCATATTTGGGCAGGTAAATTTGACCTAGAATTTTCAAATCAAAAAGAGTTTTCACTACCTAATATACTGAAAAGAGCTTGCTCATTTTATGGAAATGGTATAGAGCCTTCTCATTACTATTTTTTTTAACTCACTTATTTAGTCTACAATGTAATATTTCAATATGCAGATGGACAGAAAGAGTCTATAAACCATAGTGTCATTATTTGCTGTCTTAGGAATGTCTGGATAAAACCCTAGTGCACTGTATGACTGCTGAATATGTTCCTCATAAGTTGAGTTTTAGTACTGATCCTTAGGGATTGAAGGAAGTCTTATTTTAAATGTATGATAGATATACAGACAAATCCCATTATTATATAATTGTACACACAAAAAAAAAAAAAATCATTTTATGGCTGTGAAATCATCCTAAACAAATCTATCACTGCACTAGTGTTCTGTCAAGGAAGTTTAATTTTTAGTTTATTTCAATGTGAAATTAGTTATGAGTGATGTTCTTTTGACAGGAACGGATACTGATTTGGTATATGCAGCAAATACTGAAAATCACTGGTGAAAAAGGGAGTCTCTGACATCTTCTGCCAAGGTTAAGGACAGAGGAATTTTACAGCTTTATGTCAGTTCTATTTAAATAAAACCTTGAAAGGGAAGCTAGCTTTGCAGTGGAAAACTCAAGTAGACTCAGAAAGCAACCTAATCCCAAAATCAAGAAACTGTGAATCTGGCTGCCAAGAATCAGAAAAATTATAGACTAAGGAGGAGGAACTTGGCTTTTTTTTCTTTCTTTCTTTTCTTTTTTCTTTTTTCTTTTTTTTAAATTATTATTATTTTATGGATCATTAACCCATTACAATTTTTTTTCCCCAGGGGAAAAAAAAGTAATCAGTTTAGATATCTTCAATTTCTGTAGAAATAAAAACTCATATTTGAGGTGCTGGACTAGTAAACTAATCAAGAGTGGAAGAAAAGACAGAAAAAGTAAATACTCATTTAACATAAAATTTCCAAGGACTGAGTTAACCAAAGAGCCATGAGGTATGTAAAATAAAAGCTTTTTTGCAGTTTGTGCTGTAAATTTCTGATGGCTCAGTTCTAGAAATTTTGCTAAGAAATTAAAAGTGTTCAAATTGCAATCACCATATATGCTACTGCTCCCCACCTTCCCAATCATATTTTATTGATTATATCACCTCAAAAACTACTAGCTATGATCTGGCAATGTGTAAGCTAACAGTAGGTTTTCCATTGTGAAACCGGAAGTGGGGTCACCGAATTATGAATAGAATTATGAATTATTCTGTATGGGCAGAAGAAAGCAGTCTATCTTCAGAAGCAAATTTTGAAAAAGTGGTGACAGATAATCTGCTTAACATGATTATCTAGCGCAGTGCTATGGCAGGCAAAGATAATTTATTTGTTCTATTTTTTTTCTTGTTTTACAAATAAGTGGGAAAATTTAATAGGAGGAAGAAAAGTTGTAATGCCAGTGTATTATTTGAATTTATTTGAATCCCATAATTCAGATGATGACACTGAAGGAAGGATATTGAAACAGTTAAAAAGGCTTCAGAGAAGAGCAGTGAAAGTGATTAAGCATTGGAAAATGTGCCTTAAGAGATGCTGCGTCAAAACCCATTTTAACCACTGAATAGGTCATAACCAGAAAGATATGATGACATTAATTAAGTACCTGTATGGATGCCGGAATCTGAGTAAACTGAAGTTGACCATAACTTTAAACACTACTGTTTCTGCTGAATCTTTGTCTTGAATGTTTTTTTTTTACTTAACAAGAGAAGAATAATAAACTATCTTTCCCTGCATGAGTTAGTAATTAAAAAAAAAAAAAATACAGAATGGCTATTTTGAAAGAAAAGAAGAGTATGATTTTGCCAGTGCTGAAGAATTGACCCAGAAATTGTCCTGAGAGTTGGATTTGCAGCTGTGATATCTATTCAGCCAAAACAGCCAACTTTAAAAGCTAAAGTTATTATTTAACAAGTTAAAACCCAAAATTAGACATCAGAACTTTTCTTCTGAGAAAAACAAGCTAAACAAAAAACCTCAACTAAAACCCAAACCAGAACAATACAAAAATCATAACAAAATGCAAAACACAGGAAAGATCCTGAAAAGATTTTGCATTACTTCACAAAAATTGAGTCCAATGTAATAGGAAAAATGAAGAAGAGAATTATCTCAAAGTATTATTTATGTTGCTGATTTATGGACAAATCATTTAATTTCTAGAAAATCATCCAAGCTGAAGCTAAGCTTTGCTTTTGCAACACAACTTTTCTAGCCTGATGCATTGTAATTTTGAACAGAAGGTCTGAAAGAAGTGACCCTAATGCTACTAGGGAGTTCAGCAATGACTCCCTGGGCACAGAGATAATTCTCAGGGAATGCTCCTGGTGAGATGCTGTGCCAGTGGAGCAGACAGAGATGGCTGCTGGACACAAATCTGTCACCACAATAGCTTAGTAAGCAAGTGTGAAAATTCAATCACAACACCTTGTGTTTGAAAACTTATTCCCCAACAAGAAGGTAGTACAAAGATTAAGGAATGATTTTGTTCCTGTCTGTGAAGAAAAAGAAGTCTTGATTGTGCATAAAATAAAGAAACATAACTGTTTCAAAGGCTGAAAATTAAACTTAACCATATAGGGGTACTGATTATATATGCTAGCAGGGGTGATAAATAATTTTTGAAACAATTCCCAGTTGCTACAGGATGTTCTTGATGGCTAGATTTTAATCAGGGAGTTGTGCATATCTAGAAGTTAAGCTTTTTAACACTCTGGCCAGTGGAGTGAAGCAAATTGCAAGAAAAATTATGGCTGTGAATCCTATGCCACTCTTCCGCTTCGTCTGTGCTGATACTGCAGTCCATTAGGAGCCAAATCACTCAAGCTGTCTAGTCCAATTTGTGAAAATGCTGATAGAAAGACTAGATAATTGACATTTGAACTTTTAAGTGAAAATGTGGCTCACCTATCTTGTCAAGTAAGAGTATTCTCATAAAAATATTGGGACAACAATTTTGAACACTTGAGCTCCTAGTTACTGATAAGTAATGGTCTGTGTTCCTCTTTATTATTTCCTGCAATAAACAATCTAATGACCTGTATATTATCCTCCTGTACAAAATTTCAGTAGGGAAAATAGTTATTAGATACACTGCTTGCATAAAGAACAAAGTTCTTTTGCATTTGAAGTTCATTATAATATGATTTGATAGTGACCTCTGTCACTGGTGAAATAATCTCTAGGTATTGCTTGCCTCTTTTTTTTTTCCCTTTATTTTTTTAATATTCCTTGCAATGTTTTAAAAACTGAAATTGTTGCCATTACATTAACTTTAGCAATAGAGTTTGGTGTATTTTTTAATACTCATGCTCACCAAATGCAAACTATTTTTATAGTATGTAACTGATTATAAGAGTACAGCAGTGTAAACACAAACTTGTCATGAGCTTTTGACACCAAAAAGTTAAATAGATTTCTCAGCATGATCCCACAGCAATTCTGAATACCCCCTCTTCCTCCATCTTCCCTGCAGTTTTATTGCTGAGTATGGTATATGTTGTGGAGTATCCCTTTGGTCAGTTTAGGTCAGCTGTCCCAGTTGTATACTCCTCAAATTCTTGTGCACCTTCAGCCAATTCACTGTCAGGGCAGTGTGAGAAGCAGAAAATACTTTGATGCTGTGCTAGCACTGTTCAGCAGTTGCTAAAAAATTAATGTGTTATCAACACTGTTTTGGTCACAAAACCACAACATAACACCATACAAGCTGNAAAAAAAACAAAAAAAAAACCAAAAAAAGCCCAAAAAAAAAAAAAAAAAAAAAAAAAATACAAACAGAAATGAAAAAACAACAAAAAAACCCCAACAAAACTCTATTCCTGCTGAAATGATTATATTTAGTGAGTCAGAATCACCAGAACACGACTTGCTTCAGTCCTGTCAATATAATGCAAGGTTTTTATTTCTTTTGCTGATGTTTGCAGACTTATATCTCTAGTAGAAATCAAATGAATGACAAAACAGGTGTTGCAGGAACACTTGGTTCTGCAACATGGATGTAGAAGATCCTCTGGTAAACTGGCTTGGCTGCTGTTCTGACTATCAGATGGTTTCCTCCTGCTCTGCAGTGGAACTATACTTTGTTGCTCTTGCAATTTGGGATGGAGGACTAGTTCCTCTTCAATTGAATTTGCAGTTGACAATATCTGATGAAGGCCATTGCTACCAGCTCTGTTCTTTTCTGTTTCCTTATGCCTACAAATTTTGGTCTTAATACCATTTGTTTTTGCTAATGTTGTCATAAAAGGTTTAATTAATTTGCATCAACTAAAGACCCCCCTTTAAGAAACATCTTTGAAATTAATAGGATTTGATTGCTCACACTTCTACATGCAAGTTAATATGATCCAACAGGCATTGCTTCTGCACACAAACAAACAGCATGAAATTATAATTACAAGTAGAAACTAGAGCAAGAGAAGCAAGTTCATCTAATTTTATGCAAGCTTTATGTCTACTTTTTTTTTTAATTCCTATTTTAATTTCATTTTTAACACACATTTCTTTCTACTCTGGCAGTACTAACAATCATCAGGAAGAAGTTAATAATACCGAATATGATTTGGAATACATCAATTCATGTACTGCAAAGACAATTCTAAGCAGCTCTTAATAAAACTGGATGTTAATTAACCTTGCCTGGTCCTTGTACCTAAGTTGATTTATTGATATACAGCACCAAGGTGTAGCAGTAGGGAAAAATTTTGCAGTTTTAAACCATTAATTCTTAGCTTTTTTTTTCAGTCAATTATGTACAGATAACAAAATTTTGGTTTTGGTGCTTGAAATAGATAGTTTCTGTATGTTATTCATTTATGTTCCTCCTAGGATGAGGTTAAATAGCAGCAAAGAGAAATCTCTATTTACTTTCCAGCTGTTACATAACAGGTTAGGCAGAGCTATGTAGGAGACAAGAGGAATCCCCCCATAGCTGGGGGATTTTTGCAGATTCCAGTCTAAGAAAAAGGGTTGTCAGAATAGTGAAGACTTGGAAGGGAGTTGGAGGGGCTTTGCTGAAATGGACTTCTAGCAAACACAGAAGGCCTTGGAATTTATAGAAAGAAACTTTTCCCAAGGCTCAATGAGGAGTTTATAGAATTTGTTGCAAACCAGACAATCTCATAAGTGGCAGATGGGGGGAAGCTTGGAAAAGAGAACATGACACAACAAAGACACAAGAAGGGAGGTGATATTCTTGTACTCTAATGCTAGGTATTGTTTTTCTTTTCTAAGCCTACTCTATCTCTTTTAGAGCCTGGTGGTTTTGGTCGGTTTGCTTGATTGATTGTGTTTTGGTTTGGTTTTTTTTTTTTTGGTTTGGGTTTGTTCTTTTTTTCTATCTAAAATGCTGATTCTTGATTGTGTTTTAATAATACCTGATTTTTAAGATTAAAAAATATTTGAGATTTCCGGGTGCATAATTAATGAAAGGTGCTGGCAGATCCCTTCAAAGATTTGTTTCTCAGGGTCTCAGTAAAAAAATCTGGTGTCAATACTCAACACTTAGACATAGTTTATTGATGCATATCTGCTCCACAAATTAAATAAAGTTTATGCTACTTCCTGAGCTTGGCCCTAACAATCCATTAAGTATCTGTGAAAACATTATACAAAATAACAGTCACTGTACTATTCCTTGCAGTGAGAAAAGCTGTGATAGATTGATTTGACGCTGACTAATTCAGTTTTTTATTTATTCTTTGTATTAGTCCTTAGTCTATATAAATCACAGGAAGCAAACAGATGTATGAGAATGAATGGATCTTTAGTTTCAGCCTGTTACTAAATATTGTCCAAAGAACCATTGTAAAACAACTTCTGCAATGTTTTTTGCAGACAATTTTTCTCAATAATGGCAATATAATAAAGTGATTTGTTTGGTGGTGGTGCTTCATTCATTTATAAAAGAAACAATTTGCAGATTATCAGTGATGAACTAAACAGACTTTGACTAAACAGACTAAACATACTGTGACTCCTTGTGCTCATTTCCTGGGAAAAAAGCTAACTTTAAAAAATTCCCTCTTTATACCACACAAATACACTTTTTGAGTCCCAGTTCCTCAAGCTTTTCCTTACCTCTTAAAGGGACTATAGAAAGGAGCAACTGTTGAGATGGTTGTCATTCTCAATGTGCTTGAATTTAGTGAGAACTGGCTGCTTATGTGGATTTACACCGTGTCTTCTGATCTGAGTGAATAAAAATAGATATGCACAGGATGTTGCAAGTTCAGAGAGAAGAACAATCTCACTTGTGGAAAAAAAAAGAAGAGGCTTCTCAGGAGTAGAATTTAGAGGGGACTGTTAAAGTCTGCTCCTGAAGGGAGGTTATTCTCCTGTGATGATAAGAGTTTGGAGAGAGAAAGGGAGCTCTGCTTCAGAAAGAGCAGACTGGCTGTGATTCCAGGTGGAGTACAGAGTGGTGACAAAAGACTGCAGCAAAATCCTGCAAAGCAAAAATTAAGAAAAGCAAACAAACGAACAAGGAAAACTGTGTCAGCATTTATCATTTCATCTTTAATCCTTGGTGTTTATCATTCTTTTCACAAGAAGAAAACTGGAGGAAAGTGGAAATTGGAGGAGATGGTAAAAGTTAAAGAGTGATGGTAGTTTAATTAATTGCCCTAACTTTGAAATGCCAGTCTGTACCCTCCAAGTATGGTTTTTTTTTTTTTGGAAAAGCTATGGGTCAATGGAAAAGAGCGACGCAAATGCCTACCCAGGATCCAATTTACACAAGGAAAATGGATAAAAAAATGCTACATGAATATTTTAATCTGCCACATTCCTGGGAAAATATATTAGTAGCTTTCACTCATATCTCAAAAGAAGGCTGGCAGAAGTAAACTAATTAAAAATATCACAGTTTCAATGGACTTCTAGAATGAAAATATTTTTGAAGCTTTTTTTGTAATATATATTTGTTGTTGTGAGCAAATCTGTTGCACAGTATGGAGATTATTACTGCCCAAATACTGTGATTTGGTTATTTCAAAGGTTTGTATGAGATTTTTTTCAGCTGAAACAGCTCCAAATTTTCATTAAAATGTTGGGTACACTTTTTAAAAGACATTTTTGTAGTCACAGGACATGGGATAAAGGGTTTAAGCTAAAACAAATTACAGTCATGCTTGAAATGAAGAAGAAATTTTTTATGGTGTTATGATAAGGTCTTAAAATTATTAAAAATACCTCTGCCCAAATTAAGGTGCAAACAGGATCATATGCTAAAGTCAATACTATGAATTTTCTTTAATAGTAAATATGGCAGAGAGAGAAAAAAGGAAGAAAAAGAAATAGAAAAGAGGTAGGGGGACAGAAAGATAGTGATAGAGAGAGATTAAAGAAAATATCACCACTCTGTGGATCCCACTGTCATCCTGATGGTCCTCTCCAGCTGGTCTTATTGGTGGTGAGGGACCCCTGGAAAGCATGGAATCCGATGGGTTAATAGATGTTTAGGCCAGGAGGGAATGTCCAGGTACCTCCCACCAGGGTGGGGTCAGTTTGACACTGCCTCTTGCAGCAAACTCTGGGTCTGTTGCATCACTTTGTGTCACATGCAGTCCTGTGGTGCAAGGCCTCAGGAATGAGTCTGGGGAGCACTTATGTACATGTATAAAATTTATTCTAAATGTGTTTGAAATTTGAAAACAAACAACAATAATAATAATTAGTACTTTGTTAATATTATCTATTTGATAAATAATTTCCAAAATAGTAATTTTTCATGCAATGACACATATTGATCAATATGTCTGTTATTATACTGAAACAAAAGCCTTATATGTACCACACTGAGATTTTTTAAAAAGGGGCTGGGTAGAGTAAAAGAAGAGAAAGGGTATTTCTTGTTCACAAAAATTGCTGAGGTTTAAATTGTTAACAGTATTTTTAAAGAGATAAAAAAAAGTTTATCCATCTTAGGAATCAGAACTACATTAGATGGAAGAATACGCTTAATACATTTTGAATGGTGTTACTTCCTTTTGACTCCAGTGAAACTGTGAAAAGGAATTAATTTTAAAGTCAATTGCATCCAATGTTAGTCACATGATTTGTGGTAGGTGTTTTCCTTGATTGTGTAAAGAGAAACTGAATGAATGTGTAATTTAGTATCTTTGCCCCCTGGGAAATACCAAAGAAGAACATTTTGTTCTCAAGTGTCTTTTTCTGTTTACAGTAAATGCCTATGTGACTGTACTAAACATCCACTGACAGGATGGAGGGGAAGCAAAGGACACAGAATCAGCTTAAGAGAATGTGACTGTCCATGGTTGCAGATGTTTACCTTGATACTGTGGATTTGTACCAGACCTTAACTTCATGCTTTGTGAGCAGTCCTAGTAAATTTAGATGAACTATCAGAGAGCAGGAAGTTAAGTGAATACAGAGTTTTTTGCAGAATAATGAGTTTGGTTGCTTTTTTTTTTGCTTTTTTTGCTTTTTTTGCTTTTTTATTTTTTTTTTCCTGGGGAAACAGCACAGCACACTAGAGAGTATATCTGATTGAAAGGAAAATGGACCTGATTAAAAGCATAGCTTTGTCATTTTTTAGTATTTGCACTTTTCCTCATATATTTTACAGAGTGTATTTTTGTGGGTTTCAAACTAGATATTTTTTCTTGGTTAAGCTCTGTAAGTATTTGTTGCTTTAGGGTATTTCAAATAGGATTATACTTCTATAATTTTAGAGTATTTCAAACTATTTCAATATTAAGCAGAAATAGTATCATTATTTTTATTAAAAAAATATTTTCTTCAATCTTGATGCCAGTGATAAAAAGAATGAAGATATACATATCTCTTCCTAAAGTAGAAATCTAAAACTTGATCTAGGGTTACTTAATTCCTTCTCTATATAGATAAATAGCTGAGATGCAAATTCCTACAAGATACTCATTGTGCGTCCTAATCAGTCAGAATGAGACACATAAATTGGTAGGAATTCCTTCACACTCAGGCTTGTAGAAAATGTCATCTTTATACTCTGTCTTGAATCAGGTTACTGAGATGCTTATATTCAAAGCTTTTTAAACAGGGATTCAGTTGCATTGTTTAGTAGGCAACTCTCATAACTCGAGGTCTTGGTTTTACATTATCCGTTGTTTCTGCTTTAATTTCCTTTGGGAATCTTATCAGAAAAGAATGGAGTGTAAAAAGCAAAGAAAATGTCCTGGTCAGATTGAATAAGAGAAAAAAGTTGCAATATGGCAGATTTTGATGGGAGAATTTCTTGATAGAAATCACTACTCTGAAGCCTTGCTGGGATCAGTCTGCCTGGAACGATGCTTGCAAGGACAGCAAATTTGTCTTCTTCTTCTGAGTAGTCAGAAACATTTAAAAGTAAAAAAAGAATATTCAAGTAAAAAATAATGTACTTTAATTTAAAAAAATTGTCAGTACAGCTGATATGTGTCATACATATTGCAAAAGGAAATACGTCTTATAGTTCATTTGATGGAATGAGAACCAAGAAATTACGATAAAAACAAAGGAGAGACATCAATACCTGCACAGGTTAAGAATGAGATAAATTCTTTTGATTGAGGTAGGGAGATTGAAGATAAAAAATGTTTCTTGACAAAGAAAATTTAAAAAAAAATTAGGAAAAAGAACCAAAACCTGAACAGAACACAGGGAAGACTTCCCGTATAAATAGACTGAGAAGCACTTTGGGGTCATGAATATTTTTAGGGTGAGAATGCTGATTTCAAAAATAAGACAAGAGAAAGAAACTCTCTGGTGTATTGAATGAGATCAAAAAGAATTAATCTCATTAACCAGTGGCAAGCATGGGGGGAAAGATGAACTGGGTGAGCAAAAATGTTCAGGCAACTAAACTGTTATTCTAAAGGGGTAAAAAGTGAAATAATTCGAGTATAAATCATAGAGTCATAGAATCATTTAGGTTGGAGAAAATCTTTAAGATCATCAAGTCTAACTGTTAACCCAACACTTCCAAGTCCACCAGTAAATGATGTTCCATCTTGTCTCATCCCTCTAACTCACTTCCTGGGGGAGGGAGGGCTCATTCAGAAAGCCTTTGCATGTGTGAATGAATTGGTGCAAAAAAGTCTAGTTTGCATAAGAGTCATTCACCAGGTTAACTATAAAATTAAGTTGTTTGCCCCCACACACCTTTCTTTCTTCTCCTTTTCTTTTTTCTTTTTCTCTTTCACTCTCACTCTTTACCTTGGGTCCTGACAATATCCACATGGCCTGATCAACATGGGATCTAAGGACAGGGGATTTTTTTCTCTTTCTATTCTGTCTTCATTTGTCTCCTCCCTTGCTTTGCCTGGGAAAAACACTGCTCTCATATTCAACCCAGTAAAATTTAAGGCTTGTTAGCCACGACTTGCAGAAATGTATTGCAAAATTTCAGGGCTTGTTAGCCAACTCTTTTTGAGTCTAAGTATTGGGCTGGTTGCTCGAGTTTAGGTGCCTGTTTAATAAAAACAGAGGAGTTTTCTGATACGTGGTCTGGTGTCTTTGGTCAGACTGATGAGAACTTATCATAAACATCTCCCCCTCTCAGTGGGTCATGACACAAGTCCTTTCCACTGTTCATTTTGCTACCTCTCTGTGAGTGGAAAAGGCTCCTTGGCTAAAATGTGGATTAGGGTGTTTTCCCAGAGAAGAATATAGTGATATTGCTGAAGGCAAACACTTTCTCCTGTTGTCAAGCCCTTTGGCATAATGTGTTCACTATGCCATTTTCTAAATTGTTCTATGATCCTTTTTCCTCTCTAAAGCATTTTAGAAAGTTTATGTTAAACCAGGAGGCCAAGATGGATGGCCCTAGAATTTTTTTGGAACAAGTTAGTTTTTTTCTGTCAGCCTCAATTTTGATAAAATGATTGATGAATTGTACTCAGAAGAATGCAAGCCATAGCCTTATTTCACTATGACAGTGGAGTTTATTGCATTTAAGTAAATCTAAATAAAACAAACAGTGAGAGAATAATATCTGAAAAGCTCTAGGTTAATAATATTTCATGTTATTTTTCCTGTTTTTGGGAAGCAAATAATATCTCTGTTCTTTTTTTTTTTCTTTTTGGCACATTGTCACAAAACACTTCATATGGTACAGAATTCAGGGAGAACAGGTTTGCAATAGTATGGCAAGCATAATGGTGCCAGTTAGCATTTCAGAACTTAGAGATGACTGGCCATCTGGGAAAGGGGGTAATTTAAGGTCAACACATGAATAAGAATAAAAGCAGATATGCACTCTTTTTCATCTGCAGCAGCTATGCTGCCAAAAGATTGATATTAAAGCACAAAAGTCAAGTATTGCATGTTCCAGCAATAATACATTCATAAGTTTCAGTAGATCTGTCACATTACTTTTGTTTCAAGCACATGGCTCTAGTGGATATAAAATCTCCTCTCAAGCCAATGCCACCTAGTCACAAGTAAAACTGGTATGGCATTATTTAAAACATAATTTAGTGTAAATTGCAGTTCCCCATGAACAACAGAAAATTAAGCTGATAATGTGATAGAAAATTAATCCTATTAGTTACAGCTTAAAATTGTGCAAATTGTTGGCTGCCCAGAGGAAAGAAAAAATCTTATCCATACAAATTTTGCTAAGCCTGACTAACTCCACCAGTTCAGTGTGGATTTCACTCTGGGGGTTGTTATAGATATACTTGCTTGTTTGTGGCAGGCAAATCCTAGAAACTAAGCTATTCTCCTTGTGAAGGTACTGTACTTGTTGGAACATCAGTGAATATGTTCAAAGGCATGCACATGTGCAAAAATACAGCATGTGTAAAACTGGACTTCACTATCATTGATAAGCCTATATCATAAACATTGTCTTGATTTGGTTCTTCTATGCCTATTAAAGTGATACTTTTTATTGCATTTGTTTTCATGAAGTCTTGTCAAATTATGTATTTGAAAATATGTTTGTGCTTCATATGTAATTGAAAATAAAGTAAGAGCTTTTCTCATTAAAATCAGTATTTCAGCCTGGAGAAACAATGACTGAATTTTTTATTCTGAAAATTACTTATCAGTTCAAATTAAGAGAGAAAGGCATTCCAGGTTTGTTTTCCAGGTTAATATCTATGATTCCTAAAGAGATAAAACCTTGTCTAATAGGTCCTTTTGTAACTTTTAGAAATAATTTTTCAGTTTTATAGACATATACACAGGTACACAGTCATATTTGTATAAGGATGTTATACTCCTTATATTATGAAATGTTATGTTAATGCTTTAAAGAGATCTCAAGGAATGAGTAAAGCTGAAGTTTCTTTGTAGAACCTCTCAGCCTAGTACAAACAACTTAGTCTATTCAGGAGAGTGACAAGACACCACTTTCATAGATTCCTCACAGATTTCTCTCCTCTGACATCTAAAGAGAAAAATCAGTGTAAATATAGATTTCATTTTTAGCAATAGAGCAAATGAGGCAATTGTCATCTCAGTGCAGCTACTGCTAGGCTGCTGTAAGAGACGGTCCAAGATTCCCTATCTTTGCCTCCCAACCCTCGTCAAGGACAGAGACTGAAAACCCCTAGGACTGAGACTGAGACCCCAATACCCAACACAGGAGCTTCTGGCCTGGCTAAGGTGGGATGTCTGCCAAGTGTTGCCTGCAGGTGTGTTCGTTGGACCAGTGCATTTCCATGGGAACCCATGGAAGGAAAAATGGACAAGTCCCGGTGGACTGGCCATGCTTGGAGCTGTGCTGGGACTGGCTGTGCTCGCTGCTGGACTAGCCTGTCCTGTTCTGTTCCTGCACTGGCAACGGCCGCACATCGATCTCCCCCACCTTTTGGCCAGCTGCCTGTGGCTTTTAAGAAGGACTATAAAAGTGACTCTCTAAGGTAACTTGCTTGAGATCTCCCCACTGAAGAAAGCCACGTCTTTGGAGCGGACGGTCCCAAGGACGGACTTTGTCTCTTCTGTTGGTCGCTACCCCCTCCCCATCTGTTATCTCCTGTCCTTTGCTCCTTCCTCTCTCTCTCCTTCTATCGCATTACTGTGGTGTGGGCACTATAATAAAGGTGCATTATTATTATGATTTAAACTGAAGTTTCCCCTGCCTGTTGTGTTTTTTGCACTCCGAGATCAGTTAACAAACCATCACGACTCACACTTGTGTGAGCGGATCGTGACAGCTGCTAACAGCACCTGAACTAACTATTGCAAAGCTAACTTCAAACTCTTATACTGTAGAAAAGCTTATGCAGTATAGCTAGGAACAATAAAAACAAAAGGGAATCTAAGTGTTGGGATTTTTTAAAATTCATCTAGGTATTAAACTCATGGGAGAAAAAAAAACACGTTACATTTTTAAAGTAAAGCTGACATAGGAAACATGTTTTTCAACTTGCCAATAATTTAGTCTGGAAATTGGAAAAAATGTATTTCCAGAATATGAAAGAATTTAGAACATTGTTTTTCAATATTAGCAACAGAGGTATGAAAGTTGCATATGGATCGCGAGGACAGATTAAAAATTGTCAATGAACAGATTACAGGTTACTCAGGGTAAGGAGATTATTTTAATTTTCATGTTTTTATATGAAAATATTCTCATATAAATATTATTTTTATATTTATATGCATTATTTCATAGTAATTCTATCATAGGATTTTACTACTTTAGTGCATATTAATTCTGTAGTATTCATTATATCAGTTTGAGATTTATTCTTGTCCTTCTGTATTTTAAAGACAATAATTATGCATTGTGCAATATGTAATATATATTGTATATAATTATACACTGTAATTCTTATGAAAACAATGACAGGGAACATATACCACATGAGACATTTCAGAATGTGTGTGTTTTTGCTTTAAAATCTTCCTATAAAATTCCATCAAAATTTGAAAGATTTGAACTGTTCATTATTCTGTCAGAGAAGCAACATACATGTATGAAACTACACACAGGGTGCTATTTTTGTGAGATTTTTTTTGAGTTCACTGTTACCTACCTTGTTAATTACTTCATTCACCTTTTGTATCTCGCCTATTATATAGGAATAGCAACTCTCCTTTCCCACACCAATAGAATTAAAACATATCTGTTCTTCTTCAAATTTGTGGATGACTGCCATATATTCAAAAGTCACAGCACAATTCTGTACCCAATAAAGAATTGTGTACAGCTGCTTCTGAATCCTTCTTCCCTGTGTAACAAAATTCCTCTTTAAAAAACGATACCAGGAGGGAAAACCCAGTAAATTAGTCTCCCCCTCAAAAAAACCCCAAAAAAACCTATTTTTTAGATTTGCTATAAGATATTGTGTAAAGTTCAGATCAGCCAAAAATGCTGAAGAGACTTTTTACCACCTCGGAATAGCGATCTCTACAGAGTATGTGACAAAGTGAGCAGACACAATTCACTAGGACCCAAGTTCTGCAAGGACTTCCAGACCTGCATATAATGAGACTTTTCAATACACAGCTAATTTAGCTCTTATTCATGTGCAATGAATCCTTTCCTAGTTGGGCACTTTATGAGCTTAGCAAAAAGTCTACTGTGTATTTTCAGTCCACAGTTTTCAAAGGCTTATCATTCTGTCAAATCAAAACAGATTTCCTATAGGACAGTGAAAGACACAGCTCCTCAGTGAAGGTTATTTTATAAAGCTTTATCTTTCAAATGAACTTCAATTCTTTTGACTACAGAACCCATGGAAAATAAATGGCTATGAGAGTGAACTGTTTTTAATGTAACAATGATAAAGAAAAGTTTATTTTCCTACTCATTTCATCTTTAAAAGGCTAATTAGTGCAGAGAAAAAGAAAAATGTTAAAATACACAAAATCATCACTATACAGATGATTGTGGTTTTTATGGAGAGTGCTTCTGATAGCTGGGCATGAGCAACTACAGGATTAGTAAAGAAACTTTTTTATTATATTAATAGGTGCTATGTCTAATAAATCACAAAAATCTATTGATTTCCATATTAAAAAAAAATCATGGAAGTTTCCTAGAGTATAATCTTATACCATATATTATGTTTGCTGGTGCATATGTGAAGAAAGTTAGTTTCCTTGCAGGATGTTTTCAGGCATCTATGACACCGAGATTTGTCTTGAGAGTTTTGAATTGTTTTTTTTTTTTTCTTACGGTGCTGGAGAATATTGCTTACCTCCAGCTTAGAAACCACTATCTATACAGAAGGTAATTAGAATAGTATGAAATTGTAATTCTAAAAAAATGGTTATATGGCAGTGAGGAAGATTTGGCTTTAAAATGGTTTGCTCACAAGGACGAAAAATAAATTTAAATAAACTAAACATTTGCAGGTACAATATTATGGAAAATCAGAAACAAAGTGCTAAAAAATCAGAAGCAAAACATAAGGAAATACTTATAATTTAGGCAATATCAGTTTCCTGAACAAAACGAGATAGAAATCACTGGGAAAAAAATCTTATATTCATGAAGTTCATAAAATTGTGTTCACATATTTAGTTATTCATATTCCATATATAACTGTGTAGAAAATAAGGGTTACATATGCAAGTCTAATCTTGCAATTTCTCCTCAGAACTTGACTTTTTATCTTCAATAATGATGATATGCTAAAAGTGTGATTTCCTGGGAGTTTGACAAAGTAAAAAGAAAATGTTAATGCCATAGAAGTCAGTAGGAAATGCAGATACATGATGCTGACATTTAGAGACAGTAGATACCTTCACCCCTTGAGCTTGAGTGAGCAAATGATGATATTAATAGATTATTAAACTCTGTGGAACGAGATTAAGTAGAAAATGGCACAGGAAGATGATTTCTTTTGTAGAGGCTTGCAAAGAGCCACTTCATTGGTTTCAAAATTTTTTCTAGGATGATATTGAGGACTCAAGCATTTCCTTTTGTTCTATGAGCAGGATGTACTTAAATAGTCACATTGTCATATGCTTTCTCTGTCCCTTGACACATTATATGCACAGCATAAATATATATGGAGGTACATGTGGATCACATTCCTGTTCTTGTTTACTGGTCTGTTTCTTTTACCTTATGTCTCTCCTTATCATAATTTGTTGATTCCCACACTTTTTACTTTACTATGTCCTATTTCTTGTTTTGAGAGACTTTCAAAAGATTTTCTGATGACACTGTGCTGATTCCCGGTGTGTTCCTGTGCCCTTTGAGAACTTGTCTGCAGAGTGATGATGGTACCAGATCTTACTTAGAGTGCTTGGCACTACTCATCAAGTGTTTCATCTCGGAATAAATACATGCTCAGTAAAGACTGAGAAAACAAACAATGAAAAATACCTTTGGGAATATAATCCTCAGTTTTTCATGTCCTTCATGGACCTCTTCTGCTTTCCAAAAAATTCTGTATCAAACAGCCAATCAGCTTGCAAAATTTCATACTGACCAGTTAAAGTCATACAATTATATTAGTTAGGGAAATAAATAACAAAAAATAAATAATAAATAAATAAAAAATATTTGCTTAATGTTAAGCATTGATGGCACTAAAATAAATTCTTTCTTTTCTAAAGTATTTTTAGCAGGTTGGCTTTTTGGTTTTGTTCTTGTTCATATTTCTCTCTACCCACCATGTCTTACACAAAAAAATGTGATCTCAGCATTTAATTAGGAGTTAAACTTTTGCACTTGGGCTGTTCAAAGGAATTTCAATTAGTCAAATGAGACAAAATATCTACATTGACCTTCAAGCCATACTGCAAATAAAGCAAGATCAGTTTTTCACAGTGTCTCTCTGCTGAAAAGTCTTAGACAGCAGTGATAGAGGTGAACAGAGATGCTTTTAAAGATGATGCTTTGTGCAAATTTATGGTAAATCAAAATGTTATGTACTATCCAAACAGAAAGGGAAATTATTTTCCTACTGCCAGTCTGCCATACCACTTTACATGCACTCAAAGAGGAGAACAGAAGACTAAAAAAGCACTTTCTCTGCATGACTCAACCACAAAATGGCACAATCAGGGTTTCTAGCCTTTTCTGAGCTAACACTTTCTCACAGACAAGCTGCAGAAGTCCAGTTTAGATGCTGAATACAGGATCAAAATTTGTCTATTGAATTAGGTCATATGATTTGAATTTTCGTTCATGACTATGAAATATTTCAAAACCAAATGCTCAAAAAAACATTCAGGGAAATATTAGATATTTATTTCCAGGTTTTCAGAGATAAGTAGTCATTCTGGATGTCTATCTTTTTCTGTACTTAAAATGGAGTAGTGCTGAGTGGGAAGTTCTCAGTATGTTCTGAAAATCATAGCTTATAAACCAGCCCAAAATAGAGAAAATTAGTATTTTCAGTTTTAAGAAAACTGAGATATGAATATACAAGGAAAAAAGGAACTCGTAATGAAAAAATACAGATCTCAAGTGATTACTAAACAGATAAAGGCTTTACTTCTATTTCTAATGTATCCCACACTGGTTAGTGTAGGACTTCCTAGACATGAAGAGTTGTTAACTTACCTTGAAAATGCACTTCTTGTTGCTGTTAATACATACATGTTTCCAGCTGGTAAGTTCTTTTTTAAAGTAAAACGATCAAGCTCAAAAACTCTGAGTCAAAAACAACCTCTAAAATTATCTCAGTTATTCTTGTCCTTACGTCAAGCCGGGCACAGCAGCCAGAGTAACATAGTTTGGTCTATTCAAGCCATGAAAGGATGGTCCCAGCACACACACAGAATGAGGAAGTATTTAATTTGAATTTAGAAACACTTGAGGCACATTAGCAACATTCTTTACTGCTAAGTGGGGCCTTGCATGCCAACTGGCATAACAGAAGTAATATTCTAACTTACTCCCTAGTGCTAACCATTATAATTTTAGACTGGGCCTTTTTGAAGGCTTTAAATTCTGTTCACCTTTCCATTTCCAAAAAAAGATTATTGAATTCCCTCTTCTCAAAACAAGATGTTTTGCAAATGACAGCTCTTTTTGTGTTCTCCTTTACTTATTGTGTGCATGACCCAAATTGTAAATATCCCATAGAATAAAAATAGAAAAAGAAAAGACACTCGGGCTAAGAACTATCATTGAGCTGACTGTAAACTTTCCAAACTAATGACTTGACATTTATCACCTTATGCTCGGCATAAAAGTAGTAACTACATGATTTATATATAATGGTACTCTCCTATAAATTTCCCAATAAAATAATAACAAAAAATCCATCTTCCTGATTTGGGCTTTCTTTTTTGCATATAGACATAGACATGCATATAGACATGGAAAAATATGAACGTTAAAGATATCCTTCTAAAATAGAGAATTTATAAATATTCTCTAAGTCACCATTAATAATGAATACAAATTTTATATAAAACAAGAAATCCATGGAAGACAGATATTTTTGCATTGGATCCTAGTCCATTCACCCAGGGAAGGAACTAGAAAAGGATCAGTCAATGATCTTTACATGAAGGGTAGATTTCAATTTCATTGAAGTAGGAAGAGGACAGGCAGGAGCCTAAGGCCATGCACTTGTCTGGGAGTAGGCTGCTTGCAGAATTTTTTTCATGTGTTCTATATGAATGTGCACAGTGAAGTAGCTATTGATGGGTGCAACTAAATTATTTAATGACATTAGCCATCCTGGATTCAGATTCCCTCCACAAATCTTACAGAATGCTGAGGAAGACCATACTTAAGGACTGGGTCCTCATAAGCCCTTTCTTTGCACTCAGCCTGCCCTCTGTGCAGTATGATTGCAATTCAAAGTGGCTGTAGAAGCATCAGAGAAAACTAGAGATTACCCATGTGCAGTGTGCTGGTAACCATGCAGGTTTGGCATCACACAGCTTCTCACACCAAAAAGCAAGTATAGAACTCTGATAATCTGCAGCTGGCACCCAAATGAACTCATATCAAGCCAGTTATTTCTAGACTTCACTACTGTCACTATTGTCATTTTACATACAGTCAACTGCATTATTCCTGTGGACAGCATCAGTGGCTTCTTTAGTCACGTTAGTGAAGAAAATTATTTGCCTAGCCCAAGAGTTATTTTGTTGATTCATGTTGGTATCAAAATGATTACTAAATCAAAGTGACTGAACAAACATGTATTTCCCATTTACAAAACTTGATTTAGATTTGCTTATGTCTAATTGGTTCTGCTTTTAACCAAGGAGATAAAATGAAGAACCCTATTCCAGCAGCACCCAGCACTAATCTATGTTTTACAATATTGTAAATGTCTTTAAATGATAATTCTTGAAGGTACAGAAGGGTTCCACAATCAAATGACATGATTTTTACTTGTTTGAATAGTGAGGTAAATGTGGAATTGCAAACTGTGGGAGTGATTTTATTGTTGGGGCTATTGAGATGGTGCCTTAGATGGCAACATCGTTTTTCAATAGTGATGATTTGCTGACTCAGAATGGCATTTCTCTGTTTGACCTACACATTTACTAAGTGTTCCCAGTGGCTTATTTCTATTCCTATTGCTCACTTTGCACTGTTTTTATTTGAATTTTCTAAAAATATAGACCATAGAAGTTATAAAATATGGTACTTTTTGATGGCAATTACATTTGGCTTTTGTATTTTTCTCAGTTCACTCTAATTGGTATAGTTATTGTAGGTACTTTTGTATAATTAAAATTTATTTTATAAAATTTAGCTTAGTTTTATCCTCATGTTCCTGCACACTGATTCTTTAATGTTCCTAGAGATCTCTCTGTGGAAGGACACCTGCACTAACTGCACAACTTTGGCAAAAGTAACATCCAAATATGTGACTGGACATCAAACTGTTGCTACTTCAAATGCAGCTAGAGATTCTTCTCCTTTTTGATTACAGAGGGAATCCAGTGCTTCCAGCTTGTTACTTTTGATACCCCAAACCTTTTCTCAGCAGCCTTTGCTTTTGATGGGATTACACGCTTCTGTGTAATGACCGTTAACATTTTCATAGGAGGAATAGAACATAATTTGGTCTTTAAATCACACACTGCTGCTGCTGAGGAGCTCTTCCAGTTGCAGTCTTGAAGATTTAAGTCTTCAAGTTGAATTTTATGAAAAAGACAGCATTTGCTACAAATGCATTGTAGCCGTGATGTAGTAGCAAAACAAACAGAAGAAAACTCCTAAATGGACTATAGGGCAACCCTGTGTCTGGTCAAGAAATATATAGTTCAGAAAGGAAACAGATGTATGTTAGGAAGACATTGTAAAAGTATGGTGTACCTGGTGGTAATTGGCCCATAAGTACTAGTTCTTTCAAGAATGTTTCCTGAAAGGTCAGAATGGGTTATGCTACTTTCTCTATAAAATATGAATGCTAAAAGTTCTCCTGGTAAATTGGAGCTAGGAAAACCTTTGTACAAACAGTTCAGATTTCAGAAGTATGTGTGAATGAAAAAACAGTTCACCTGAGTCGTGATGTAAGTTTCTGAATGCTATTTGGAACTTACCTGTTTCATGAATTTAAGCTGATGAGGGTGATTTTAGTTTCTCTACAAGGCTAGGCTAGAGACGGCGAGTGGGAAACAAAGTTTATTTGCTCTTTGATAAAGAAGCCATTTTGCTGACAGTGCTTTTCTGGTCCTGATGATATTTTTTTGTGTTTGAGTCAGTGTGTCACCATCAAACTAGAAGCAACTTCATAATCCAAAACTAAGTCAGTGAAACACAAATGTAGAGGAAATAACTTTTCCATGTATGTGTGTGTGTATGCATATGAGTGATGGGAGCTGGGGCTGATCCTGCCATACACTGCACATTCTGTCTTCCAGAAGAGCACAGAAGCACACACATGGCTAATGGAGGCTGTGCCTTTCCTGATTGAAACCCTAATGTGTTACTCTTTCATTCCCCCAGGGTTCAGCTTGTACCTGGTCAGATCACATATGCATTTTATTTGGTGTTCAGTCCGCTCTCAGCTATTTGCCTCAAAACCCGTGTCCTCCTTCCCCTCCAAAAAGGAATATAAGACAATATTCACAAGTCCCTGCATAGCAGGGAAGAAACTGTTAATAATTTATGTATGCATTTAACAATTTTTGCTTTCAAATTACACTGTTATCTTATTCTTACAGTTCCTTTCTCTCTCCATAATTAAAAAAAAAAGAAATTCCTTAACTGCATAATTATATTTCTCTTATCAGTATAGATTTTGCCTTGCATCTATTCCTGCTTGTTATTGACAATTTTCTCTTTTATATAAAATATCAATATTGTTGCTTTAACATTTTAATAATTACAAAATACCTTGAGGGCATTATTCCTCTGAAGCATGTGTATGACTTTCAGTAACCCCTAATGAGTTTCACTTGCTCATCAAGGTGAAAATATGCCCTATAATGTTGCATCTAATTTTCCTTCTTTGTCCTTTTCCTTAGCTAACTGCTTAGTAATGAGATGCTAATAAGGCTGTGACAGAATATTTAAAATTAAAAAAAACAATCAGAAATGGAGTTAGCTTAACACTTAGATCAGTCTTTGAATACCATCATACAGGAAGGCAGGATACAGCACACTTGCAGCAATACTTCTTACAATATTTAGTGTAATTTTAGAACTCTTCATCTCTCATGTTCACCATAGGAAGAAAATGATTTCTTCAGTCCAGAATGAGTTAGAGTGATCCAGTATTGGCTGCAATGCCTTTAAAAAGGAACACTTGACTTTCATTTTGATCATGTGAAATGTCAAACTGATTGTTTCTTTCCCCGATATCAGCCAGGTGAGGTTTTCCCAGTTCACTTTAACCTTGCTGTCAGGTCACTTCAATGGAATCTTATCAAACAATCTTCATGCTCTCTGCACAGCATGTGATCTTCCTTCAGTTTTCCTAAAATGAAAATAAGGAAATACTCTGTATCATTTGGCTGGCGCCTGTCTCTTGAACTGACATAAGATCCAAACCAACTATTATTTTCACCACTAAGGCAAGAAGTAATGAAAAAAACTTTAGTGCACAAACAATTAACTTTCTGACACTTTTTTTATTTAGATATATTGGCTCCAACTTCAGATGTGAAGCTAAAGTTATATGTAGCTGTTGATACTTAGGCTCAGACTCTTTTAAATTTTGCAGTCTGTTACCACAGGTGAGGCCTGTATGAACTTTTCATTCACAAGTCCAGATGAGATCAGCTAAGCCATTTGTGTAATTTCATGATCCCATTTTGGTGCACATGACACTGCGACATACAGATAAAATAGTAACAGAATGTATGAAGGCATGTATTAGAACAGATTATATTCATCCTTAAGTCTGAAACACTTTCAGTAATGTGGATACTTTTCACACAGTTAGTACCAGTTTAGGGTTGTTAAGTAACTTTTCACATGTTTTAAATGTTCGTTTATTAAACTCGTTTTAGAGAAGGAAAAATATTACAATGCAAGACTAAATTAACCTTGTCAAACTTTTCAGAAGATTCCCCATTTCTCTCAACTCATTCTTCTATCATTCTTCTTCCCATTTTAAATAGGAAATACATCTTTTTTATGTCCTCTCTAACTAAAGCAAGAAATTCCACAACAGTTAAGATTTTTTTTTTAACCCTTGCTTTTTTATTTCCAAGAAGTTATCCCACCATCTCACATATATTCCATCAATGAATTTGTATAATTTCTTGGTAAACTTTGACATCCTTTCTTTCCTATCCCACAAGCCCAGAAGGATAACATCTCTCCTTTATTTTTCAGTGTTGTTTTCCTTGCAGTACTTTGCCTTTTGTATTAATATTACACATTTTCTTGAGACCAAACCTTGAGATACAAAAGATGCTGTACCTTTGGTATTTCCCAAAGAATGATCTCATACCTAGATCAAAAAAAGGGTTTTTGTTTTCTTCGGCTTTGCAACAACCTGCTGATGCATCTGATATTCATTAATTTATTAATCTTGTTTGCTCTTCAATAATCCATCAACACAATTTTGTTAATAACTAGATCTGTATTTTTCCGTAAATGAAACAGAAGGCTTGATGTAAAAAGCCTGAAAGTACTTCAGAAATACCAATTTAAACGAGTGATGGAAAGACATGGAAATGAATTTTGGATGGTTTTCCTTAATTGTTTTACAGTTCACAGCTGGATTCATGCTGATTAAGCTAAATTAAGAAATGGACTACCCTGGCAAGACAGTGAACAGAGATAAGTGACCAAAAAGCCAGAGAATTATTCCTTTAAAATTTTATTTGAAGTCTGACTGCAAGAATAAAATAATCTAAGGGGAAAATAAAAATAAATTTTAAATATTTAAAAAATAGAGAATGTGCCTTTCAGACTTATGTAGCTGAGAAAAACAATGAAAACATGGTTCTTATTCTGGATTGCTTTATTTACTTTTGTATCTTTTACCTTTCTTACAAGTAAAGAAATCCTTTGTGCTGCAGTGTCTCTATTGCTATATAGAACAGACTATTTGGTGTGTTTTACTGCATTCATTAGGTGCTCCCACAAGTGTGACATTTGCAGAGATTACCCTTTTTAATGGTTTCTTGGTCACTGGATCTCGTAGACTGACTTGCTTCCTAGAATTAAATTCAAACACACACACACAAACACATATCTTTTTTGTATGTAGACCTTTGCATGTGCATATATGCACATACGTATCTGTATATATGTCTCTGTGTGTCTATATATAGTCACATATTTATATCTAAATATATATATATATACACACACACAAACATACAGCAATCTATAAAATAAGAATTTCCAAAAGTGCTGCACTTGAGCCCAAGACACTGGATAATATTGACTAGAGCAATTGACAAGTAACATTGTTAAGCAGCTCTGGAAGTCTTCAGGATGCTTCACCATGCAGATAAGCTTGAAATGCAGAATGGAGAAGCCCATAAGGGCTTTTAGGTCCTGGCTTTTTTAGAGGACCTAAAAAAGAGAGTTTGCAATGTCTAAGAGGTTGCCTGAGCCCTTCAGAGATTTTTGGCACTCTGACTCTCAGACTGGAGGTGTTAGTAAGACCATCAGCCCCACAGTGTGTGTACACTATCAAGCAAGCTACAGGATCTTGGTAATTGTTTAGTTACCAGACAATTCATGCCAGAACTGGGAACACCAGCCAACTGCTTCCAGGGCAGATTCATCATGTTGACTGACCCAGAACAAACAAGCTGTGTGAACCCGTCCCAGCTTTTGACAATCAAAACTTTCAGATTCCCTGCTCTGGAAGTATTCTAGTGGATTGGTCCCAGACCTGCCAAACTTGGCGGCAGTAAATTGATTGCTCTGAAGCAGCCTGGCAAGTCTAGAGGATTTGCCTTTGATTTGGCAAAATGTAGTCAAACCTGAGATGAGTCAATCAAAGCAATCAGACTCAGTGAAATGCTTTTCAATGAAAATATTTCCCTCAGAAATATCGGGCCATCTGTACGCAAGTTAATAGAGCCGGTCCTCACGGAGGTCATAAATATGTATTACATACATGTTTCCCCTTAGCATTATACTCTAATCACAGTGGGCTTTTTGGTAAATGTTAAGTCAGAGGTTTTGTAATACACATAGTATTTCACATTTTGACCAGAAATTTTTGTGTTATGTTTCCTACTTTTTTTTTTTCCCCATATAGGTTCTGTGCGTATCTTCCTGAAATGGAGCATGCACTGTGCAGCTGTTTAGAACACTCTCTCAATAACTTTTTCCACAGTATCTAATGTTTTCTTTACCCTGTCTACACCTGAAAAGAGTAGCTGCCAGAGTTACTCAGGTTATAAGACAACCAGAGACAGTCTAGTTTGTGACTAATTATGTATATATGTATTATTTATATGTGACTTGCTTTTCCTGGACAGCTGAACTTCTTCCTGACCTGATAGTTCTTCCTGAACTATGATGGCATTAGAGCACAAGCAATATGCACATTTATGCTTTTCCTACTTGCATGTGTTCATATATCAGAAGGGTTCATCAGATCTGTTAAAAGTGCAGATTAGTCTAAAATAGGGAAGGTGGACCTTGCTTATAATAACCTGAAGTTATGGAAAAAATTATGATCACTGGAAAAGAGGTATTTCCACAGACCTATGATGCTGAAAGATTCATCTGCTGCACTGACCTTCCTCCTTTGCATATGGCAAAAAATTCATCAGTTGTAACCAGATAACTTGATTTAATTCTCTTGCCCATGCCTCATTAAGATTCATAAAATCAGTATTTCTCAGACTATTTCTCATCAAGGCTTTAACTCAAACCTGCTTTGAAAATTCTCTTTTGCATTCCATTGTTCATCTAAAATGTGGGAAAGCTGGGTTGTTTTGGCTGCTTGCTTGATTGGGGATTTTTTTTGGCTCTTCTCTACAGGAACTCAGCTTCACATCTATTTCCTAGGTATATGTAAGTGGTGTGACCCTTTTCCACTACCTGCCTCTGATTCTAGGGGAGTAAACTTGCCAGGCTGTGGTGAAAATAAGAGGCAACTCTTCTTCCTAGTTGGGTAATGCCTTCCCCTGAGAATCAGGAGGTCTTGTATTTTCATCCTAGATGATAAAGGTCACACTAATAAACTTAGTGTACAGGACATGAAGTTGGGTACATGATGACTCTTTAACCATTAAAATAATCCCTGATAGTTTAGGTTCATGATAGCTAATGCCTTCACAGGTTATGACAAGTAGTCTGGAGAAGAGGAAAATTTTTGAAGAGAGCTAAGAGTATCCTGATGTTCCTGCCAAACAGTGTGGATGAGGTGTGTATGAGGGAAGAATGACAATTTAGTCTTGCACATATTAGTCCTAGTCCATTCTGTTCACTGTCAGAAACATAAACAAAGCATCTGTGAGCCAAATGAAAGTCAGTGAATGAAATGCTGAGGTAAACCTTTGGAAATACAGCTTTTAGTCTTTCTGAGACCTTTCTTGAAGACACTTATCACAAGATTAAAATCTAGCAGCCTGATCATTCTGGGTGACTGATATATGTTACTTTAGGTAAAGTAAAAACATTTTCAATACATATCTAATATGTTCATCCTGGCATCCAAAACAAGCAAGATAGAACAGTTTTGATGGCACAGGACAAGTGAGAGTCATAGACTATATCTTCTCAAAATAGAGAAGAAGGAACTAAATGTGAGTATAGATCCCTATTTAGCATGCACATTTTTATGAAGAACATTTTAATATGTCTAATTTCTCTAATGAATCATATAGGGATCTGTATGATTCCATCCTTGGGGCCAGTGCTTGAAAACTGGGTACTGTTAGCCCCTAAATACCCTTTGAATCTAAGCCAATAAGACTTAGCATTTTGAAATCCCCATTGCATTATAGTGAGATAGGAGAAGAAGAAAACTAAGTTTTAGTCAATCTGCCTAGGAATAAATCATAACCCTGCGGATATATTTTTACAATGCCTCTAACGAGAATTCACTGAGACTTTGAGGGTAAAGAGAGAAGTAGAATACATCAAAGTATTTGAGAAATCTCAAAGGAAACAAATAGAATTGGAATTATTCAGTGTGATTGCATATATCCTAAAACTGTCTAAATAGACTGGTCTTAAAGCAGACATTATGGCCCAGTGGAATAACTTGGAAGAAAACCAAGCTTCAATAATCGTCTTGCACATATAAAATTTGCATTTAAATGATGTTAATGAGTTAAGTGTCAAAGTCACAAAAAGAATTTAAAAAATCCTTCTTGGTCAAAAAAGTGATGTTTTTAGAAGTATATGTATAAATGCCTGATGAGTTAGAAAAGTTGAACTTGCAAATTTTCTCTAAGAAAAATATTGAATTCCTCTCTTCAGTAGACCCTCCAATGCATTTACATATTCCCATTCTGGTGTGAGCCAAATGTTTCAGTTGCAGCAAATTCTTGTTTTGAAGGAACAGATTTCACAATTGGTGATTTAATCAATGAGCCAACATCAGTTGTAGGAGGCTCAAGGGCCAGGTCCTTGGGTCACAAAACCTCCATGCAACACTACAGACTTGGAGAAGAGTGGCTGGAAATGTGCCTGGTGAAAAAGGACTTGCAGGTGTTGGCTGACAGTCAGCTGAACCTGAGTCAGCATGTGACCAGGTGGCAAAGAAGGCCAGTGGCTTCCTGGATTGTGTCTGAAATAGTTTGGCTGGAAGGACAAGGATGGTGATTGTTCCCAGAATTGTGAGACTGCACGTGGAATCTTGAGTTCGGTTTTGTGTATTACTAGAAAGACACTGAGGTTCTGGGGAGGGCACAGAGAATGACAACAAAGCTGGTGGAGGGTCTGGAGCACAAGTGTTACGAAGAGCAGCTGAGGGAGCTGGAGTTGTTCCACTGGAAAAAAAGGAAGTTCAGAGGAGACCTTATCACTATCTACAACTGCCTGAAAGGATGTTGTAGCCAGGTGGGGGTTGCTCTCTTCTGCCAAGTAAAAATGATAGGATGAGAGACAAAGGTCCCAAGTTCTCCGGGGTAGATATAGGTTGGATATTGAGATTAAAATGTCTTTTACTGAAAGGGTTGTCAAACATTGGAATGGGCTACTTAGGGAAGTGGTGCAGTCACCATCCCTGTAGGATTTTAAAAAACATGTAGATGTGCCACTTAAAAAAATGGTTTAGTGGTGGGCTTGACAGTGTCAGTTTAATGGCTGGACTTGAGGACTGTAAACTTTCTTTCCAAATTAAATGATTCTATGATTCTGCTTTTTGACACTGTCAAGAGAAGCCCTCTGGTTCATGTTGTTGTTTAACTGGACAATTTCAATTCTAAATACCAGTTGATGTGGAAACTTTCTTGTTCAGTTAACTGTGTGAAGATTAAAAGATGGACATCTCCGAAGTGTGTTTTTAAGGTGATAGCAAAATCAAGATGCACTAAAGTTAGTGCTACATTTTAGCAGACATTTTTCTTTTGAGGCACTAGTGATTCTTTCAAAATGTATTTTAGCTTCCTTTGTGTGCAGCCCTTGTTAAATAGATGATATTAGAGATTGGTGCAAAGAAAAATGTGCCTTTAACACCATGGAGATTTTATACAAAATTTGTTTCAGATGAGAAATGGTAAATGGTACTGTACTATCCTGTTTCAATGTTTTTGGAGTGAAATATGTCTAATTTCCCTTCAAAACCACTTATACAATATGAAAAGTTAAATAAGAAATGTTTAAATTGAGGTAATAATTAAAATACTGGTGGTGTTTTTCAGACTTTTTATACCCCATGAAGTACTCAAGTCAAAATTTACAAGAAACATCTACCTACTTCATTAAAGAAAACCACTCCCCAAAATCTAGTGCTGGAGTTCTGCCACCATGTACAGCATAGCCTCTATGATGTTATTTTTTTATTTTCTTAAAAGCTGTAGTTTTGCGAGTTAGTAGTTTTGCGAGTTCACAGCAATAAGCTGTTATCTTTCTTTTCCATTCAATTTGTTTCCTTCCATGTGATGAAGAGCATATGGCTGGCTACATATTCTTAAAAAAGTCTATACATTCAATGTTTTCTTATCTACTTCTATGGAACATAAGCTCAGTAATATTATTGTAGTGCATTTTGCTGTATTTTGTTTACTTCTCGATCAGAGAAGAAAAACAATTGGTAAAAGCCTGTGTGAAATCCGCTTTGCCTCTTGAGTCTGTCTGTAAGTGATTTCAAAATATATTAAGAGGAATCTGTCTGAAAAGATAATCTTTACACACCAATTATGTCAGTTGTCTGAAAAGTGCCTTGTGTATTAGATCGATATTACTAGCTATACATGTCTATGAGCACACAGTGATGTAACTTATATTTATTTCTACAAATTACATCCAGAAAACAGCTATTTTATTAATTGTAGCAAGTTGAATTTATCTCTGCAAGGCTGAATAAATGAACAGCACAGATACCCTTTGGCAAAAAGAATGATAAGTGTCTTCTGTGGTCCCTCCAGTACAGATCAAACTGACAACAAGCAAAAAGTGGAAAACATAGTGAATCTAGCCCATGTATGTGCTAGGTTTTGACATGCTTATCTGTACATCAATCAATACAAAACACTGCACCTCAGAGGAAGAGAAAATTAACAGCTCTCAGGGATGCCACTCGAGGAGACCGTGGTCATCGTGTTTCATTTTTTTCCTTATATCTGTGCAATCAGTTGCAATGTAAAAAGGGGAAAGATAAGAGCTAGCAAGGAGGGAATTTTCAGTTCTATTGAAATTCTTACTTTGTGTCTGGTATAAAGTTTTTTTATCCATTACTAAGATGTGGGCTTGGGAAAATAAATTAATACTCTAATGAGTAGAGGTACTTAAGTTGTTAAATACTTTCTTGATACATAATATGTCTGTTAGCCTAGATTTGTTTCTGTAGATATAAGTCTTAAGGGGTAAAGACAAGGCAGATTACAAGTGGTCTGTAAAGGCAGGGAATTCCTTTAAAAGAGTAATGTTTGGAGCTGGATATTCATAATCAGAATCATGGAACCGATTGCTTTCTGTAATCAGACTCTAAGCTTTTACAGAAAATCAATATCGTAATCAGAGGTTATCATGTTGAATGCTAAAATTCACACCTAATAAAATGGCTATTTCAAAAAGCAAAGAGAAGAGAAAACCATACCTCAAAACCTTCTCTCTCAACATTCATTATTGTTTGGGTAATCATACATCTTCCTTAGCCAAGATGAGTATTGTTGAATTAGTTCACTTTGGTTAATTAGGAAAAAAAAAAAAGAAAAAAAGAAACAAATCTAAACATCTAAAACAAAAATCCAAAACACAAATTGAAGAGTTTTTACTTAAATTGTCAAATAATTACAGAGAGCCTGGTCAGTCTAGATGGCTTGTTAAACAAGCTACACATTTCTGTCTCAGTGCACATATCACAATCTTTGAAATATTAGCTGTTCTGTGCATTAGATTAAAATTATATACTTGAATTTGAAGCATTAAGCTTCGACAGAACTATGTTATGACAAGAAAACACTCTGCAGAGAGGGTACTAAAACCATCTAATATCTGTGCAAGTAATTATCTTCATATGCATTTGTGATGTTTTAAAACAGCAGAAAATTTTATTTTACTTCTACAGTTCCAAAATGCAGCTGAGCTGTAAGCATGAAATTGTATACTGTCATTCCAACCCTTTGTACCAAGGCTCTGAGAGAACAAATAATATACAATACTCCAGTTGAAGGCATTAGTAAAGCCTAGATAAGTTTTGGCATAAAATTGATTAAGCTACTCTAACAACATGTATGCTATATAAAAAGGAACACAGACAAGTTTTGTATTAGAGGAGGTTTGAAAAAAATGCAAAATATGTGAAAAAATAGACAAAATATGGTATTTTGAGTCGGTTCATTGATAGTTAAAAAAAATCCTTAAAACCTGAATCTATTTGAAGCTTCAAAATGCTAAACTATTTCACCTCTTCTGAAACAGAACAGCTCTGATTCATTTAGAAACTCACTCTTCTAATGTAATCTTTCTGTGAGTGTCAGGAGTACTTACCTGTGTTTTCTCAGTTATTTTCCCAGACACATGCTCTGGTGACATTTACAGCAGACACTCGCTATAGGATCTCTTTAAAATTTTTGCATGAATCTTGAACCTACTATTATTAGGAATATATCAGTATAGAACCATCCATCCCATGCCCATACCCATGCATAATAAACCACTCTGGTGCTCTGCTAGGATAGGTGCTACTTGTGATACATTAATTCATTCATCTGTCTTTATGTTCTTCCATTTAGAACCAAGTGAAATATTACATTAATAAGTGACCCTTCTCTCTAGGAAGAATCGACTCTTGAAGGACACTATATTGGTGACTATGGCTTGCTTTCTCTTCTGTGGCTATGATTCTAGTTTTCTAAAAGTCAAATGTCTATTTTAAAAAGCGCTGATGGCTAGAAATCATATTCTGTGTGCTTGACGATTCATACATATTATTATATTTTCTTTTCTGCAAGATCCAAAATTTGTTACTAAATAGGAAAACAGACACCAACATTCAGCAAAAGCTGCAAAGCTCATATTCTTCAGTCAGTGGCAAACAGTTCTCTATGGGAAAAAAAGTGCATTCAAAGGATTGTGGTAATTTAGAATTATCTTCATTAATAATTTTTTAAAAAATAGTTACAACGGTTATTTCTTGGTCATTCACCCATTCATAATTGATCAGATAAGGAAAAAAGTAAAAGAAGTAAACATATCCTTTTATCACTGTCTTAAAGGAAATTTCTCCTGAAGGACAAAAGATTTTCTTTATATATGCACATTGTGTTTACTATGTCTACTGAGACGCTCTACCATATCTTACAATAAAATTTCTTTTTAGAGCTCATTAAAAGCCTTCCTTGATGTTTAGATAGGGTCCTCTTGTGTATTCTAATAACTATTTCTTTGTCTCGAGCACAAAAAATCTGAACATATAAACCAAAAAGACCCACATGACATTGTTCATACAGTACTGCTGTTAAATATTTAAGATCACCCTTGAAAAAAAAAAAAATCAATGATGTTTTCCTAGCCATGCACTTAGCAACTAAGTATGACATTAAAAAGAGTCCTAGGATTTCTGGTCCCAGCAATCGTAATTTGACCTACATGGAAGAAATTAATAGTGGATGGGGCATAAATTGTCAATAATTTTTTAATGATATGTAAACAAAATGAACAAGAACTGTTGTGTTTCGTGCTTCCTAAGTACCACACTGGCTGTGATTGGAAAGTCAGCATTTGCCAGTGGTCACAAACTGTTAGCAACATTTAGAGTAGTTGAAATTATGCAATTGCCTTTGCTGATTACAAACAGTGAGTGTCATCACCTGGTTTGGGGTTTTTTTGTAATTTTATACCAATTACAAGAAATAATAAAATAAGATGAAGGTTATTCTGAGATATAGTATAGGATATAGAGAATTAAACACTCTGAAAAACAGCAGAGCAATATAATGTTTTGGGAGTAAATTAGGGGCTATTCNAAAATAAGATGAAGGTTATTCTGAGATATAGTATAGGATATAGAGAATTAAACACTCTGAAAAACAGCAGAGCAATATAATGTTTTGGGAGTAAATTAGGGGCTATTCTGAATCTGGAGATGCTGAAGTGATGAGTAAAATGCTAACCAGCTTCTTGGGTACTGAAGGCAGCCCATTCCAAATTGCTGTTTATTGAAAACTGAAATATTACTGTAGTCTTCCTTCCAAATCCAAGAAGAAAGTTTCAGCTCAGCTGGGATCATGCTTCTTTATTGTGTCAGCTGAACTGAAACTGGAAATATAGGACAAACTGGTATTTTCACTTGAAGGATGTCTTCACAGTTTGAAACATATAGCAATGGGGAGTTATCATGTAATCAAGAGTTGAGAGACCACTATTATAACAGCAGCAGAACAGTCAACAGGGAAAAGTAAAATATCAGATAAAAAAGTCTGGTCATATTAGTAAGTATCTGTTTCATTTTCACATTAAAATATCAATATGTCTTACACACAATTGCTCTTGTTGTCATAACCTTATTAGAATTTACAGTGAACCTTCCAATTGCAATGTCTCCTGCAGTACATGCTTTGTATTTACATTACTCATGGAACATACTCTACTTCAGCTGAGTAGAATAAAGTAAAAGGAATAGCTAGTTATTTCAGAAAACTATATTGAAGTTACAATATTATTTCCATATTGTATATTATTTTCTATAATTTTGGAATTTTACCACATAAATTGTACATGAAGTATCTGTTAAATAATGGACCTCCTTTTTCTTTTTACAAATGAAAATTTAATAAAAAAAAAAATCTAGCTCAGGATGTGCTGCATTGTGCATTCTAAAATGTTTAAAAGCTCTGACAGCTGGCACAAGCATAAACTATGTTACAGAGAATAAAAGAAGCAATAAAAATACTCATACATTTCGGTAGAAAAAGTTGTATTTTCTAAACTTAATAAAACTTCATCAACTTTCTTAACTTCTTTCAGTAATTTTCTACTTCTTGCCAATTTTTTCTGAAGTAGTGACTAAGACAAATCTCTCATTATCACAAAATTTTCCTCCTACAAATAAAAATATTTTTTATATTTCTCCTGGTTTGTTCTTTTTTTGGTTTGTTTGTTTGTTTTCTTTTTTTTTGAGTTTTATTGTAGCAAAATTGTTGGTTTCATTCTCTGCTTCTGCCCAACACTGGGCACTGGACCTTCATTTCACTTTAGTGATGTGATTTATATATAATCTCTTTTGAACAAACAAAACTGTCTCATCCTTCTTGACTACCTGCCAAGGAGATAGGAAATCAAACTTTTTCTGATTTTCTCTATTTATAGATGGTGAAACATCTATTTTTAACATTACTTTATATTTCTATTGCACGGAATGCAGACTGACTGAAAAAATAATTTCAGTTTAGTGAATAACACAAATATTCAACTTAATGAATACACACAAAAGTGAGAATATGTGTTTTACTGGAGCAGATAGAAGTGTTTTGATGGGTATTTGACTGCTTTAAAGAGTATCATTTGGAAATTAGGAACTTTATGTTACTGACACCACATGCAGCTCAATTCTTGAAGATAGAGCTCTATAGAAATCTGATTTTTTAAGTTCTCTCTGTCAAGTCACTCTTTTAAAAATATTTGTGTAAGATAATCTAGATATATCTAAGTTTCTCTCACTTATATTTGTATATTACTTCTTTTTCTGATATTGAAATTGCTAGTCTAACAAATGGGCATTGCTTATAACAAATTTCTAAGGCTATAGATTAAAATGAGAATTTTTGACAGATTTCTTTTCTTAAAATGACCATGTAATTCAGCTCAGGGATTATTTTTACCGGCTTTTCTGCAATCACCTTTTTCCGTTTCAAGGCTGTTCTTTATCCTGAGTGAGCTGCATATTGATATAAGAAATGAGCAATGTTAGCTTAGCCTGTGCTAATCACCCAAGTCTTTGAGTTGAGTCATTAAACATATGATTACAGTACTTTTCCTCTCTGAATTTCTACGTTTTGTTCCACACATTTCAAGAACCCTTAGAAGGGAAAAGAAAGAAAAGCAATGCTTTTATCTTTCTGCTCACCAGTGAAATAACAATATGGAATTTGATTTCAATTGAACATTTAAAATTTTTCATAAACATAAATGTAAAAAATTATAGGGATAGAGCAAAGTACCTTGAAATATGCCATTTGTTTTAAAATTATTTTACTTATCAGATGTAGGTGAGAAACAGAATGGCAAAATGCTTCAAAAATATTCATGTAGTAGATAACATATTACTGTTATTAACCTGTTCACTTGACAACACTCATTGTAATAGGCAGGTATCTTTATGCAATGTTGTTAAAAAAGATAGATCCAAAGTTGGAATCTCCGTAAGAACATACTGCAAAAAATCAAAGTTTGAGAAATGTGAGATTATAGGGTACTTTGAATGTTAATAAAATGATGAAAAGTTTTTTAAAAGTGGAATAAAATTTTTGCATTTATTTCATTGCATAGGACAGATGTAGATAAAGCAAGAAATTAGTGTTGAAGATTGCAATTGCTACAGTCCCTAAGAAGCTGGAAAGTATGCAATGACTAAAGTAAAGTCATCTGATAGAAGGATACTCTACTTATACAGTGTTTTAAAAGCAAATTGGGACAAATTCTCATTTGGTGTGCATGACAGTTCGTGAAATATGAAGTGAGTAACCTAAAAAAATTCTTTGAAAATGGTCACTTTTTAACAATTGTCAAATGTGAGATCTTTCACAACAAATTGCTGAAGATGCTGTATATTCACAGTAGCAATTAAAAACAAAGGGACATGTGCCTTGAACATATCAAATGCTGCATAATGAAAATTGCTTAGTCATAAGAGGTTCCAGCTGCCTCCTGCACAAAAAGTAGCAATCTTCCTCTATTTTGGATCTCCAGCTATGAAATGAAATGATATTGCTCCTCCATCTACCAAACATATTTTGAAAAGTTGTGACACTGTAGTGCTTAGACTAGTCCAGAACACCCTGGGAGATGACTGAGAATAAGAACAGCATTGAAATAATGTCCAGTAAATAAATCCTAAAGCTATACTTTGAGCAAAAATGTTTTAAATGAAGATATAAAATATTGTTGCACTATCTGGTGCATATAAGCAATGTTTATTTTCTACCAATGAAGCAGAGGGTTGAGAAAAATATGACAATATCATAAAACATATATAAATATTTGAAATTTTGAAATAAGTCTACAAAATTAATTTTAATTTTCATATAACTTTTTCTTTGCCTGACATTTCAACTTTTAGAATGTTCTTTTATATAGGCATAACAATTGTGAATAGTTGAATGGAAGATACGAACCATTTATAGCAGCTAGTTCACCAAATTAAATCTGTGATTGTGATCACTCATAACATCGAAAAATCTAATGATAGTAAATAAGGAAGATAATATGCCAGGAAAATGTATACATTATTTTTAAATGCATACTACATTTCTGCTTATTTGACCTAATCATCTCATTGCATCTCAGACTGGGTTTTTTTTGTCTTAATAAAGCATTGTGTTCTGATTCCTAACATTACAACTCCCAGACTGACTGTTTGTAAAAACACAGAGACAGAACATCTCACTCATGCAATTTCATACAATAGTTTCCTTTTCCCAGGGGAATGGTAACTTCAAACAGGGGCAGACTGATGAGCATGCCAGGATCTGCAGCGCAATGGAATCACAGATTGAAGAAATCATTCAGCTGGAAATCATTCAGACTATGTTTCAACTATATATTTGACTTTGTTTGCAGCCTTATCACAGCTTTGTCATTACTAAAGAATAAACAGACACCATAAATAAATTTGATGAAAATAAAATCAGAAGGAAGTTAATTCAAAGGCTTGAAATTTGTATTGAAAAAAAATTAAAAATAAGATTTATGGCTTACCTGAAACACTGGACTAAGGAAGGTAATCTACACAGAAGAAGGGGAAATATCTTTGTCTTGAAATGAAACATAAAGTCTTTAGGACAAAAACTACTTAATTTTTGAAGACTGTTATTTGGTGTAGTTAATTCATATCCTCCTTATAACTGTATTATTTTGAAGATAGATTTTCTATTTACTTACCTGAGCCTGAACCCAGTGATTTATGTGCTAACTTTCATGACTGAGGTAAGTGTTAAGCTGGCCATCAATCAGGATTAGATTGTGTCTTGGGACTGTCTTTACTTGATCATTCAGGTAAATACTGTCAGTCTATTTAAACAGGATCTTCTCTGCTACTGTGATAGAGCAGCCATTGTATAGAATAGAATCATAGAACAATTTAGGTTGGAAAGGACCTGTAAGTCCAACCATTAAAATAACACTTCCAATGCACCATTAAACAATCCCTCTAAGTGAACATCTACACATCTTTTAAATACCAACAGGGATGGTGACCCCACCTCTTCTCTGGGCAGCCTGTTCCAAAGCTTAACAATCCTTCCCATGAAGAAACTATCCTAATATCTAATATAAACCTACTCTGGCACAACTTGAGGCAAATTCTTTTCATCCTACTAAAACTGTTTTGCACTGATTTTCTAGCCTATATTCCTTTACCTGATATAAATCCCACCCTACTTACATGCTGGTATGGCATATTGTCAACACCCCTATTTTTTTACAGAGACAGCTACTACATTGACAGGAAGTTTTGTCCTTCTCATTCTTGAGGGTTGCTGCTCAGGGTTATGGTTATACTGCTCAACCTGTACTTGTTAACAAATTACACACTGTATTAACCTTTGGCATAGTTACACTAAGGTACTAAGATTATGTAAACTTGTAAGTTCATTTTTATTTTTTCTTTATAGAACGTGCTTTATTTTAGGATAAGAACCCTACAGTTGCAAAAGAAATAAACCAAACTTTAGGTAGAAATTTAGATAATAATATGCCTTTAAAACTTCAAAATCACAGCACAAGTCTGAACATTTTACCATAGCAAGTAGAACAACTTAGACAATTGCAAACCCATAATAGAGGAAGTTGGCACCACAGCACAATTTTCTTAAATTATTTGGAAATACACATAAAATCAAGCTAAAACATATTCAAGATTAAACAAGTCCAGAAAAACTTGGTCACTTCTGTAGTATGGTATGGTTAATTATTTTTTTAAAACCTGAGGCTTGTTGCTAACACTTGGAAGCGTGAACTTGCCTTGCCCACAATTTACCAAATTGAAATTGCTATTCAGCTCTTTCCTCTTAGGAACCTCTAGTACTTTGCCATACTCTTTTTCCAACCATTAGATTTCTGAATAGAGAAAATTGCTATCTATAATTGCCATTGCCTTTCACTGTGGTTGATTGTTGACCATTCCTTGAATATTTTTGTTAGTATTATAACCATAGGGGTGCATTGTCACTAACTGAATCTAAACATTTTTTAACTCTTCTCAGCAAATCTTATCTCAGGTAATAGAAGAAACATCTATTCTTTCACAGAAATAAATTGTGAAGTAAAGTAAGTGAAGTAAAAAAAAAAAAAAGAAAATTAAAGGTGCTGCTTGCATCAGGTTAGGTTTTTTTAATATAAGTCTCTTGGTTATAAATTACAATGTTGTAGTGATTCCATCATGTTCAAATAGAATTTGCCTAATCAGCTGGTATTTGTAGTGATCTTTTTCTTTAGATCCCTTCCAAAATGGCTACAACAGAAGTGTGTTCACATGAACTAATTACAAGTGACCTGTAAACCATAATGCTTACTTAATTTACATAATTTATCTTACCAATTCATCATATATGCAGATGAATAATTCCCTAAGAGACCCTTTAGTTTCTTAACTAGTGTGGAAAAACCACTAGGGCTTGCTTACTTATTTCCCTTCTCCTTCCCCTCTCCCCTAATAATTTTCTGTAGTTGTGGAGTAGAAGTCCCTGAAAAGTTTCTCATTTTTCTGCTTCTAACTGTTAATATATTGCAACATATAATTCCTTGTGAACTCCTCTCATTTAAATTACATGTAAAATAATAATGATAATAAAATCTGGCTTTCCTATAGTATTTTTAATCAACAGATTTCAAAGAGCTTTGCAAAGAAAGCACAGAACTTTATTACTATTAAAATAAACTACATACAACTTGTGTTTTAAACAAAAAAACCGAATAACCTGTTAAAAAAATAACCCTACTCCAAGGCACTTCCAATTTAGGACAATAATCAATGTGGAGAGAACAGCTTTCTCCAAAGTATTTACCTGTGTGCTCAACAATTTATATATTCATTACTTACTGAAGAGAGAGACATATTCTATAATTTCTCTGTGGGGTTTCAGATTTTTTTATTCCCCTGGAAATATTCAGCATAAATATCAGGTTTGTCTTTGCTTACAGCAAGCTACATAAAATTCTGTAGTTTACTTCTTGCTTTTCTAAGGCTTTTATGCTTTTATTGTTTATGAATATTTCTTTCAGCCTTTTTTCCTTCATAAAATTATTCAATAAGTGGAAAACTGAATTTTATTTGTACATGTAGCAAATATCAGAGAGTTGTTTTATTCGGGGACTTTTTTGTATCATGTGTGTGCTACTATAAGGTTTAAAGCAGGAGATTTGCCAGTTTTGAGTTTCAGGGTCAAGGTAACAGGGAAGAGTAGCCTAAGGGATGTTGAGTACGGATCTGCTTCAGCCTGCCCCCATGACTGAGACTGGTAAATAAGGCATTTTACCAACAGTCACCAGAGCCTCCCTTCTGCAGTCTCTTTTCCTCATAGGAGTCTTTGTTTACTCAGAGAACTGCCAGAAAGGAAAAGATACCTTCATAAACATAATCCAAGAAAGTGCTCTACCAATGTCATGGCTGAACACTCACTTCGCTCTGCAGTGGGATGGGGGAGAGAATCAGAGAAGCAAAAGCGAGAAAACTTGGGAATTGGAACGAAGATGGCTTAACAGGTAAAGCAAAAGCCACTCATGCAAGCGAAGTAAAACAAGGGATTTATTTACCAGTTCCTATGGGCAGGCAGGTGGTCAGCCATTGCCAGGAAAGCAGAGTTCCATCAAGTGTAATGGTGACTTGGGAAGACAAATGGCATCTTTTTCAATGTCCCCTCCTTCCTCCTTCTTCTGCCACCTTTATGCTAAATATGATGGCACATGGTAAGGATTATCCCTTGGGTCAGGTTGGGCCAGCTGTCTCAGCCGTGTGCACTCCCAACTCCATGTGGACCCCCAATCTACTCACTGGTGGGGTGGTACGAGAACCAGAAAAGACCTTGACTAGGTGCAAGCACTGCTCAGCAGTAAAGAAAATATCCCTGTGGTATCAACACTCTGCAGCACAAATCTGAATGAGCTCTGTAAGTGTTACTAGGAAGAAAATCAATCTCAGTCAAAACCAGCATAACATGTGTGAGGTTCTAAGAACACAAGTGTTAACATTTGTTATAATATCTATGTGCCTTCCAGAAACTGTCATTATAATGAAATTTTGCTTTGGTACTTGGGCTATTTTACAGAATTGGGAGACAAAACTGGCCTCGAATTACATGGTTCTGATAAAGCTCTGTACATAATATCTTGCTTCTATGACTTGAACTATGTTAGTAGATATAAATAGAGAAGTAGTTAAATTATTTGGAATTTGGCTTGCTAGAAGAGTTATGGAAAAATGATATAGTAAGGGTAACTTCTTACTTCTGGTTGTTGGTTTGTTTTTTTAATAATAAATCTTAAGCCATTTGGACCTCTATTATATCCGTACATCTTCTACCTAGTTTAAAGCAGTGCTTGATTTTTAAAAGCCTTTTTGTTATTTCATGTTGTTTGGAATACCTAGAGAGAAATCATAAAATCTCACAGTAGAGTGCAAATTCACAAGATTCATCTCTTATGTATTAGTAATTCAAGTTTTTTTCAGAGTTCAGCTCGTTGGTTACTTTATTCTACCATGAACAAACTTAACAGCTTTGTAGTTGGTGTCTCTGTCTTGGTCATCTGTGTAATTCAGCTGTAATATGTAGCCTGATTCAACTATTTATGTTTCTAGAGCCATGGAACATTTCCTTTGACTGGGAGTTTTAAATCCTGCAGATATTTGTCTGCATGGTTGCTAGCCCTGAATTATAGGTGTCAAAATGCATTTAATGCTTTTGTTATCTTTATCTTTTTTCCATATTTTGTCTCACAATGAGTAACGCAAATCTCTTGTTCATATTTGTGCGTTCAGATTTTAGTCTTGCCTTTATTTATTTAGCTATTTATGATTATTTTTCTGTGTCTCTCTTTGTCTTTTAGAGCAGGTTTGATTGTCCTGATGCAAACAATTTGCACATTGTTCAGCTCTGAATTTATTAATAGATAATCAGATAATACAAATATAATTTTAAGTAACCAATAACAACTTTGCATTTTTTAAGTGAAGACTAAAATAGTGACAAAAGCTTGTTATTTTACAAAAAATTTTTAACATTTAGTATAATATCAGTTTTCTAAATTTTGTCTGTGCTGCTTATTAAGACTATAAAATGTTTTCATTTACCTTCATTTTTTGCTAGTGACTGCTCACAGGAGCAGTCATGTCCATGTACTAATAAAGGACTGCAGTCTCTGTTGCTAGAACTTCCTGTCAAATTAAGTAGGCTAGGATAAGATGTGTGGCTTTCAAACCTGAAGATTTGGTTTTGTTGTATGTCACATTTATACAATATTACATTAATGTTAGTACATAAAAATGCTTGTGTGCATGCTTGAAATGCAAGAGAAAAAAAAAAACAAAACAACCCAGCTCATTCAACTGGGAGATGTTCCATGACAGCCACGCTTTCTTGGGAGATAAGAGAAAGAAAGGGAAGTATTAATGATACACATTAATCATGCCACCCGGCTCTTCTGGAGAAGGTGTTCAGATTTCTTTAAAGTTATATACAGACATATATATATATACATATATATATATATATATGGCATAGAGGAGGATGACACAGGTGACATCAATCTGACGAATGACACATTTAGCTGTGTGGGATGTACAAATGTGAAGAACAGTTGTTTGTTGGTATAGTTCATTCAATTGTAATACCTTCTGTGAAAACTCACTGTTGAGACTGCATTTTCTTTCACCCCCTATCTGAACTTCTCATGGTATAATATTTTGTGAACAGGTCAAGCCATCACATCTATCAACATCTGAAGTATTTACAAATCTAATAAAATTGAAACTCTCACATCGCACTTTCAGAAATAGTAGCTTTGAGCTTAATCCAGATCAAAATATATCATTATAGTTTGCTGCATGATAGTATGCTCTTTTATTTTTCAACAGTGCATAACCTTAAGGGTAATTACTTTATTGCTAAATTTGATTATGTACATGGAAATTACATAAAAATCTCCATAAAGGTGAATACCTTTTGAAATCTTGATGGAACTTGATGGGAAGTCCAAGATAAGACATCTTATTATGAAATTATATTCCACAGATAACTAATTAGTTTTTCTAATTTACATTTTCTTTTGTTTCTGAATTTTTGTACAGTAAAGGCTAAAAGACAGATAGATTTTATTTTGCTAATTTGCATTGCAATAGATACATAAAAAACCCAAGAGCCAGAAAAAATCCATGTGTAAGTCTGTTAAGAGAAAGAATATTCTCAATATTAGCAAAAATAACTTGACAATGCAGTGCACAGTACTTTATTGGTAATAAAGCATGAAAACGTATGCTGTATTTGTCAATGTTAAAATCTGGAGAACTGTAGTATTTTTCAGTGTTATGTTGTCAATATCACTCCTTCAAAGAAAAAGTAAAACTTACTATCATTTAATCCATACTACGAGTTCATGCCACACAACAGGCTGGTGAGCTAAACCTTTAGTCACTGAAAGGAAGAAAAAGCATATAAACTCTGGCATTTATCAGATTTTCAAATTTATGTACTAAAAGGATTGTCACATGCTTGTAAAATCCTCTCTTATTTCTAGTTTATAAATTAATCTTGCTTGTTATAGCTCTTCATCTTCTAGCTTTGTGCACTCTAGCATTCATGCCTTATTGATTTAGAAGTGATTATAATTTTCTAATATGAATAGCTGTGAGACAGTTTGACACAGATTCTCAGCCAGATTTCTATTTTCAGACCAGATTTCATCTCCTTTATATTTCTGTAGTTTGGGTTTCAGTATATAACCTTCCTTCTTATCCTTTACTTATTTTTATGGTATGTTATCTTTTGTTTTTTCTGAATTATTTCAGGTAGAAATCTTGTCTACTTTGACTATTTGACTATCAGTAATAGCTGTTCTCTTATTCACATTTCCATTTTGTAAGAATTATTTTCTTGACTTAAATGATAAGAGCATATCCTAACATTCTTTTAATTGCCTGGAACTCTTGGATCACTGGTTTTCTAGCAAATATCTTTCTCAAAAGCTGGGATATAACTACACTGGTATTAAATCAACTTAGCTAAATGACTATGCCTGCAGGCCCTTACTTTTAGGCAGCTTTTCTAGGTTAGATTTTAAAAGCATTTGTAAAATGAAACCTGTTCCCTCTTCCCAGGAAAACATGCTTTTTTTTTCCAGAGGAGTTCCTATCAAAATGTTTTCGAACAGCTTTAGTTAAAAATTGAATGACCATATAATACTGTTTCCTAGTAATTTTCAGAAGTAAAAATATCTATATTTTAATCTATTGGTAATTGAATCCACAAATGTAATCTCATTAAATTATTAAATGTTCTCTACCTTGTCTCACTATCAGTTTAGCTATAGATTGCAAGGACTTCTGAATCTGTCAAATAGGTCAGCTTGCACTTAAGTTTCAAGTAACTCCCTTACTCATGCTGCTAAAAGTGGCAAGGGTCTTGATCTTCAAAATTCTAGGGAATAATTCTGATTAAAGGATAGTGTGAAGGGAATAGGCCTCTCATTCAATTAGATAAATTCCATTTTGAAATGGTGATTAGTTTTTAATATCAAGTTAATCTGAACTTTCCCAAGCTTCAGAACAAAATGTTGTTCTTAAAATGTCATGTCCTTGACATAAAGACTTTGCTAAGAATTCCAGTGGGATGTTTTTGATAGACAAATTTTAGCCCTCATGATATGACTTCTTCCTTCCTTCCTTCCAAAATCAAGTAAACTCATATAAATGCAGAAATATAGAAAATTATAAAAGTTTTGTTTGTTTGTTTGTTTGTTTGTTTGTTTTTTTTCTGGTGCCCCCTGGCAGGCCTAATCATGTGGAAAATGAAAGGCACACATTTTCAGCACTATGGTTTCTTACAGGCATAATAGGACATAACAAAATGATCATAACATCTGCTCCTGCATACTTTGGTTAAAACTTCTTAAATGCTAAGTAATTAGTTTAAGTTTCTGGGTTCTCTGGAAGGAACAGCACTTAGAATTATGACCAAGGTTACAGACAGTGTTGCAACTCATTTGGAAATTGAGGTTTGAAGTTTCAAAAAGAATAAGTAATTGTTTGGAATATTACAGTGATCTCTTGAATTCAACCATCGTGTCAGTTCAAACTCATCTTTATTAGTCATTTCTATTTCTATGCATAGCCATGCTTTTGGAATCATTATAGAAAATTTGAAGTTCTATATAATTTAAGTAAAACCTATTGGCAAGATTTTAATGGAGAAATTGGCAGACATATTTGTTTTATTGGCTAAGCAGGGTAAAATTCTTTAATTTGAAGAAATACATTACATTATTCACGGATTTTATAATATATAATGGTCTAAGAGACAAGTTCAAGATAGAAGAATAAAATATCCAGAAGTTCTGTTCTTCACGGTTAAGAACAGAGTGTTACTGAAAAAATAAATTACATTTAATTATATAAGTATCTTTATCCATCCATCCATCCATCCATCCATCCATCCATCCATCCGTCTATCCATCTGTCTCTGTCTATCTATTTAATGTGACAAAAGAGCTCTTCCCACGTCATTAACACAGACATCCTACAATAACATGAGAAATTAAGTTCATATGCTAAATTTATTTTATGTATTATCTGAGGCATATGTTCTGAATCTGGCAAATTTAAAAGCCTTTCTAGCTAATTTTTTTTAGTGTTTTTTTACCAGCAAGCTGGTAAAAATTACCAAAAATGCATAGGGAAGAAATATATAATTCTCAGTGTGTGTCTTCTTTTTAAAGAGCAGATTTAACTTATGCTTTTTTGCTCATAATTAGCTCCATTACATTTAATTTAAAATGCTCTTTAAATATTAATGTCACAACAAAAAGACTATATTGAAAAACTTATTATTAAAATCAAGGAAAAGCCGTAAGACAGCCATCCCAACACATTAATATTTACACTCACCTTGAACAGTCAGAGCAAAATAAAGGCTTTAACAGACTAGTTCGAACCAATATGCAGTTCATAAAAATTACAACATAATTGTCTTTCAAAATATGATTTTTTTAAAATTTTCCCCCTTGGGGAAGAAGGGGTTTTTCGTTGGTTTGTTGATTTTGTCTAGCTGGTTTTTTGTTTTTTTGTTTTCTTAAATTACTCTTTTTAAAATGCTTCCAGCAACCATAGAAGTCTGGATTTTGAAGCTATGTTGAATTGCTGATGGTAAAAGAGGTATTAGTTAGGAGGCAAACCAAATGATAGTGGTAGAAGTCCAAAAAGAGGATCAATATGAAACTTTAATGTTTATTTGAGTTCCAGAAAATAAACTGCATCGGACACTCATTGAGAGGACTTCTTAAGGAAATAATGCATTTATTGTCTGTGGGTTCACAAAATTAGAATAATGTAACAATGAAATATTCTCATGGTTTTTTACTGTAGTTTTTATTTCAGTAGCTTTTAAAGAACAGGTTCTTTAAAAGAAACATTTTTTCCCACTCAGCCCGTTCTTAAATTCAGTGTGAACAAAAATCTATCATTCCTACTTCACTGCTGATGTAAAATCTTTCACACTTTATGAAAGTATATATAAGAAGACTTCTGCCTCTGCTAGAGATAAATAAACTTCACGACTGAAAATATTCAGAAGCTTAAACACAAATATAAATATCCTAAAAGCCTTTGAACCTGTAATGGTAGTTCTGGAGTTTGTGAGAACACTTTCCTCAAATTTATTTTTAAAAGTGTCTATATTTTCTTTTTATTCTTTTTTAAAATGAGATTATTACCTATTTACTGCAAATACTGTAAATTAATCAACTTAATACAACATTTCTGTCTTTGCTGACAGAGGATCATATAGTTTTTTCCTCCCACATAGAGGTATTGTCAGGCATAATATATTATTGTTTCATAGACTCATAGAATTGTTTAGGTTGGATAAAAGCTTCTAAGATCATAAAGCCCATTTGTAGTTCTTTGAGGATTTCATTTAAAGAATTTATAGAATGAAAATTTTAATTGCATACTTTTCATTGTTTATTATTATACTATCTTGCGCTGCTGTTCTTTAGAGAGTCTACATTCTTATTAGCAATCTCTCCAGTATAGAACCCTGCAATGGAAAAATCCTTAGTAGTTATATGTTGAAATGATGAGACACATAAAATATTTCCATTTCTTCTTTTGTTTGTGTGAGTAATGTGTAAGTGCCACTGGTATAGACAAAAGTATACTGGGAATAAAAATTACTAGAAAATTTTTGGTGATATGAATTAATTTCTTTGGAGTTTTTTTTTCTGTTAACAATTATATTAATTAACAGCTATTTTTTATCTCTGTCTGTAAAATAAGACTTGCTTATAATAATAAGCTAATAATAATAATAATGGCTATTAGTTTTGGTGGTGTAACTTATATCTGCATAATTTATTGGATAATCTAGAGTTTTTCAAATGTACAAATCATTATTGTGAGATACATTCCCAAGAAATACAAATGCACTTTGCTATTTTTCTGTGCATTTCAGTTTAAGTGCTCAAATCACCATTATTCATGTGTACCATTGATTATACAAGTGATAGTCAGTCAAAAAGTGAGTTTGCCATCCATCACTTTTGACTGGAACAAAAATAACACAATTTATCTTTTGCAGATCAGAGGTTCTGAATCCATTATGTTATTTGAGTGAGTTTTTCAGGTTTTCAATTTTATTTTCAGAAGGAACCTAAAGTAGTGCTTTACTTATTCTAATGAGTAGATAATAAACACAAGTACACCCCGGATTTTAGGAGTCTGGCAATCTCTGATCTTGTCCTAAAGGTTTGTATGACATTCTTAATTTTACACCCGTGAGGGAACTGTTTCCATGATGGGAATAGCTATAATAATAGATTCTTACGAAGTATAGCTGCAGGCTGATTCAGTGTCAACCTGCTGTGATTTCTGCCAAGACAAGAACCACCAGTAGGATTTTGTTGGTCAAACCAGTTCTTTTGTTCACAAAGAAACTGCGGAGAGCAAATGGTTTTGTTCAGTTGCACAATGTTGTGGCAGTTTATGTGTTCCCCAGAACACAGGAACAAGTATAAGCCTGATTCGCATTAGATAAAGCCTAGTGGTTCTGAAATAGTGATACTTATGCACAAGAATGGGAAGTTCTTAGCTGCATTGAACTCACAGTAGAAAGATTTGCACCCCAGCAACATGTAATACCAGGTATGACATCTCCACTTAGGAACTAACTTGACTATAAAAAGCGTTAATTTTTAAAATAAGATTTAACAGTATATTTTAGTTTTCCATAACCTATGAACTTATGAATCTTCAAGAAAAATATTTGAAGAATAAAGTATATTCACCCATGAAAATAACAGCTGTGTGACAATCAACAACTGTGGATTCCCAATATAAACCAAGTAATTGATACTGAAGATGCTACTTGAAGTGTTAAATTAAGGTAGGAGCATGCTGACTGGGTTATATGGGACTCAAAAGTGCATGGAATGATCACTGGAAAACATGATATGCTCAGGCATACAGAGTAGCATACCTGCTTTATATCAGTAGTCATAAAATGGATTCCATTCTGAGCTGCATTCAGGGACATTAACGTACAGCTGGGATGTACTAATAAGCCTCATCTGCCAGCTCCAGCTGTGAGCAGAGCTGACATGATTACTTGTCTTTGACATCAGTAGGCATGCCCAAATTTCCCTTAGTGTGTTTAGTCCTATCCTAGCATCTCATTGCAGTAAACGGAAAGAAAAACATACCGTAAAGCATATTAATGGCTTTTGAACAGGGTCCTTTCATATCAGTATTTGCAACATTTTAAGTAATCTTTTACAAGCATGAGGATATTAATTTTTTTTTTTTTCAACAGGAAGAATGCTGCATGCATTTTTCCCTGGATTAGCAGATATTGCTTTTTCAGAAGACTAATTTGCATAAAAATTCCAGGCATGATAAAGCAGAAACTCAGAGAATTAAGGCTTACCTCCAGCCCATTTTTTAATTTGTGATTACTTTAATTGCTGTGGTCTGAACCGTATCAGCTGACAGGGCCCAAAGCAAGACTGAGATCCTGAGACTGTTATATGCTTCAAAAATTGTCCCGCTATATGACTTGGAACGAGAGGCAGATAAGCCTCAGGAAGGACTATAATGAGATTGAGTGAGCTCTCAGAAGGTATGTTAGGTGTTTCCAATGGACATGTGGTCTCTCTGTGCTTACTGGAATTTCTGGAGGGACAAATGATCTGCCTTACCAGCATGAATATGTATTCTGCATGCCTTTTCATTCATTACTTCTCCCTTTCTCTCATCTGTTTCACTGTTTGCCTTACAGCTCTGTCATCACTGAGCTCCCTGAATATAAAATGATAGCAAAATCTGCTGCTAATATAAATAGGTCCTTTGTCTCCAGTGGAACTAGAGACTTTTTCCAGCCAAAAATCTCATTTTTATTACCTGATGTGTTTTATAATTTTATTTCATATTTTTAAAATAATTCCTCAAACAATATTTTTTCTTATTATGGAGAAATACACTTCTAAAATGGGAGTTTCATTTCCCTGTGGTTCTTTTACAGTGGTGCAAAAGTGAGAACCATGATAATGTCGTGCTGGAACACACATTTCAAACATGTCATAGATCCATTGGTGCATTTTGAAGGAGGCAAGAGAGTTTTTGTTTTATTTTATTTTTTTCTCTCTTTCCATTTTGATTACAGAAGGTGAGAATATTTAGAACATTCACTTGTTTTTAATAAAAATTTGGCTAATAGAATCTTACAAAATTCTTTTTTATCATGACACACAGTGTCTAGTTTTGAAAGCAAGATAGTTACCTTTGTGCCATTAAAAAGTGTGTATGAGTTAGCAGCAATTATGGGATATCACCATCTTTGTCAGAATATTGGCTAATAGGTCAATTTTTAAATAAGATAAATGGTGAAAAAATAATAAGAAAAATAACATTATATTTTAAAGTTTTTTCATCTTATGCTTTTAAGTACATATAAATATGCATCTAAATCATAGTATGTAGAGAGTTCAGATTGATTTTTTTTCCCTTAATTTGTTCCAAGTTCTTATTCTTTGTGGGTTTTTTATTACAAATCAGATTCCAGTTTTTATACAACAGCATAATGTCTGTAGAATACACCTAGGAACTGGAAGACCTAAGACCCATTCAGTCCTCTGCAAAAGTGGTCAAAAGCATATATTCCATATTCCAAAACACCTGGACAAAGAGGAGGAAGATCTCTATCATCTTCTTGAATCCATTCTACAGTTAATTAGGCCAGAAAAAGAAAGTGCTACACTTTCTGATGGAGTCCTGGCTGTCAGACATTATCATGCACACAGCTGACATTTTATCTGTTATGGGACTACTGCTTCCATTAGAAGAAAGTGATTGAAAAGAATGATTACTAGCAAGGGTTAAGTGTTATCTTTGAAAAAGATTTCAGGTGCATTTAACTTTATTATAAAAAAACCACAGTCCAAAACATAAACACATCCAGGCACCATTCTATAGTCTGGACTGGGTTAATGATGCCACTGTGCCTAACATGTTGGGGTCTGTGCCCATGAACCAAAAGACTGAATTTTCTGTTGGTGCTGAGAGGGTGTAAGATAATAGTTTATTTTCTCCTCCAAAGCAAAACTAGTTTTCTACCTTGTCTGAGCTGCTAATGAAGATATGAGGCCATTTGTAGAGGTCAGTGTAATGAAAAGAAATTGCTTGTTTTAAACACCTTGTTCCACTTCATGGCGGATTTCCAGTGTGATCAGTGATCCCTGGTATTTGGCAGGTTAGGGAATGTTAAGGACAGACAGGAGTTATTTATGTATTACCTCGTGCATCTAAGGTAGAGGTTTCATGCTTTGTAGGTAAAGAGATGGAGAGATTCCCTAATAAACCTTCCTGAGGATAGGCAAAGCATGTCATATCAAGCTGTCCCCAAGTCCATATAGTCTCACTGACTGCCTCCAAAGTATAAAGACAGTTTTCTTCATATTATGATCACGTTTCTTCACTGTATGCAGACTGATCAGCTCTCAAACCTAATTCACTCTGAACTGAAGAAAAATAATCTCTTCCTGTAATCCTGAGCAATTGTTCCCCTATAAACTGAAGATTTTAAAAAGTTCTTTTTGGTTGATTACAAAGTTCAGACACAAAGTTTAGCAGTTGCTTGTGGTTTTTTCCTAAAGGTTTGTGCTGAGACAAGATATTTTTCCCCTCTATTTATCCAGTCACTAATATAATGAAATAGCAACCAGAATGTCTTTTTTTTTTTTTTTTTCATGAACTAGTAATGTTTTCAGGGTAGGATTGAATTTGTATGCTGTTCTGCTCTGTGAAAACTTAATTTCAGTGTTTAGACATGATTTTTTTTATTTTTTTTTACTCCTATCTCTAAATGAAATAACTTATAACATCCAGGTATTATCTGATGGCTCTCTTTTCAACCTATCAAACTTGCTGTATGCTCTACTGTAACTAGTTTATTTTGTGCAATGTGAGACAGTGATGAATTATTAAGTGATTTTATGAAGTGTATCAGTCTATTTCCAGTCATAGTTGAAACCACTAAAATTTACTACTTCTGTCTTGAAAAATACTAATTTCAAAGACAGTAATTTTTTTGAAAATTAGGAAATTTTTTTAATAGAATGAGAGAATAGAAATATTTGTGCAATGGGGAACATTTTAAAGTCTGCAACAAAACCCCCACATTTTGTGTCTTTGTTTTATGTCCAATTCTCTTGTACCTGCTGTCTTTATTCACAGGATTGTTTTTCCTTGAAAATTCGTGGAGTGGTTACAACTTAAGAAAATGTGTAGGTTTTTTTTAATGTTGTCACTGAAATTGCCTGGGATGAGAGTTAGGTCTAGTTTAGTGGGTTCAGTCTTCCACTGTGCAAAGCAGCCACTGGGAATTAAGTATTTTCTTCATGTAGCTGACTATGACTCCAAATGTCCAGTGTAATGGATGGATACCAGTTTTTCAGGAAACCTGTCAGAAGGACATTAATTTATAAAAAAGGAAGCAACCAGGTTTTTTTCCACATTACTCTATGGACTTTTTCTAATTTGCGATGGACCAGATAATTTTCAGAATCAGTAACAAACCCATATTGTGCATATTAGCATTTGCTGCCTGGATCTTTTAGTATTCCAGGGATGAATCAAACAATGATTTTTTTGTTTATCCTGTCAAGGCTAAAAAATTCAGTGTTCTCATAAACAGAATGCAGAGCTGCTGATTGGGAAAACTGACACCGAGGAAAATATTCTGGGCATGTGAAAATCTTATAGGGTTCAGAAAGGTTAGAGGTTCCTAAAGAAGGGTTTGGGGGACAATTGCATGTAACCCTTCACTTCTCTTTGAAAAGGTTAGGAGATGTATGAAAAATGTTTATTTAAACTGGAGATAGGCCAGAAGATTTGAATCAAGGAAAGGAGACCATTGAGTCCCAGCATTACTTATTGATCCTTTCTAAAGTCACTTGTCAAAGTGACAAAAAGTGTTTTAAAAGATGTAGAAAAAAAACCCAGCCCCCCCAAAAAAACAAAACGAAACAAAAAATACCAAGTGCTGACTCTTATTCTTTGTATAAAAAACATGTCTTTACATCCATCAGGTTGCTTTGGGCTTCTCCTAGATGAGTGTCAGAGGCAAGTGGGAGAAGATCTGAAGGTCCCTGACTGGCACTGTCCTGTTGGAGTTATGGGCTGTGTTTCCATTCATGATGCATTGAATGCAGCAATTTTTACTGCCTAACAAAACATCCACCACTAGTATTTGGAGGTTTATATTTATATCCCAAAGCCCTCAGCTGAAATACAAGAGAGCTTTTGACTCTTGAAGCTTCCTGCTCTCACTGCCAGTATATAAAATGCTGTATAATCATGCAGTATCTATCTTTCTAGTTTTCATCTGTGTACTGTAAAAATTATGAAGAAACTTTAGACAGCAATACTTCAGTTCAATGATTAAAGCAAAGTTACAATTTACATGATACAAAATTATCTGATAAGGAACTTATCTTCTCCCCTTTTCTTTGTCTCCTGATATAGATCAGATTACAATACCTCTTTCAACAGCTACCACAAGTTTAAAGATCCAAATATATTTGCAGTTTGTTTGGTTGTATTCTTGATGTTTCAGGTTGGAAATATCCAATCTGGTGTTGTATTAATGTTAGGCAAATTAATAAGATTTGTTCTGTTATTAAAATTTTTATTGTTTGTTATATTGACTGTGTACATATAAATTATTAGGCTTGTATTTTTCCCACAAGTTTTTACAAAAACAGGTCAACCAAGTAAGGCCTGGTAATCTTTTGAATCTTTTAATACAATATGTGATGGGCTTTCTTGTATTCCTACAGAAAGCTTCAGTAACCTTGAATTTTTTCTTGGCTTTTTCTCTAGGACTGAGAACAGTTACTTTAAACTTCCAACCTTCTCTACAAAAATGAAAAACTCCACAGAGTTTTTGGACTGTTGCTTTTTATTTGTCTTAATTAACTCTAAACTAATTTTCTGGCTTGTCAGAAATATGGTTTAGAGACGTAAAATTTCAACATCACATACATTTTTTTTATTCAGTATTCTCAAAACCACTAAATATATAAGGGCAAGATTGCCTAAACTAAGCTGTTCTCTATTTTTCATTGAATGCATAATACTCCTTGAAACAGTTTTCTAAGTCCTTCCTTGCTTTCAGTCAAAAGACTCCTAAAATTTTAACATAAACTTGTAGCTTGGCAAAAACCTGAATTCATATAGTCATTATCATATATACTCACCTGGCAAAGAAATAATAAAATTTTATTTTAATTCAGAATAAAGAACTGCTGGATCAAATTATGCCAGTGGTCAATCTGCTGTAGAGATAGGAGCTATGTAGTGAAAAATTTTCAGATCAACTTTTGATGGAGAAAATGCTTTGCAAATATTTGGGGACTAGAGACTGCCTAATAAGGTTATTCTTTATCTTAATAATTTTTTCTTCATTGTTGTAATTCTGCATGGTCGTATCATTCTTTTTCTCTGCACAATCACTCTTTTTTTATTTTTCTATGATGTAACTTTTGGTATCATGCTATATTTGGTTGGGTTATGGATTGTACCTCAGATCTTTATTTGTAAGAGAAGCAACACAGTGTTGTAGGTTCATAATTACAGGCATAGTTGTTTGCATTAGAAAGAAAGATTCCCTATATTTTTTTAGCTAACATGAAAAAATATTCATAATTATATAAAAAAGACAAGTGACTTAATTACAGTCGATAAAGAGACTGAGACCTTTGCTATCATTGCATTAACAATATTCAGATATTCATGGTACATTGGCAACACTGAAGTTATTGTACAAAACTACTATAAATTCTAATACATATGTACAATTTGAAATTTGTTAATCACATAATAAAAATATTTTCAAATAATGCCTGACAGAACTATATTAATAATGTCTGTTTGTATTAACCAGACCAAGGAAAATAAAGGCAGATGCAAGTTCTCTAAACAGTGCAAAAAATATGGAGGCAGATAGGGTAGCATTGATGCAACATTTTTGTTTAAGCAAAACAAGTACTGCTTTTGTTAAAAATATCGTAGAGCCTTTAAACCATTGATCCAAAATATTTTTAGCAATTCTATTTCTGTCTCAGAGACATTTAGAAATTTTTACTTACAGAACAATTGCATCTCAGTGAGGCTGAAATGTAGTTCTATATCACACAGGACATTTGTGGCAGACTCAAAATAGAATTTAGATTCCTTAAGTAGAAGGAATCATTCTCAGTAGCTACAAGCCAACTTTTATTCAGTGGTACAGATATATTTTCCTATACCATTATTTTATATTCAACATAAAAAAGTGCAAAGAAATTAGCAGCCTTCAATACTGAAATATTTAGCTCTAATGTTTGTATTCAGCTATTAGTTTCCTCTTTAATTAGTCTAGTGACAAGTCATTTTCATTTTCAAAGGCAAACTTCTAAAAAGAGTGAAACCCTATAATAAAATGGCATAGTGTGCTGCCCTGGGAGGGAATCTGAACCAGTGTTTCTGGTCTAATTGAGGTTTAGTGTATTCAGAATTTATCTGTATCTCCATTGCTGACTCTGACATTCACTCTGTCAGCTCAATGTTTTATGCTATAGTTAACCCACATTTAAAATAATACTAGTGATTATTACCCTCTTAACTAAGTGTTTTGAACTCTCAGGAGGGGAAACTGCTTAATATTATTATTGACATGCTAATGAATTCATAATAGGGCTACCACAGACACTGCTTAATTAAAAATTTGAATCAAATGCAGTCTAAGATCCCAGGTAGGTAGCGTAGAGAACATTCAATCACCTCCCATAAAAGGGGAAATATGAAAGAATTATGATATCCAAGAATGAGCTTAATTTGGTCAGTTCCAGATCCCAGTTCCAGTTCCAGGATGATTATAGTTTTGATATAGTATTTCAATACTATATTTTTGAGTCCTCCATCTTTTTTTTTGTCAAAATGCTACACCAAACCAACAAAAATGTTACTTTGACTTTGAAAAACAAGCAGTAGAAATGATAAATAAGTAGTAGAAAAGTAATATTCCTGTGTCTTGTGGCAGAACAGGGAATTTTTAAAGTCCATATAGAAACAAGATCACCTCATAGATCAATTCATGAGACAAAGATGAGTTGGTGGGGAAAATAACCGTCCTGTCTGGGCAGAGACCATTTGAAGGAACTCAGTGAAAAAAAAAAAAGAGTGTATAACCTTTGAGAAGAGGGGTAGGCAACTCAGGAAGTATTTAAGGATGCTGTTAGGTCATGCAGAAAGAAAATTAGGTGAAAACTCACTTAGAACTTAACCTGGCAACTTCCGTTAAAGGATAATAAAAACTGTTTTCATACATTGATAGCAAAAGGACAGGCAAGGAAAACCTTCTGATGATGGTGATGATTGACGGCAGTCTGAACAGGAGCCAGGATGTGCCCAGGTGACCAAGAAGGCCAAGGGCATCCTGGCCTGTATCAGGAACAGTGTGGCCAGCAGGAGCAGGGAGGTCATTCTTCCCCTGTACTCAGCACTGGTGAGGCTGCACCTTGAGTGTTGCGACTAGTTCTGGGCCCCTCAGTTTGGGAAGGATGTTGAGCTGCTGGAGCATGTCCAGAGAAGGGCAACAAGGCTGATGAATGATCTGGAGCACAAGTCCTATGAGGAGCAGCTGAGGGAGCTAGAGGTTATTTAGCCTGGAGAAGAGGAGGCTCGGGGGTAAGCTTATCACCCTCCACAACTCCCTGAAAGGAGGTTGTTGGCCTCTTTCTCCAGGTAAACAGCATTAGGACAAGAGGACACAGTCTTAAGCTGCTCCAGAGGAGGTTTAATTTGGACATCAGGAAGAAATTCTTCACAGGAAGGATGATTTGGCATTGGAATGGGCTGCCCAAGGAGGTGGTGAAATCACCACCCCTAGACGTATTTAAGAAAAGACTGGATGTGGCACTTAGTGCCATTGTCTAGCTGACATAGTGGTGTTTGGTCATAGGTTGGACTCAATGATCTCAAAAGTCTTTTCCAACCTAATTGATTCTGTGGTTCTGTAATTCTGTAAGTGTTGTTGAGTTGGCTTATTAATATGCTCATAATTACAGTGGTTGCTACTACATCCTTTGTATTATGTATTAGATTCTTATTTATCTCTACTTCTTTTTATTTCCTCTGCTTTATTTGCATTAGTTAAATGAATTTTTTTATTTTTCTGTTTTATTTTCCCCTCATCTCATTCATTTTTACTGACTATAACATTTTCCTGAGATTTCAAAGTCATAACTAACATTCAGTCACATCTAAAACGAAGCCAATATACTCTTCTTAGAAATGCTATTCCCTAAGATTTGTAACTATTATAGTATTTATTCTCTGTTTCTTATCCTGTATTCCATCTTTTTCTATATTCATCTTTCTGAAGATTTGTCCTTCATTCAATGAATGAAGTATAGTAGCTTTGTCATTTATCCCTTGAAAGATCAAACTTTGCTCTTTCTGTATGTATAATCTAATTAAACTTTCTTCAAATGATTTAGAGTTACTTCTCTGTCATCCATGTCTAACAAGCTCCACTCTACCATTTGTTACTTTATTTTCTTTCATTTTCTTGTCATTTTGAAAATTGTTCTGCCAAAAACAGTGTCTGTAATAAAATGCTGATCAGCACAGTTCAGCTACAGGTAACACTAAATATTGTTTTGCCTGTAAGATACAACCTGATCAATCACTGACTGTCTATAGTCAATTAAATAGTACATACACTAAGATATAGAATATTAAAAACTCTGTCATACTTCAAGATTTAGAGCTGCCTTCAAAGTGCATAACCACATGCATATTTTAAATACATGCCATCTGATACGCATGCTTTCAATTTACAAGGAAAAGAATTTTTAATTTTCTCTCTAGTAACATGGGGACTGTAGCCTGAGCTCTGATAGCATAACTCTCTACACTGTTCCAGTATTAATGAAGATTAGGCATTTCTGCCTGCTTGATGTTAAACGTTCTCTGTCTTGACCTCCATGAAAATTTTTGGCCCTCTATCAGAAAAAGCATTCTTTTTCTATTATGGGCAATGACATTTCACTTTATGTAAGACAAAATGGTAAGCAGTTATCATACATTTGGGAAGCTTAGCCACATATTTGAGGGACAAACTATCTCATATTGCTTGTACCACCCTGTCTTTGATCCAGTGAGTCTTGCAAAAACGTCATAGATTATTTACTTCCTTCTTTACCTTCCATTTCCCCTCGGTTTTTCAGTGCCAGGAGGCAGGGAAGGTGACTTAGCAGGCTGGCCCTAGCACTTGGACTTCTTCCTGTCTGCCCCACCCTTCCTTAGGGCTGGCGTGTTTGCCTGCAAGCAAATGTGGAGCTCCTTGTCTGTAGTCCGGGGTGTCTAATGTTAAAGAGAAACAATATAATTATTCTAGGCTTCAGAACTGAAGAGCTGAGTCTTAATCAAAGCTCCTGATTGCCTTCCTAAATATAGCTATAAAGATGTACCCTTTCTAGTTTTGTTTTGTAAGGCTAATGGAAAACAAGCTGCTTCAGAAGGTGTATAAGACATGGGCAGGCTAATTCTTATTTAGCCCTCTGGGTTTGCTTAGAGGGACAAGTAGTGTTTTCATTCGTTTCACTCTTACCATTCACATATTTTAATCTAAATAATTGGATTAAAGTTTCTCAAATATGAGTGCCCGAACCCAACCGCCTTAACTGCATAGGTACTAGATCTTTTTTTCCCTTTTACTCCTCTTCTGACTGTTCCATCTACTATGTGTGTTTGAAGGGTGTGCTTCAGTCCTCTCTCTGCTTACACATTTTCCTGGGATACGAGATATATAGCTTCTGGGCATAACACAGATCTTATGCCTTCCACATTCTGAACGACTGTGTGTTTTAACATCACCACCTTTGACTGATGTGCTGGAGTTCCCAAAACAAGAAAGACATGGACCTAGTGGAATAAGTCCAGACCAGGGCCGCTAAGTTGTTCACAGGGCTGGAACACCTATCCTGTGGAGGCGGGCTGAGAGAGTTGGTATGTTCAGCCTAGATAAGAGAAGGCTTAGGGGAGACCTAAGGGCAGCCTTCCAGTACCTAAAGAGGGCTTCCAAGAAGGTTGGAGAGGGACTTTTCACAAGGACATGCGAAACATAGGACAAAGGGGAATGGCCTTAAGCTGAAAGAGGGCAGGTTTAGATTATATATCAGGAAGAAATTCTTTACTTGTAAGGTTGATGAGGCATTGGAAAAAATTGCCCAGTGGACTCCCCAATCCTGGAGGTGTTCAAGGTCAAGTTGGATGGGTCTCTGAGTTAACCTGGTCTTGTGGAAGATGTCCCAACTCATTTTTAAGGTCCCTTTCAACCCAAATCATTCTATGATTCTACTATTAAACAAAAAGGAAGTGCCCACTTAAAAGAAATTCCATTTTTGTAGAGAACAATCCTGCCATCATGGGCTGAACCTTTCTTAACTCTTCCTTGTTCTATGGACTTTATGCAGGAGCTTGGCTTTGGTTCAATTTTGGGTTTCTATGAGGTTTTTGAAGTTAAGGTCTGAAAACATGACATGTAGGAATGAGTGAAAAATTTGATTGATAAGATCACTTAAGAAAGCTCAGGTTCATGACAGAACATGTATTTAGGAAGCATTAATGGACTGTTTTAAGCCAATGAATATTTCCAGTCAATCACCTTGAAGCAATTTTGTTTTGGTAAAATGTTCCAGGCCCATAAGTATGGGAATTGTATGTGATATGTCTGTCAGAAATAAATGTCTAAAGTTTATATTTGATTATGTCAGCATTTTCTTTTCCATAATAGCATTTGATTTTCTTACAGCATTTACTTTTGCCCAAACCTTGCTTTTTCTGCTCTGCAAAATGACATCTCCTTGATTTATTTTATTATCACATTTTCAAGAGTTATCAAGCAGTTCAATGATTACATTAATTTTTCATAACCTCACTTTTACCTTCAAACATATTGCTTGTCAACATAATTACTTTTTATAATCAAATGAAAATATTTACATATATTTTAAGAATCGCCTGTATCTCAACCTAATTTACTTTTAAAAATTTAAATCTAATCACAAATTGCATTTCAGAAATTATAGATGTCACATTTTTATTTGCTTAAATGACAGAATTTTATGGAAGGATATTTGATAGTTAGCACAATTTAAACCAATGGAGGTAATGTGCAAATTGGAAATAAAAAGAACAAACAGCTGTCTAGAATTTTAATTAGCAAAAGTATAAAAATAAGTAATACCAATTTTTAGACATTCAATGAAAATAATAAAAACTTGGATTCCCTCTAAAATCCAAGGGGAAAGAAAAGTTTTTAAAGAGAAGAAGGCATAAAAGTTATTCCATATGGTAAAATTATCCAGTTAACTTTGTTTGGCACTGTGGTGGATTGACCTTTTCTGTCTGCCAGGTGCCCACCGAGGCGCCCTATCCATCGTAGAAGAATGGGAGAGAAAATATGATAGAGAAGCTCATGGGTTGAGATAGACAGGGAGATCACTCACTGTGAGAGAGACTGAAATGTTATGGTTAGTGGCTTAAATATTGTTAGGAAGGACTTTTGCCCATTATGGTAACACTGTATAAAGAAGCTATGACAACCAAAGCCCACCCCTCCCTGAATATGCCTCCTGAGAGGAACTTTGGACTATAAGTTAAGCTGCCTAAGACAACTTGAGCTAGGATGAAGGTGACACTATTGTGCAATTATCTCAGGTCTAGGGAGAAGTCAACAAGGTTGAGGGAGAAGAATGTATCCACAAAGAAAGCCAAACCCAGCAGCTGACCTGAAAATCAGCCCTGGCTGATTGATTACCATTTAGATACATCTAGATTGATGCCATTTAATTATCCAAAACTGTATATTGAACTACAAATGCAAAAGGATCATAAAACTCCCTGGAAGAAAGTTAATATACATCATGATTTTAACTATTTCCAGAAATTTATTTTATAAATGATGACAGTAAGTTCTCTTGTCATGGGCCAGAGCTCCTCAGGCACCAAAGTTTTCTCTAAGTGTATGGCAGTCCAAGAGAAGCTGCTTGTATGGGAAAAGGATATTATCAAATTAATTCAGAACTGTACTGTTGATAGCAGAAAATGTAAATTTAAATAGATTTTTTTTTCCTTGCTGGCTCCTTATTAATTGGAGCATTCTTGAAGTTGTGAATGATTCTGTAAAAGGAAATTCTCAACTATAATTTCTTTTATATGGAAGCAACAGTGATACAGAAAAAAAAAAAGAATGATACAAGAACTCTGGTTTCTAAGTGTTCCCAGACTCCTCATGTCTAGTCAGTTTTTCAAACTAAACCTTTATATTTTTTATGGAGTTGAAATATTGTTACTGTTAAAAAACAGGTAGAAGTTGCAAAAGTTTCAAACCCAAATACATAGTTATTTGGCTAATACCCTGGATATAGCAGCTTCTGAAGGTGCAGACAGTTCTAACATAACAGCTTAACGGAAGTGATACTAGACTGGTAGAAGCTAAGCTACAACCAAACAGACAAGGCAGTAAAAAGAGCTTATGTTTTGTCAATAATAACAGAAGTGTGGCTAGTACAGTAGCAACGTGAAGTAGGCACTTCCAGTCAAGCATGAAAAACAAAATGAAAAAGAGCAGCTTGTCAGAGGGGTAGAAAAAGGAGAAGAGCAAAACAAGACAAATAGATGAACAGAGGCAAATATGTTTCACTTCACATGTTTGTTTCCTTGCACACTGAGATTTGCTTTTGCATTGTCTGAGTGCCTAATTAGCTAGATCTGTAAGCATGTGGTGCTTTGAAATTCATGAGTTACTGCAAGATATGCTGCTGCATTAAGAATGTTTTTTTCTATTTTTGTTCATGTAGCATTGGGAGGATTAATACAAACACAGGAAGGGCACCCGCATTAAAAATAGTGAGGAAGTAATTGACCAAGTTTTTCAATTAGACACTAAAAGATATAGAATGTACCTATTGTATTTTTCACAGGCTCATAGACATCAACAGTATCTCTAGAGATCTGACCAAATTTGAAGTCTGGCTCTAAAACTGCAGACATTATGTATATATTTGGGGATTAGTGGAAAAACAAATGCCATATTTGTGTTAATATCTTCTGCCTTTTCCTAAAAAAACCCTCATTTTAAACAGAGCCTTTTTGGACTTCAGTTTTCATTCTATAAATACATAAACATGGAAAAGGAGATTTGAATACTTTGAAGAGATGTTGAATTAAATATTTTGAGGAGAACCATATTTACAAAGTAGGCAACAATTTTGAGAACTGACAATGAAAATTACAATCTTTTAGAAATTAACCCATACTTCATGTCAACATTTAATCTGTAATTTATCTTGAGTCTTTCATTGAAATGCTTGCAAGAGGCTACAGTCTCTTTGGGAACCTGTATGATGTTCATTTGAAGATTTCTGTCTCATCTGAGATTGACAAGAAATTCATTCTCATCCAAAAATTTCTTGAAGATTTCTGACAGTACATTGGTGTTACTTTTATATTGACCAGTGCCTTCTGTTCTGGATCACTGCTCACTTGGATGCGCATTAATCATCCCACTGAAGTTTCTGTAAACAGAGTTTATGATATTAAAATGTAAAACTAAGAAAGAACTTGATAATTTTGAAATTGGTGGTTAAATCTAAAGATACAGAAATCGAGTTCTTGCCGTCTGAAAACCTGCTTTTTAATTTTGCTTTACATGCTTAACTGGAAAAGCCTCTTTACATTGCTACCATACCATTCCTGCTTCTGTTACTATTGGGAGGAAAAATGGACTCTAAAAAGAGTGCCTTGCCTGTTTGATCACAGCTTAAGATTTACCATTCAAGTATCATTACAGCTAAGCTACTGTGTTAGAACTATTTTGACCTTCAGAAGCCACTACATCCAGAGTCAGTGACAAGGTCAGCGAAGCCACTACATTTAGGTTTTCTCACTCTGAAGACAGAGAAAAAGGAAATGTAATTTTCCTCAAAACTACTTCTGACTATGGTTTGGCTTCAGACTTTCTTCTGTGTATTCTTCTGTTACCCGATTGCCAAATCAACCAAGTTCTTGTGGAAACAAACACAGCAACCCAAATTTCACATATTTTTCATTGTTCATTCTCCAGCTGCTCAGTATGAATACTAATTCAAGATAGGATTCCTCTGGAATGAACTGCAGTGCAATCTGCACATTTTCAAACTGATATATAGAGGCTGTTAATAGAAACTTGAATTTCTTTGTGGTATGTCATGCCACCAGTTATTTTCTTTCCTCGTATTTTTTCAAGTAAAGATATTATGGAATGGTTTTCCCAGAAAGGTGGATTAGGTTGCAAAGGCTGTAAAGACGAAATTTACTCCTCAGATGCAGACACAAAGGCTTGCTTTAGTATAACTCTGGGAATCCAAGGGTTAAGCGTATGAAGTTTTAGAACCATTAATTATATATGTTTGTGTGGACAAAGCAAATTAATGTTATTATTCCATCTTGCTGGAGATTAGATATGAAATTCAATGAAAATCTTGGTAAGAACAGCGTGAATATAGTGATAAAAACTCTATCTGTCATGCTATGGGAATTCTGGGAATTCCTCTTTCAGGCTGCTCACAGGAAGGGACAAGAAGTGATTTGTGCTAGTAAATACCACTCTCTTCTACACCTAAATATTGGGATTTTTTCTCCAAAGAAACCAGTAACCCCAGATTTCTTGAGGTATTTAATCCTAATACACTGATTCAATTAAAACTAAGACAATCCAGGCTTGAGCAAAAAGTGTAAGAATTAAAACAAAAAAAATCCAAAACTAAAACAAGCAACTAAACCAAACAAACAATCCCACCCCCTCCCACCCCCAAAGCCCGAACTCATACCCCAAAACTAAACCAAAGATAAACCAACAAAAAGAGTGGAGCAAAATTAGCAAGCTGTGCAATGCGCTTGTACTCTGGAGGTACATTACCATGCCTTCCCCATAATTAATTAATGATATTTAATTATTTGCAAGGATTCCTTTATTTTCTCTCTTCTCAGCAGAATGCTAGTGGGAATATGCAGAAAATTTCAACATGAGTGACTTACTGCATAAAAACCACCTTTTTTTAAACTTGTAGTTCTTAGTGTTATTTGTAGCCAAATGCTTTTAAAAGAAGTACAATCACAGGTTCTCCCATTCCCCCTGAGAAAATCATAGCTGGCAGTGACCTTGTGGATCATGGTTTATCTATATCATAAGGAAATAGAATCTATAACGGGAAGGAGGCTGCTATTGCATAAGGACTCATTTAATCTTGCTGCAAATGATAGTGTACTTCAGTGCTCAACTTAAACATGCTCTCTTTTGCTTTTTGCTCAGCTTCACTCTCAGATGAGTTATCACAGAATCACAAAATGGGAAGGGACCCCAGTGCATCATCTGGTCCAACATCACTTCTCAAGCACGGTCATCCTAGAGCGCTTTGCATGGAATTGTGTCCAGATGGTTCTTGAATATTTCCAGTGAGGGAGACTCCACAACCTCTTTGGTCAATTGTTCCAGTGCTTGGTCACCTGCAGAGTAAAGAAGCTCCTCCTCATGCTGGGCTGTAACATCCCCTGCATTATTTTCTGCCTTTGCCTCTTGTCCTAATTCTTTGAACCCTCACCATTGCCTGGCTCCATCCTCTTGACACCCTCCCTTCAGATATGTATGGATGTTCATGGGTCTCCTCTCAGTCTCTTCTCAAGGCTGAACTGGCCTAGCTGTCTCAGCTTTTCCTTGTAACAGAGATGATTCAGTCCCTTAATCATCTTTGTCACCCTCCACCTGACCTGCTTCAGGAGCTCCAAGTCCCTCTCTTCCTGAGGAGCCCAGAACTGGACACAGCACTCCAGATGTGGCCTCACTAGGGCTGAGCATCACCTCCTTCAATTTGCTGGCAATGATCTTCCTAAAGTACCCCAGGACACCACTGGCTTTCTTGGCCACTGCTGGCTCATGGACAGCTCGTTGTCCATGAAGACCCCCAGGTTCCACAGAGGTGCTTTCCAGCAGATCAATCTCCAGACTGTACTAGTGCATGGAGTTATTCCTCCCCAGGTGCAGGACCCTGGATTCCCCTCTGTTGAATTTCAGACAGTTCCTCTCCTTTTTTCTCCAACCTGTCAAGGTCCCTCTGAAGGGCTGCACAGCACCCGGGGGGATTGGCCACTCCTCCCAGCTTTGTGTCATCAGTGAATTCACTTTCTCCAAGTCATTAAGGCTCGGGCTTAGTATTTAACCTTGGGGGACACCACTAGTGACAGGCCTCCAACTAAACTGTGTGGCACTTTTGATGTCTGTGTGGAGTATTATTTAGTGCATAAGTAGTCCTGAAAACATGGCAAAACCAGGTATCGATAAACATTTGATACCTTTTCTCCAACCAGTGTGCTTGCAGAGCATCTTGCAAGGAGTATTAAGACTTACTCCCCTCTAGTGAGAAAAGGCAGCAATTGCACTTTTTAGTGTAACTTTTACATGGTGATGATCTCTTCTGAATTCTTTGTAAGGCTTCCTCTTGCTCACTTTCTTCACTTATCTGGAACTTTCCTGAACTTTCTTTCACTGCTGTAGGTGGTGTTACTAATTATCTTATTTTAGACTCTATCTCAGCTTTGAAAATTAATATATTTCATGTGTGAACTATTTTGTGACTAATGGTTCACGCCATTATTTCTTGTGAACATATGTTGTTTGTTTGTTGTATGCTGTGGACAGAATATTGGGTAGTTATTTGTTCCTGATTGACCAAAATCTAATGGGGTTTTTTTAGACCTTTTTTCCATGGAGGCAGTGTTTCTATCCAGTTGTTCAAGAGTGAACTTTCACCACAAATACAATGTGATGATGAATAGAAAGATTAAAATATTTTGTAGGATTAGAAAAATATACCATAACATCCCAGTTTAAAATAAAGTCTACTCTGCATTAGTTACTGAAAAATTTTTAAACACATATGGTATTTCAGAGGTAAGGCATTCTGATTCTAGAATTTATAGCTGAGAAGTTTAATATTTTTATAATAAACCCTAAAAAGGTT